>CM070032.1:185736555-185785949 GCA_036250615.1 Ptychadena robeensis
GGAAAAAGACGCAGAGAGTACACTTCCCATTCAAATGATAGCGCAGATTAGACACTGCCAAGTTGAGTGGCACGTCCGCTGTTATAATATGAAGCTGCGCGATGCTGCCAATGTGCGGTCTTCATTGCAGCGCTGCACATTGCCGCCAGAGACACCAAGACGCGGAAAAACAGCGCTCGTGCCGCATGTATGAATGCAGTACAGACGCAGTTTTTCTGCATTTTGGCTCAACAGGGTGCACTCCTCCCAATGCAGCAGGAGCGAGCCCTAAGCCATGGGCAAGCTGTAGGTAATCCGCCGGCAAATGTGCCAGCGTGCGACATTGTTCCTGGCGCGGTATATCAGACCGCCTGTCAGTCTTGGTTTATTAAAACAATGAATTCGAGTTTGAGCAGATTTTTGTGTTTTCTATTAAATTTGATCATTGAATTGGATTTTTTAAAAATACTTAAGCGTTTGAAACTTTATATATTCAGGATATCTAGTAGACCTGTTTTTGGACAGATTTTGGTTGTGATACGGGCAGTGCACTCAGGAGGTTAATTGGAGAAATCTGCCATAGGGGTTTTGGTGCTTCATACTGTCTTTGCTGGAAATTCCCACTGCCTACTAGTACAGCAGATGAAATATCACACTTCTCTAGATAAAAGCATTTGGAATTCCAACAAATTGACCAGGCTCAGATATCCAAAAGCAACTGATTGGTTGCCAAGCTGAAGCAGCCAATAAGCTGTGATATATTGCAAACACATGAGGCTCTAGATACTGTGCTCCCCAAAAATAAGACAGTGTATTATATGAATTTTTGATTCCAAAAAACCCCGTCTTATTTTCGTGGGGTTGTCTTATATTTTCATGAAGTAGAATACGGCACTGGGGTATCAGGGCGGGGGGGGTATAACTTAAATGACACAGGGGGATCAGAGGGGGGAATCAAAATGGCACAGGAGACTCAGAGGGGGGATTACCATTTTAGTAACCCCTCTCTGATCCTCCTTTCTCATATTGATTGCTCCCTTTGATCCCCCTGTCCAGAGTTACAGTACCGTATCATCAGGGGTGCCTTATTTTCGGGGGGATGTTTTATATTTCAGTGTGAGGAAAAAATGTAAGCGTGCCTTATTTTCGGGGAAACAGGGTAGAATACCAGATAGAATGAGAGCACCTTCGCATATTTCACTGCAACACATAGTTAGGTAAACAATGTGCAATTTTTTCACTACTACTCTTATTTCACACCTAAATAATAACTGCCAACCCCATAATGATCTATACCTTAACTGCAAATAAAGAAACCCTAAAACACACCAGGTTGTGGCAAAAATACATACTACATACTACATAAATCAACTTAAAGAACCTCAAAGATGAACCAGCAAAATAAAAGATACCCAAATGTAAATTGAAAAATTGTATAGCTTAAAACAATTCCATCTGTGCCATCTAGTGGTAAAAAGCAGAAAGCTCAGCAAGCTAAAAAACAGGTGCAAGTACATATTGGAGAATCTTTTAAGTATAATAATAAAACCATTTGATTGTTAAGGCTGCCATACACGGCAAGGATTCGTGCCGGATTCCGGCGCGATGGATTCCGGGCACGTGCACGCGGATCCATCGTGCCGGAATCCTCTGCAGCCCACCTTGCCCGTCCGACCGCATCCGATGGATCGGGGGCACAGAATCGGATCCGAGGAAGAACCAACCTGTTGGTCTTTTCGGGTCCGATTCTGCTCTGATCAGGGGGCGTTGCGGTCAGGGAGCCGATCCATCGGACACGGATCCGGCCGTGCAAGGTGGGCTGCCACGATCGGATTCCCTAATTGGCTGATCGTTCTCCATCGGTGCTGAATCGATCAGCCAGGGAATCCGTGCAGTGTATGGCTAGCTTTAAATCCCATTGTGGCCTTCAACTATAAAAAAGGAAGTAAAGGCTGCAAAGTCCACTACTGAACGGTTTTAAATTCTGGCTGCTATGTAGAATGCTGGTTGCCTCTACTTTTGGTATGTCCTAGAAACACAATAGGAAAGCAAATCTTGTGTAATGAGAATTGCCTAAAAGGTTATTGTTCTTGAAGATATTGAAAGAAAACATAAGTTTCATATAACTAATTAATCAGTTATTGAAAGGCAATAGACACCTGAGCCATCCAATATTTTCTGTACCTTGCTGTGCATCAATTGATAACTATATTTAATTGGATTTCTTGCCTGCACATTTATCCTGTCAAAATAAAGGTTTCCCACATGCCCTGGAAAATTCAGTAGAAAACGCTGGAACACACCAATCTCACAGACAGAAATCAAAAGTTTTAAGCCTTTCATACACCATACAATTTTACCATACAATTTCTGTACAACTTTCAACTTTTGTTCTACCAAAACCATGTTTTATAAAGGCCTTTCTAAACCTTCCAATCACTATGTATTCTATCAGGGAGGACCCGGCACAACATAGTTGTAGGCAGATAGCAGGTGTATGGGGGGCTTTAAGAATTATATTAAAGAGATCCTGCCATTACAGTATCTAAAACAAAGCCAGAAAATGTTTATACTTAAAATACAATGATACATGTATTGTACATGTACAATACACGTACATGTACAAGTGATGTGATGTGTCATGTAAGCTTAGAGGTCGATAAATTGAACCCCACTTACATATTACAGCTAGTCTCATCCCATGTATTAGAACTCTCTTTATCTAAGTTTCTGTCTGTTCTTTTCCCCATCTATTTGTCTATGATATTTTTCTAAAATATATCTCTCTCTTTCAGGACATCTTTACTGCTTGGTATATTAACATATAATAAATATACACAGCATGAGCTATTAACTACTTAGTCCTTGGAAAGTTGTAAAGTCTGTTTTAACAAAGGTTAGAATGCTTACAGCCAATAGTTTACCTAATTCCCGCAGCGAGTCACATGCAGTTTATACAGATGTCACCATTATGGATACTGATAATGGTTATGACTGTTTTGCCTTAAGAAAATATATTTTTCTCTCCACCTCAGCAATATTAAGATTAGGCAAAGTGATGGGCATCTCCAATGCAGTACCTACAACATTCCAATATTGGAGTGTTGCACTGTCATCTAGTGGTAAATTTGGGATAAAGAAAAAAGTTCTCATATGCGTACTTTTATGGAACTGACTATGGATGAGCTACAAGCAAATCATGTTCTGCTACGGTGTCCTGTTTCATGTTACACTTTAATGGTAACTAAAGCTTTTAGAGTAAAAATATATACTAGCCTTCAGTATTCCTATTCATCAGATTAGAAAAGATCCGTGCAAACCTGTCATCAGCCTTGATTAAGGCTATGTTTCCATGGCGTTTAGGGATGCTCCAATACCCCTTGACGGGGATGGCGGCACATCCCATTAATTCCCGTCCCGCCTGTTTCACTGGCGTTCATCAGGTGTGCTGGGCGAGAGGATAACGCAGGGCAGTATGCCAATCTCCGCTGTCAGCCCATCAAGGCATGCGAATAACGCAAGGGGTATTACACAGTCATTTCATTTGCCTAATAAGCAGCAATGTCTGCATGTAACCTGTGTATTTAAAATAGTTTTTGTTGAAACAGCAATAATTAAACACATTCTATATCCATTCTATTTTCATGACTTATTTTTCATTAGTGATGCACAACAAAAATATTGGCAGGTCTTTACTCTCTTCCAAGAATTACATTTAAGACCATCAGTCCAAAGAACATTTGAGAAGTCCTCGTCTTTGTCTAGAGCAGTGGTTCCCAAACTACGGGTTTCAGAGGTATTGTGGGGGGGGGCACAGTTTGGGGGCTGAGGGAGGGACAAGTAGGAAGCCAACCTTGTTTGTCTCTATGTGAATGATTTATGTCTCTGCATGAGTGTGAGTGTGTGTGCTCTTATGGAATGATTTATGTCTCCCCTGCAATGAGTGTTGTAGTGTGTGTTGTCTCTATGGGAATGATTCATTATCTGCATGAGTGTAGTGTGTGTGTCTCTATGTGAATGATTCAGTCTCTGCAGAGTGTAGTGTGTGTCTCTATGTGAATGATCATGTCTGCAAGTGTAGTGATATGATGTGTCTCTATGTGGAATGATTTAGTCTCTGACATGAGTGTAGTGGTGATTATGTGAATGAGTTCGTCCTCTGCATGAGTGTAGGTGTGTATCTCTATGTGGATGACTCATGGCTTCTGGATATGGTGTGAGTGTGTGTTGTATCTCTATGTGAATGACTCATGTCTCGGCATGAAGTGTAGTGGTGTGTGTCTCTATTGTGAATGATTCATGTATATTCTTAGAGAATGTAGTGGATGTGTGTGTCTCTATGTGAATCATTCAGTCTCTGAGAAGCGTAGTGGTGTGTCTCTAATGTGAATGATTCATGTCTCTGCATGAGTGTAGTGCGTGTGTCTGGGAATGATTATGTCTCTGCACGAGTGTAGTGTGTGTGTCTCTATGTGAATGATTCATGTCTCTGCCATGAGTGGAGTGTGGTATCTCATGTGAATGATTCATTCTCTGCATGTGTGTAGTGGTGTGTGTCTCTATGTGAATGATTCATGTTCTGCATGAGTGTAGTGTTGTGGTATCTATGTGAATGATTCATGTCTCTGCATGAGTGTATGTGTGTGTCTCTATGTGAAGATTCAGTCTCTGATGCGTGTATGTGTGTGCTCTATGTGAATGATGTATGTCTCTGATGAGGTGTAGTGTGTGTGTCTCTATGTGAATGATTTATGTCTGCATGATGTTAGTGTGTGGTTATGTGAATGATTCATGCTCTTGCATGAGTGTAGTGTGTGTGGTCTCTATGTGAATATATTATGTCTCTGCATTGAGTGTGTGGTGTGTCTCTATGTGAATGATTTATGTCTCTGCATGTGTAGTGTGTGTGTCTCTATGTGAATGATTATGTGTCTCGCATGAGTGTAGTGTGTATCTATGTGAATGATCATGTCTCTGCATGAGTGTAGTGTGTGTGTTATGTGAATGACTAAGTGTCTCTGCATGAGTGTAGTGTGTGTGTCTCTATGTGAATGATTCATGTCTCTGCATGAGTGTATGTGTGTTCTATATGTGAATCATTCGTCTGCATAAGTGTAGTGTGTGTTCTCTGTGAATGATTCATGTTCTGCACATGAGTGTATGTGTGTGTCTCTATGTGAATCATTCATGTCTCTGGCATGGAGTGTAGTGTGTGATATCTATGTGAATGATTCATGTCTCTGCATGAGTGTAGTGTGTGTGTGTACTCTATGTGAATGATTCAGTTCTCTGCATGAGTGTATGGGTGTGTCTCTATGTGAATGATTCATTGTCTCTGCCATGAGTGTAGTGTGTGTGTCTATCTATGTGAAAATTATTTATGTCTCTGCATGAGTGTAGTGTGTGTATCTATGTGAATGACTCATGTCTCTGGCATGAGTAGTGTGTTGTGGTGTCTTCTATGTGGAATCATTCATGGTCTCTGCTGAGTGTATGTGTGTGTCTCTATGTGAATCATTCATGTCTGCTCTGCTGAGTGTAGTGCATTGTCTCTATGATGAATGATTCAGTTCTTGCATGTAGTGTAGTGTGTGTTTATCTATGTGATGATTCATGTCTCTGCATCGTAGTGTATGGTGTGTGTGTCTATATGTGAATGATCAGTCTCTGGGAGATGTATCTGTGTGTCTCTAGTGTGAATGTTCATGTCTCTGCATGAGTGTTGTTAGTGTGTGTGTTGTCTCTATGTGAATGATTCATGTCTCCTGCATATGTTGTTAGTGTGCTTTGTGTTCTGCTATTTGTTTGAATGATTCATGGTCTTCTGCATGAGTGTAGGTGTGTTGTGTGTATCTATGTGAATGATTCATGTTGTCTGCAATGAGTGTGTATGTGTGTGTCTCTATGTGAAATTGATTCATGTCTCTGCATGAGTGTAGTGTGGTGGTCTCTATGTGAATGCTAATGTTCTGCATTGATGTGTGTGTGTCTCTATGTGAATGATATTCAGGTCTCTGCATGAGTGTATGTGTGTGCTCCTCCTATGCATGTTAATGATTCCTAGTCTCTGGCATGAGTGTGGAGTCGTGTGTGGTTCTATCTGGCTGGACATCAGGATTCCATGGTTCTCTGCATTGAGTGTAGTGGGTGTGTCTCTATGTGAAGGATCTACAGGGTGTCCTGCATGAGTGTAGTGGTTCTATGTGAATGATTCAGGTCTCTGCATGAGTGTAGTGTGTGTGTCTCTATGTGAATGATGAATGTTTCTGCATGAGTGTAGTGTGTGTGTCTCTATGTGAATGATGAATGTTTCTGTATGATGGTGTGTGTATGTATGATGCATGTCTATGCATGACTGGTGTGGAAAATCAAATAAACTTGTATAAGTTGTATTTCAAATAAGGTTTGAGGGCCATTTCACACTTATACTAGCACCTGATACTGCAACACAAAGACGGTGAGTATGAGATGGCCCTCAATCTGAAACTGTGTTGTTTGAATGGGTGTGGAGGACTTGATAATGTCAGTAACAAGGAACTGTGCATTCCATATACCGGAACTGACATATCGAATTTGAATTTCACTGTGAACAGGCGGACGTCGGACTTAAAGTCAAAGTCCGTTCCCCCCAGTTGTTGCAATCTAAAATGACATATGCTGGAAATGTCACAAAACACACAGGTTTTTAAAGATATCCCTATTTTTTTTAAATAAGAACAAGGACAGAGGCGCACAACCTAGTACAACAATTGGTTAAATAATGTGGAATAGGATAAGATAAAACAAATTGAAACAAAACAACAGACAAGATACTCACATTGAGAGAGGTTTACAAGGGTGGATCTCTCAGGGCCATGTGTTTTCCAGGAGGACCTCACTTCCTGGTTGGGGATGAGATCACTTCCTGCTTACAGATACTGGGGGGCTCAATAGGAACAATGGGACACATTTCAAACAGATGCTCTTTTTCAACCATAGTGGAAGGGGTGCAGTAGGTCTCTGAATTTATACACACACACATGGAGGAGTGTCCTTCCCTTCATTAGCATGCTGCAGGTGGGGGGGGCACAGGAGAGGCCAGATCAGCTCATTGGAGTATTGAGCAAATGATTGAACAGGGATACAAACAAACAAAAGAATGGATAATAAAATGGTACACCTGTATGTGGAGACAAGCGTAAGTAAAGTAAAGCGTGAATGCAAGTAAAGAGTACAATGGAGAATGATAATGAACAAATGGGAGAGAAAAAACAAAAACCAAACACACACAGATGCATGGATATATATACCCACAAGCACACATATATAAAAAAAAAATTATTTATTTTCCCACCTAGCCCCCCCCCCCCCTCATACAATAAAAACAAATATAGAGTGGGATTTACATTTAATTAAAAAAAGTGTGATATCACCCCCCAGAGCATACCAGACCCCTTTTTAGCATTAAGTCTGGTATGCTCTGAAAAGATTGATATCTGCACAGTGGTTCCCACGCATGTATCAATCTGCCCAGCATCGAATATTCCTTTAATCACCTGGGGGTGCCCCCCTTCCTGTCCCTCCTGGCTTGACAAACGGGGTTTGGTATGCACTGGAGCGGGATCCTACACTGTTTGTGGTTCCAGAGCATACCAGACCCTTTCTAAAAAGGAGTCTCATCATGCTCTGGGGGGACCCTGCAATTTAGTTTCTTTTGCATATTATTTCTAACAATAAAAATAAAAAAAATATTAAATATAAAAAATATGCTTGTTGTTGAGATCTTAATGAAAAAGAACACTTGATATAGTCCATGCTTGCCTATCATGTAACCTATCCTGTAATACAGTGGTGCCCAACTGAGTTGATATGGAGGGTCACAAGTGCGGCCCTCAGCATCATTAAAGGGCCGCACATAACATTTTTAATCTAAATTGACTTGTTTAAGCATTTTATAATAAAACAATGACAGAAGACAAAGCTAGAAGACATTATTTAAGTTTTAAATGATACTTCAAGCTTTAGGGAACATTGTAGTATGGTAATGTACATGTTGTGTCATATACATCTTCAAAGGTTATGTGCCTCATAGATATCATCAAAGCCTGTACTCAGGTTATGTTCAGCAAAATATATTACACAATCACTCCCCGTTCAGTGGTGGAATAGTGAGAGCATAGGAACTCACCTGTCTGCTGATGCCTCGCCAACACTAGAGGAGGAGAGGCGAGGGACTTCCTCAGGCACCATCTGGGTAGCTAATTTGCTTTTACATACTCCTATCATGTATCAACTCTCCTTCTCTTCCCACTCTAAGAAGAAGAAACTGCCAGCGGGGGACAGTCGAGTTCCTATGCCCTGTGCAATAATAATTCGGTTTTAGGGGCCGCAAGTGCAGGACTGAGGGGGGAGGCCAAAGAACGGCCAAAGGGCCGCAGGTTGCGCACCTGGGTTGTAAAATATATCCAATACTATTTAAACCCAACCGAAACAACCATAAAAACTTGTCCCAGATACCAAAAACAAGAATTTTATTTAATCTTAATAAAAAAAAACTTTAATATTCCCTCTGTTTGCTTGTGTTTTAAGAATTTTAATTTACTGAAATCATTTAGCTTAATTTACCAATACATTTGCTTTTTGATATCACAAAACTTGTTAGCAAGAACAATACCAAGCTTGTTCCCAGGTATGCAGGTGCTCCAGACACTCACCATACTAAACAATTCTTAGCTTATCAACATATCTTCTTTTTTTGATTTATGCTAAAACCATAGCCAATACAGAACACCCAGAGTATGTACATCTGACATGTTTTCCCCACAATGGCTTAATCACAGAGGATTCAAATTGAAACATGTCAGACAGAGGTTTTAACAGAGATGAAATTAAGAAGATATTTTTTTAAACTACGAATCGCTTGGTGTGGTGAGTGCGACCATTCTTCCAATTTTCACTTGTTTGTGATGTTGGATAATCCCCAGTAAAAGTTTGTGTTGCAGTTCTCTGTCTGCTCAGTAGATGGCGCTGCAGTACCGAGTAAACATTGCTATCGCAGATTGAACTCTGAACGATTCTCCCAAAGTTCACATTTATATGTTACATAATAACCGCATTCTACAGGGGAGCCCAGTGAATCTGATTTCTTTATTAGCTGCTAAGAGTGATTAAGGACAGTGGTTGTATCTCTTCACAGGAATTAAGAGACGACAATCATGTCAAACTATCCAGGACTCGTCTGCAATGCCACAGGTATGCCGATCTCGTTTCATTTCGGGTGTAGTGAATTATTTTATTTTGTAGCAGCTGATGCACTTTATATCAAAGAATAAAACCAAGCTTTTCCTTATTTATTGCCAATATACTATAGCCTATTAGCGGCACTTTTCTTTTACTTGTTCATTGCGGGTTGCGGCCACTAGATGGCAGCATGGTAGCTTGTTTCCAGCCAGGTCTGGATTGGCAGGGATACAAGCTGCAAAGAGACGCTGATGGCCATAGTCCTTGCTGTGTTCTGCTGAGGCTCGGAAGTAGATTGAGAGTGTCTAGCCGTAGTGCTTTCATAGGACAGCAAGGCAGAAGGTACATTGATTACTGTGTAGATTACGTGTTTCTTTGTCGGTTTTATTATAATAACAATATTGTTGATATATGTGGTGGAGTCACGTGACTGACCTTGCAGTGCAAAGCTGGGTGCCATGGCAGGACAGATGCTGCACACGTGGTTGTCATTCTGATGTAATGTGTTTGCTCCCTTGGTCTAGTAAAATCCATGCTGCTCTACTTCCCTGTACCTTATCCTTAAACAATCAATGTTCACTGTGAATAGGCTGCAATGTATACATGGGTCTATTATAGCCAAGGCAGACATGTTGTTTACCACACAAAAGCTCCATACGCTGTCAACTACTTCATAGTACAAAGGTTTCAGTTGCCTTTTGTGCACATTAAGCTGCTGCCTATCATTTATCCCAAAAACTTACACAAGTCCCACACTCAGAAGAAAAGGTTTATTTATTTAATGTAGTCACATGTACAAAAAAACAATAGCCATCCTGGGTTCACCTCTGTCCTGACGCATTTCACTCAGCACAGTTAGTTTATGCATAGAGAAAGAGTAAAACGCGTCAGTGGGGAGGTGATCACATGGTGGTTGCTGGCTTTTTGTAGATAGGACTTCATTAAATAAAGCTTGGACTTCTCTTCTAAGTGCAGGACTTCTGTATGTTTTTGGGATATAGATGGGAGCGTGGTGACTAAAATAGACTATTATAAAATAAATCATGAGGCTGAGTTCCAATAGGTTAACCCCTACGTCTGAGCCCCAAATCAAAAACACATTTTGCAAAAAAACAACCTTACTTATTCTCTGTGGCAATATTTAAACAACTGGTAATCTTTACCCTCACCATGCCACAACATTAATGAAAACACATTAAAGCTGGGCATAGACGGGCCGTTTTCCCCTCGAATGATGAGCTGACCTAGTGGGCATGATGACGCCATCACGCATGGCCGCTACTGCTGAGAATTGGCCGGGCACCCTTTGTGTGCTGGCCATTACTTTGGCTGGTCACTGTGCGATCGGACATACGGCAGATTCTTGGTCAATTGCGATTGCGGAAATGCGCACGGTGGCTGATCGGCTGTCGAATCAGGCAGAAATCGCCCCATCTATGCCCAGCTTAATGCCTTGTTAACACTTAGTCGATTGTCTGTGATCGTGGGTGGCGATTCTGAATGGGGTCATCCCCACAGCCCTGATCATGGCCATAGACATAAAGGAATGCGGTTAAAAAAAGTCTTAATTCATTGAGTTTTGAGCGTGATCAGGGGGGATGGGGCAAGATGTTCTGTCCAACCCCCCCCCCCCCCCCCCCCCCCCCCCCACTTCCCGCCTGCAGGTGCCCTGCTGGGATTCTAATCGTGGGAGACCACAGGAGATCGCTGGGTGCTAGCGATCTCCGCGCCATGATTGGAATCGCCCAAGTAGAAACATGTCCTTAAACAACAGAGCTGCATAAGCTACTACTAGCTGGTGTGATATTGCACTAATTGCCCCTTAGCACCATGGTCCACTGGCCCCTAAGGGCCCCCATAGACATGTCCCCATCCAAAGTGTCACAGGAATCTAGCTGTGTATAGGTAGCTTTAGCACCATTTTTCTTCTGTAGTTTTTGCAAGGTGTGGAGACTAGCCAATTGATCCCTGCATTGCTGAGACCTATTTGAAATGATTACAGCCTAAGAGGAAGTCTGTTTTTTAAAGTTTGTGAGAAGTGCAGGTCTATCTTTGATTCAGTCAAATGCCTATCCCTTATCCCCGCTGTCCAGGCTGCCAGTTCGTAAAAGCCATAATTGTCCTGATAAAATAGATGAATATCATGTATTCTATTAGGTCATCCTCTGCACAAAGGCCCAAAAAATGGTTTCTAGAATATTCCACTCCCGCACATATTCTTTTAACCTCCTTGGCGTGGCATTATGCCTGAACCCAATACGCTCACCATTTGTTCTTAAAAAAACTGCCCGGGCCGGGATCAGGCAAACACCCCAGTGCTGTGAAATCTCGCAGCGATTCTGCATGGCTGCAGGCTTGCCTATCCCTTCTGGTGACGCCAAAGGGGCAGCGTCATAGACCTCCATGTTAGTTCGTTGATTTCTCAATGACACCGTTGATGTGTAGAGAGGAGGGTGGTGAATGACGGCAGAGTACACTACCCATACGGCGCTGTTTTGTGCCAGAAAAAATTGCAGCAAAATGCTGTAACACCAGGGAGATTTTTTTACATACAGTTGTGTGATATTTACCAAAAGACCACCGTTTTATGGACCACTGGAAATCTGTAATAGACTAATATGTTATTGAGAGTGCAGCATTCTGATTCTAAGCCATATTCTAGGAACTGTTGTAAACAGTGGACAAACTAACTACCGTACATTAACTTTGTACTGAACACTGTACATGGTCTAAAGACATAGTTTATTATAGTCTGAGCCAACTAACAAGACACATTGCAAAGATATCCCTCTTTCCTTGTACCTACAAATTGATCTTCCTAAACCCTTTGTGCATACTCCTTAAGGCGATCGATAATAATCAAACAGAATACCTAAAAAAAAACCTCTCAGATATTGTACAATCAGCTGAAACTTTGTAGCAAGATGATCAGGGCTCCTTCATTTTTCGGTTCAGGGTTCAGGTAAAAAGAAATCAATTTGAACAATAAATTTAGGTTGGCCAAACTAATAAATTGAACAGCGCATGGCCATCCTAAAGTGGTTTTAAACTAAACTAAAAAAACACACATACATGAAATAGGCTCATTACTTACCTGTCAGCAGTTCAGCTGACACCAACCTTCCCCCATCACACTCCTACACAGAGAATCCACTGCAGAAGAGCTCGGGTATGGAGGGAAGGGGGGGGGGGGGGCTCAGCTGCATCCATCTAGCTGTCGGCTGAGTGAAGAGAGGCTTCTCTCTCCCCTCTTCACAAAGTCTCACAGATGTGATGCTGACGTCGCATCTGGGTGAATGAGCAACAGGGGCTTATGGGAGAGAATTCCCAGTAACCCCTGCAGCTTGTTACATCTTGCCTAGGCGAGATGTAACACAGTGGGAGGGGCTGTCTCTAAAAAGACACCCCTCCTGCTGTCAGAAATTGTTTTGTTTTTTTTAGTCGGGCATCTCTGCAGCATCTGCTGAGCTGCAGCCGATACTGCGGAGTGACCAAACAGTTGGTAGGTCCGCTTTAAGTCTGTAAAGAGAAAAAAGTTCACTTCGGCCCCCTGAAGGCTAATAATGCCCCTAGGGCAAATAAAGCCCCTATATTTACACTCTGGAGAGTAATGGATCAGGCAGTATTGGGATGCTCCTCGATCGTATTATCCTTGTGCTATAATAACTATGGCAAGAAATCCTTATATCTGCTTTACAAATTCATATCCCAGT
This sequence comes from Ptychadena robeensis, assembly GCA_036250615.1. Lineage (NCBI taxonomy): Eukaryota > Metazoa > Chordata > Amphibia > Anura > Ptychadenidae > Ptychadena > Ptychadena robeensis. The sequence goes on from CM070032.1 coordinate 185,749,467, forward strand.
GCAGGTAATAGATCTGAGTATATTTCAATGAAGGTTGAGCTTTTTTCTTTACAAATTCAAGGTCCTGTTATATTACTGAAATGGACATTTGTAATGTATTTTTAATGTTAAGTTGCTGTCTAATGTGTAACACATACTGGTATTTATTGCCACTCTCAGAGATACCAATGTTCTTATGCTACCAAAGTGTTGGTTGCCCAGCAATGCATTAGACGCAGTTTAGAGATAATGAACATTCAGTATATATTGCTATGTTCTTGTGGCTTATTAAGAGTCCATTAAAAGGTTGATATACTTGAAGTGATGTGTAGGTAGACTCCAGGGCTGTTATCATTATCAGGATATGACTAGCAGTGCAACAAAATTGTTCAAATGCCACAGTAAAAAAAAAAGAAAAACTACAAAAAAACTGTGAATTATGTTTTCTGTGTGTGATCGAACATATATAAAGATGTTAATGAATCTGTTTTTCAAAATATCAAAGCCAATTTATATAATAAACAGATATACTGTATACAGTTAAAAGAATATTAGTCATTGATACATTTCTGAATGTTTCAGGAATGTAATGTACTAATGCAGCACTTTTTAATAGTTTTTATATTCTTGATGTATCATCCTGTCACAATAATTGCATGGTAAGCACCTCTGTTATAAATGGATTCTCTAAGCTTAACAAGGAGATTAGAAAATCTGCATGGTGTTTGATATTGCTCTAATGGATACAATAAAAGTGAATAATAATAAACATAGAAACAGCCTACAGTGCTGATAAACAACTAAATGTTATAAAATATTAAAGTTATATATTTTGTTACACAAATATAAAATATATAGAAATACTTCTAATGTTGTCTCATTGAATAGGCATAGACATCAGATATTACTTAAAATAAAGTTCAGAGTTTCTTTTGGCAGAGCCCAATATTATTTAAAAGTGACATTCAAAGGGCTGAAAAAACAGTTATATTACTTATAGCTCACGTTATCGCACCTGATGTACTTTGTGCCCATCGCTGGCAAACCCCCTGTTATGTGCATGATCTCTAAAAAAAAAGATAAAAAATCTCTAACTGTAAGGAGTTATTCCTGCATGAGCCTTGTCGCCCCTCTCCTCTTCTCTCTGCAAAAACGCAGCTGCTGTAGTTATCACATCTCTATGTAAGTTATGGCTTTCTTCTTCCACAATTGAATCGTATGTACAGTTGTGTTCAAAATTATTCAACCCCCACTGAAATTGAGTGTTTTGGCCATTTTGACATTGATCATTTGAGTCATCTTGTTTACAATGAAATCAGCGAGGCACTTGTAAGTCAGACAAATATAACATAACAATAATAATGAAATAACCACAAATGTCTTTTCTGTGCTCACATCATTATCAGTTTTATTCAACCCCTAAGTGACATTCGTTCTTAGTACTTAGTAGAACATCCTTTTCCAGTTATAACAGCTTATAAACGTGAAGCATAGCTTGACACAAGTGTCTTGCAGCGATCTACGGGTATCTTAGCCCATTCTTCATGGGCAAAAGCCTCCAGTTCAGTCACATTCTTAGGCTTGCGCGCTGCAACTGCTTTCTTCAAGTCCCACCAGAGGTTCTCAATCGGATTTAAGTCTGGTGACTGCGATGGCCACTCCAAAATGTTCCAGCCTTTAATCTGCAACCATGCTTTAGTAGACTTGGAGGTATGCTTAGGATAGGGCTGGACGATATGGCAAGAATCGCGATATATTTCTTTATTTTGGTCGATACGATATAATTCTGATATCGACAATTGCGAACTGGATTTGAAAAGTCTATAATACCACCAGGCTCCTCCTGATAAAATTATTGGCTGATCGCCATGTGCTGGGAGGGTATGAGCAGTGACACAGGGGAGGCTGATCTTGACGGGTCCCCTGCTCCCCGACCCCCCTGGAGTAATCTCTCCTTGGGAAGGGGGGGCGGGGAGCAGAGGACCCTTCAAGATCAGCCTCCCCTGTGTCACTGCTCATACCCTCCCAGCACATGGAGATCAGTTCTGCTCATACCCTCCCAATGGCACAGTTCATTCTGCTATGGACAAGGGACACTGGGGGGGGGGGGCTCACACATACAGCCCATTGCTAGTGTATCATCCTGTACTCCTGCCAGCCTGGGGTCGGGTTTCACCATTGGCTGACAGGAGTAGAAGGAAGCTAGCAATAGGCTGTGTCAGACATCAGATCTTCTGCCTTCTGATGTATGTCTGATTTTTTTCTAGTGCATTGTGGCCTTACCCCCTATTTCTGTGTCAGCTGCCAGCAACCCCCAGCACAGCTCAGTGCCAGCAGCGCTACGGTATAGGCAGCGCTATAACACCAGGGGGACCAGTGCACCCACCTCCCCTCAACTGATATCCCTGTATGTTGCAGCCCCCCGTGTCACTGAGAGTTCATTCTATGGACAGGAGACATGTCGGGATCAGCCTCCCCCTCTGTGTCCCCTGTCCATAGCAGAATGAACATCGGTGACACTGGGAGGCTGATCTCGATGTGCTGGGAGGGGTATGAGCAGTGACACTGGGAGGCTGATCTTGATGTGCTGGGAGGGTATAAGCAGTGACACTGGGAGGCTGATCTCCATGTGCTGGGAGGGTATGAGGAGTGACACTGGGAGGCTGATCTCCATGTGCTGGGAGGGTATGAGGAGTGACACTGGGAGGCTGATCTCCATGGGTCCCCTTTTCTATGTAGATGTGCCTCCCTGTGCATAGCTGCAGCAACGCAAAAAGGAGGAGTTACTAGATCACTGCGCCTGCACATCTCGATGGGGAGGCATGGGACGGAAGGGTGATCTCTCTTGGGGAAAGGGTGGGGGAGGGGGGCCACTGAGGGAGTGCTCGCCCAGGGAGATAATCTCCTTAGGACCGCCCATCACTGAACATCGTTCAGTGACAAATGATACAATTTGTAAACATATTTCCGATATGTCGATATGCTTTTATGATACTTCGATATAAAATTATATCACGATATATACTGATATTGAATTATTGTCCAGCCCTAGCTTAGGATCATTGTCCTGTTGAAAGGTCCAACGTCTCCCAAGCCTCAGGTTTGTGACAGACTGCATCACATTTCCTTGCAATATCTCCTGGTACTGAAGAGAATTCATGGTACCTTGCACACAGTACCTTGCACACACTGAAGCTTCCAGTACCTGCAGAAGCAAAACAGCCCTAAAGCATGATTGACCCCCCGCCATGCTTCACAGTAGGCAAGGTGTTCTTTTCTTCATAGGCCTTGTTCTTCCTCCTCCAAACATAGTGTTGATCCATCCATCCGTTGATCGACTTCAGTATGTCAAAAGCCATGTGGACAAACCACAAAAGTTTTGGGATAGTGTTCTGTGGACTGATGAAACAAAATTAGAACTGTTTGGGCCCATGGATCAACACTATGTTTGGAGGAACAAGACAAGAATTGAGCCTATAGTCATATTAACCATCAGGACAAATGTTTAACTATGTTATAATTTCAATTGGCCATGTAATTAAGTTTGTCATGACACTTTTTGGTAAGATTTGACCTTTTTTTCATTTTATTTATTTATTTTCTCAGATATGAATTATGCACGGTTTCTTACAGCAGTGAGTGCGGCTAGAAAACCCTCACCAATACGAGCTATGAGTAAGTACTGTGATGTCCCCTTGGGATAACAATAAGCCAGCAACAGTCAGGGTCTGCAATACAGGTTTAACAGTAACCCCAGTCAGACAGCACACTAACCTTCACTATCCATCCTGTAGTTATACATACTTCAGCATCTGTTTAACCTCCCCAGTGTTTCACAGAGGTCCAGATTTCTCTACCAAAAGCGTTACAATTTTTTTTAATTGAAAAAAAAATGTTGTAGGCCTGTAACGTAACAAAATATGTCCAAACGAGGGTCTAGTAAACTTCCTGAATATAATAATGTTTAAAACACTTAAATATATTAAAAAAATTAATTTTATAACAACATTTATTTTAAAAACACAAAAATCTATTTTAACCAGAATTCACTTATCAAATTAACCAATACTGAAAAGGAAGTCTGTAATATATTCACATCAATCAAATTTCAACATCTACAGCAGTGTTGGGCAACTGAGTCTATATGGAGAGCCACAAGTGCGGCCCTCTGCATCACTAAAGGGCCACACATAACATTTTCAATCTATACTGACTTGTATAAGCTTTTTTTAATTAAATAAATTACAGCAGGCAAAGCTAGAAGACATTATGTTTCATTTTTTTTTCATAACAAAACTTGTTTTAAATGATACTTCATGCATAAGGGAACACTGAAGTTTGGTAATGCACATTTTGGGTCATATATATCATCAAAGGTTATGTGCTTCAAACCCATTGATTATATCGATGGGGCACATAACCTTTGATTCGGCAGACAGGTGAGTTTCTATGCATAAATAGTTAGGTTTCGGGGGCCTCAAGTGGAAGACTGAGGGGGCGGCCAAAGAACACCCAAAGGGCCGAATGCGGTCCCCGGGATTCAGGTTGGGCGCCTTGGATCTACTGTAACAATTAACACTATGACCAGTAGATGGCAATGCTGCCCACATTGTGTAGATTTCATCAGCCATCTAGATCAAAATGGAGCTGAGAGAATGCCAAATACAGAAGAACGGTCACCTGAGCAGCCACAGAGCCTGTCAGAGTCCGAACGGAAACCAGGAAACACCCAGACAAGAGAGGGACTCTGATTCTGACCCTTATACTCTAGTATAATCCTCCCTCCCTAGGGCTTATACTAGAGTATAATGGTGCATAAAAAGTAAAATAAAATAGAAGTTGCCTCTAACGATGACGTATGAGGGGACCTGCTGTAATGGCCGGTAAGCCTCCCACCTCCTTGAATGCTCAGCTGGTATAGATTACATTAGCCCGAGTTATCTTGGGGTAATCTGTATCAGCAACTTTTTTTTACTCTTGATATCTCGGACTGACCACCCAGGAGGTTAAGTGAAGTTGCCTTTTGTCCCATGCTGCAGCCTGCTAAAAATATAATTTATCTCAAAGGGTGTGCATTCCAGCCCCCCCAAAAAAAATTTTGACAAACTATAGACCTACCTCCAGTCTAACACTGACTTACACGGGTTTGAAGAGAAAGTTTGATTTTAGATATACATGCTCCCTAGCCTACAGTGACCATAACTCACTTATGAAATGACTCTTTCTGTCTGATTAATTCATTAACACACGTTGAGGAAGAAAATGACAAGTTTCTGTATGGAGCACCCACTAGTTATCTTTTATTATGACAGTACTGGTGATTGGCCAAGAGCTGTTACACAGAAAAGTAACCCTAATGTGAAAGGAAAACATATGATTTGACTTTTTTTGGCTGTAGTTCAGTTTCACCTCAGAAGAAGATGCTGGTAAAACACAGTCACTGTACTGTTAAGGCAGGAATACATGTATAGATGTTTGTGAAATCGGTGACAGATTTGATCAGGATGTTCGATATTTTGATTAAATATCGATTGTGCCTATATCGAATGTGTACACTGTAGTTTTTTAAAAGATAGATGGAAATTAACCAACATGTCCGATCAGCTTTCGAAAGATTTTTTGTTCAATATCGTTCACTTTTGTTCGATGTTGGTCACATGAAACCTTTGTTCTGTTTTAGATTTTCGTTCGAACAATTAAAAAATCTAGAGTCTATCAAACGAAAAAAAAATTTTCCCACCTTTACCTACACTCATCCCTTGAAGTCAGTGATTTAATGACCTGCGTTGTTTTACTTTATTATCAGACACCCGTCAACGTCACCTGAAGAAATTTTGCTTGCTTTGCATTTAAGGGCTCATTCACTTGCTAAACAAGCAATTAATGGAACCACCCAGGCTTTCCCCTGAAAGGCCTGACTAAATGCCCCCAGAGCGCCTTCACAACTGTGCATGTGCTCGCAGACAGAGCGTCTGGTAATTTTCTAACTGTGTAAATGCAGCCTGAAGTAGGGTACAGACGGCTCGATATTGGAGCCCTCTGATTTTTTTTTCTGCAGCAGCGTGATGACATCATCACACTTCTGTCAGATATCGGATGAGATGGAAAGACCGCTCTGCTGTCTCTCTAGCTCAGTCGATGCCTTGCATGGAGACCCACAATTTCCATACAAAGCAATGGACCGTGATTAACGGTCATGTCCGATATCCCTGAAAACAGGGATGGCCGCATATGATAAGGGCCAGATAGATGAGTGAGCGCGCATGGTGCTCAAAGCGGCTATCGACCTGGCCCATATCTACATGTGTGTACCCTGCTTAACTCTCAATACAATATCTCACAAAAGTGAGTACACCCTTGGCATTGTGGTAAATAGTTTATCATATATTTTCATGGAACAACAATGAACATATGACACTTTGAAACAATGCATAGTTGTCAGTATATAGATTCATCTACTCCTCTAACCGCTCTTCATCTGCTGCTCCTCTCTGCAAATCTCTACATTGGCTTCCAATTGTCCAGAGAATTAAATTTAAAGTCTTGTGCCTTGCTTAACCTCCCTAGCGCTTCTGACGGCACTATTTCGTCCTGCTCTTGCTTATGCAGTATTGCAGCTGACGAGATAGAGCCGTCCAGCTAAGCTCAGATCTCCCGACAGCAGCACATACTCTCTGCTCTGTGCTGTCCGGGGATCTGATGTAAGCCGGCATGTCTCTCACAGCCTAATTTGCATATGAATGCCCTGCGGGGACAGCGGGACATTCATGTGCAAATTGGGATATTCATATGCAAATTGGGATATCTTCAAAGAGCACACCTGGAATATCACCACCATTGTCATTCCAGATGTGATCTTTGAAGTTAACCCTTTCAGAAGGTTGCCAAATGCCATTGGATACAGTGATAACTGTATCTAATACAATTCAAAACAAAAACAAAATAAAAATGTTATTATAAACACACATAAATACTGTTTTGAAATCAATAAATACTGTTTTGAAATCTTTCATACCAAATAAGTATTGAAGAGATTTAAGCATTCAAATGATACATTTTATAATTTCTTTATGTACTTTTTTTATAATAATTGTGTGTTTCAAACATTATTATAGTCAGGATGTCTATTAGACCCTTGTACGGACAGATTTTTGGAAGTTACCGGCCTACAACACAAAAAAATTCCATTAGTCTATGGTGCACTTTTGGTACAGAAATCTGGACCTTGCAAGAGCGCTAGGGAGGTTAAATCACTCCACACCTCATGTCCTCATTACATCTCCAACCTGGTACACAAATACACCCCTAACCGCCCCCTCCGCTCCTCAAGTGACCTACTAATGACATCCCCACTCATAACCTCATCACATGCGCGGCTTCAAGACTTCTCTAGGGCCGCTCCTATTCTCTGGAACTCCCTCCCTCATCCCATGAGACTTGCTCCTACCTTTGCCACCTTCAAAAAAGCTCTAAAAACCCAGCCTATCCTACCCATCTTCTCATTCCTAACATCACCACCATGCCAGTCCCATCCCCCCACCTATTGTATACCTTGTTCCCCAACCTATTAGATTGTAAGCCCGACCGGGCAGGGTCCTCTACTCCTCCTGTGTCATTACCTTTACCTGTGTGTTATATTGTGTTGTATCTCCACCCTAATGTATTGTACAGCGATGCGTAATATGCTGGCGCTATATCAATAAATGTTAATAATAATAATTATAAAAAATAATATAGATTGTGTAACTGTAAATTTGGTGTTCCCTTAAAATAACTAAACACACAGCCATTAATGTCTAAACCTTTGGCAACAAAAGTTAGTAAACCCCTAACTTAAACATTTTAAAAATATGCCCACCGTATCAATATTTTTTGTGACCATCATTAGTGTCCAGCACTACCTCAACTGTACTGAGCATGGAATTCACTATAGCTTCCACACCTCTGCAGCTGTTTCAGCAAGGCAGTTGTTGAGTTGAAGCCGTGTTTGGGGTTGTCATTATGTTGGGATACTTTCCTGTGTCCCAGGTTCTGAAGGGAAGGGATTATTCTTTACTTCAGTATGTCACAGTACATGTTTATATTCATGGTTCTTTAAATGAAATGTAGCTCCGCAGTGCCAGCAGCACTAATGCAGCCCTAAACTATGACTTGACTGTAGACAAGATATACTTGTCTTTGTACTACTCAGATAAAGTTAATCATCTTTTCTTAGACCACAGGACTGGGTTCCAGTAATCCATGTCTTCAGTCTGCCTGCCTTTAGCAAACTTTTTTGCTGACATAGTTGTGCATCATCTGTAGAAAGTAGCTCCCTTCTAGGGTGATAGCCATGCAAACCAATTTGGTGCAGTGTGTGGCTTATGGTCTGAGCACTAACATCCCCCCTATTCTAACCTTTGCAGCAATGTGGGCATCACCCATTCATCTATTCTCAAAGGACAACTTCTGTATATGATGCTGATGCACAACAACTGGGCCATCTTTATGCACATCTTTATGAACAGGAGATTTTTAGACTCTCAGTTATATTGAGAGGAATAAGTATTTGATGCCTTGATTTTGAAAAAAAAAACCAGTCTATAATTGCTATGGGAGGCAGAAAAACACTTCCTATGCATAATGTGTCCACCTCCATGTTTGAAGATGAGGTGAACGTCTTGGGGTGTTAGGATAGCATTCTTCCTCTTTCAAACACAATGAGTTGATTTGATGCCAAAGAGCACGATTTTGGCCTCATCTGACATTTCACCCAGTACTCTGGATTATTCAGATGTTCATTGCAGACTGCAGATGGGCCTGTACATGTGCTTTCTTGAGTAGGGGAGGCTTTGAGGGTGCTGCAAGATTTATCCTGCACAGCGTTAAGTGTTATTAATAGTTGTTTTTGGTGACTATGATCTTTGATGTACTAAGATCATTGCTAATTTAATCACATGTAGTTCTGTGCTGCTTTGTTCTCGTTCTTATGTTCATTGCAACTCCACAAGCTGAGGTGTTTCATAAAGCTTGAAAGACTGAGGGACATTGACGTTTTTTGTTTTTTTTCATTTACAAATGAATATGCCAACTGTTGTCATCTTCTCACCAAGCTGCTTGGCGATAGCCTTGTGTAGGTCTACATTCTTGTCCCTGACATCCTTGGACAGCTTTATGGTCTTGGTCATGGTAGCCAGTTCTGTGCACAGGTGTCTTTTATAGAGATACTGTTACAAGGAGAGAATAACTCCTGTCTCTTATGGAGGTTGCTCTTAATCTAAGCACATTATTAGGATAAAGTGAACACTTCTGAAATCTTGCTTGTTGATAGTTGATCAAATACTTATTTTCCTCATTGCATAGAGCATCAACCATTGACTTTTTTTTCACTGGGTTTGTGATGTTTTTTGCTGTTAATCTATCTCTCACAGCTACAATAACCTCCTTGCCAGTCTAGCTTGGGATGAAAAAAACATAATGACATTGGTATTTCAGAGCTGGACTTGTGCTGGTGAAGTGAATACAAACTTTGGCGGCAGTGCCATCCTGTGGGCGTTCTGCTCATTTTTACTAGAGATAAAAGACTAGAGAAATTACTTTGCAAGCTAATTAACCTATGTATCTCTTTTGGTACAGAAATCTGGATGCGTACTACTTTTGACACAGAAATCCAGACCTACCACACACCTGCAATGGTGATGGAAAATTACTATTTGGGCACAATGTAGACATTTTTCACTTAGGGGTGTACTGACATTTGTTGCCAGAGGTGTAGACATTATTGGCTTTGTTTTAAATTTATTTGAGGGGACAGCAAAAATACACTGTTAAAAAAGCTGTATACTGACGTTTACGTTGTCAGTATTTGGTTCATCAGTTTAAAATGTATATGATTGATTGTTTACTAAAATGCTACTTGTTTTAATATATTATATAAGCCAATAAGTAATACAGCTGGCTTTTATATTTTGTCCTACTGTCAAAATATTTTATAGCTTTACAATATGTTCAATCTTAATTGGTTGTTATAAGAGAGTATAAAGATGTTTATGGTCATTGGATGAATTACTTTAAGGAATTTACCTGACGAAGAACATTATCCATTTAATTAAGCAAATATTAAATTATCTTTGCCATACTTCTTTCTACTTCCACATTTTTACTTGCTCTTCGATTTGCTGATATATAAAATATACAAGAATAATCACTTTAATGACAATGTTATTGTTTTATATATAATAGTATAAAAGATTGTTGTGGGCCAGATAGACCAAAATACTGTCAATGTCATTTTTGTCTTTATGGTATGGGTATATATATTGGTTTAACATTATTTAACTGTATTTTTAAATTATACATGTCTGTGTGTATTTTACTGTTCTGTCTTGAAGTAACAAATAATTTTTTACATTGGACACCTCTTGCAGTAATCCACATGGTGTGATTTAAAAAGGCAATGGGTACAAATTGTTTTAGGGCATGCAATCCCCCTAGTGCAGCTCTCATGATCAAATAAATTCTTCTATCCCTATTCCAGCAATCTTCAGAGACCTCCATTTCCCATATCTGGAAGGGTCAACCATACAGCTAACTGTCCTATTACCAACCATCTAAATATAGTCACAATATGCCAAAATGCTCATACAGACAACTACAAGAGAAAGTGTTTACAACCAGTATGTAAAATTTCATCAGAAACATATACTATATATACTCATTTATATACAACAATAAATATAATTATATGAATAAATACACTGACTGGACAAAAAAAAAGGTCACACGCTGTAATATTTTGTTGGACCACCTTTAGCTTTGATTACGGCACCCTGTGGCATTGTTTCAATAAGCTTCTGCAATGTCACAAGATATATTTCTATCCAGTGTTTTTAACCAAGATCTTGTATTGATGGTAGAAACTAACCACTGTGCAAAGCCTTCTCCAGCACATCCCAAAGATTCTCAATGGGGTTAAGCTGTGGCCAATCCATGTGAGAAAATTATGTATCATGCTGGAATAACCTGGTCATTCAGTATATTTTTGAAATTAATTGCATTATGTATACTAGTTATGCTCACCTGTCTCAAATTCCTGGAAGAGCTACAACTTTTGTTGTATGAGGTTAACTATTCATATACTTGAATTCCAGATCTTGAAATGCAAAGCAAGGTCTTATTATTAAAATGATTATCTATTAGAAAATGCTGCAATTTGTTATGTATTTATAGGCTCTGATATAGAAAGCAGGAATTTTTTCTTGCCTAAACTATAGCCGTCAAATATGTGGCACAAACCCTGTTCAGAGAAAATTTCACTACAATAACTCATCAATATGTATCTTTAATTTTTAGCGGATCTGTTAATGAGGTCTCCACCATCAGTGATATCCTTAGCTGGGGGAATTCCAAATCCAAATACTTTTCCATTCAAATCAGCCAGCATAAAGCTCAACGATGGGACTGCTATTGAGATTGGGGAAAGTTTGATGAAAAAAGCATTACAGTACTCTTCAACACCTGGGTAAAATCAACATTTCTTGGCTTAAAAAAGCTAAATATTTTGTTGTTTCTTTTGTACTTATGAGTGACTTTTCCTTTCTTTTTTGGGTTTTTTCCCCATATAAACATGGGGGAGAAGGTAGGGTGTGGGTGTTCCCATTGGGATTATTCACTCACATGTTTTGTACTTGTGACTGTAAATATTGATAAAGAAAGTAACAAAGGTAAGTTTCAAATTGTAAAAGTGTTAAGCTGGGAACACACATTGGAGCCGTTCAAGGTTCCCTGCAGCAGCGCTATGACGTCATCACGCTTATCCCGATATCGGAGGAGCTGGAGACACAGCACTGCCGTCGTTTGTGGTCATATCCGATGGCTGCATTAAATATGGGCCAGATTGATGGCCGTAAGCGCACGGTGCTCGAAGTGGCCATCTATCTGGCCCATATCTGTACGTGTGTTCCCAGCTTTAAACGGTAAGGATAAATAACCTAGTAGAGCACATGTTTCAGGAGAATACCCCTCGCTAACTTTCTGTTGGGTCTCTGGAACATGAGCTAAAGAGAAACAAACTCAATGATGTATATACATGAATATAATAATACATTTATTATATATTGTGAAATCCAAAACTATTCAGATCCCTTTACTTTTTTCAGCTATATTTTATTGAAACCTGAATATATTTGTGTGGTTTGTAGGGCAAACCATACCCTACTAGGGGTGGCCAACCCCTGTGGACTTCAGTTCCAGTCAGATGGGTGAGGTTAACACCTTTAATTTAACAAGAATTTTTTTTAGGTGTTCACCTCACCCATCTGACTGGAACTCCATCTATTTATGATTCTTACCTTTAAAGTCCACAGGGGTTGGCCACCCCTAGTAGGGTATGGTTCGCCCTACAAACTACTCAAATATATTTAGCTACATTGGATGTGGTGAGTAGGCTATCGGCTATGTATCCCTCCCCCCCCCCACCCCCACTATATTGAAACCTGATACTAAAATATTTTTTATTTCAAAGCCTACACCCCTGTATTTGGGAAAATTGCTGCCATTGTTTTTAGCAAATCCTCTTTAGTTCAGTTTGGATGGTGGCCAACATTGGACAGGCATTTTCAGGTCTGGCCACTCTAGCCACTCAAAGACATGTCTGTAATACATGTTAGTGGTTTTGCAGTAGAGAGAAGTTTTAACCTAGCCATTCCCCATAAAAAACAAATCCAAGGAGCGTCTCCTTGTTTTGACTTGTTTTGATTTTAAGAACTTAGTCCCATGTCCACACAGAACCTATAGAGTTTAGTCAAAGTGACAATCTGGTTCTGGGACAGGTCTTTCTGTATGGTCCATTTCACTTGATTGCTTAGATGACCAGCTTTACCACCAGTTCATTTTGATAAAGGTACAAAACAATTTTATCATGATGGGGTACTGAGTGTAGATGAAAAAAAAATATCAAAGATTCTAGTATCAGGAAGCTCTGTGTGTGTAGAAGTATATCCTGTCTTCCCATAATGTTTCTGCTAGCACAATAAGTACAGCATAGAAGTTGCTGAGCTTGCATTTCACATTTTGCTGATGGATACTGAACAGATATATTTTAATTAAACCAGAATTTGGCTATCGTATATATACCATTTGTGTAAAAAAAAATTTATTTAACTGATGACGATGATATGTTTGTTACATAGAATTCCCGAATTGGTTTCCTGGTTGAAAGATTTACAAATTAAATTGCACAATCCACCAACACTTAGTTACAGCCATGAGAAAGGTCAGATGGAGCTGTGTGTCACCACTGGAAGTCAAGAGGGTTTGTCCAAAGTAAGCTGCTGAATATGAGGTTTGAAAATGTTCAGTGTTGTTGTTTTATGTGTTTTAAGTGGGCAACTTTGCCCTCCCATGTACAATACACCACCCTATCTCACAAATGCATATACACGTATGTGTACATACAAATTAGTTTAAATCGAATTTAGAACTTTTCAACACACTGGAGTCCAACAAAGTTCTCTCCAAAAAAGGGTTTATTGTACATTAAAAATGTAAAATATGGCTTGTGCAACAACCTCAATAGAGTTTTTATCCACTAAATAACAAAAAAAAAAAGGTTATCTTACATTTCAGACCACCACACTCATTGCTTGGGATACTTCTCAACAGTTCACCTTTCACATAGGTAAGCTGTCCAGCTTTCTTTTTGCAAGATGTCCTACAGCAAGACAACTACTTCCCCCACCCCCTAGGTCAGCTGACCTCTTTTATTTGCACACACACACACATATATGAACTATGCATGTTTGACAGGCATGCACTCTCTGTGACTGACCAAAACAAAAGATAAGTTAAAGAAAATGTAAATAGTTTACTCAGACTTTAGACTGAATTATTTGTAAGAAGATATAAAATATTAATGTAAAAATATTTTCAGGTATTTGAAATGCTTGTGAACCCTGGAGACAATGTATTGCTGGATACACCAACCTATTCTGGAACGTTAGCTGCTGTAAGTAGTCCTTTTTTCATGTATTTATTCCTAATTGAAATATTTCAGGGTTTTAGAGGCATGATCTACCACAGCAACAAATAATGCCCACATGTAAATTAAAGTATACTAATGACTTCACCAATAACCCAGAAATAAACCAACTACCTTCACCTTGCACCCCACATTGACAGTCAGCTAAGCTCAACAACCCTGCACATTGGTTCTTATCAGGGCTTTTTTTCTCAGAGAAAAGGTGGTGGAACTCATCCTCCCCTCCCCTGGCCACGCCCCTACCCACCCCTAGGACCGCCCCCTAAAACCGCCCCTTTAGAGAACAGGGATGCAAGCTGCCCGCCACTTAACTGAACTAGACTAGTGACTGAACAAGTCTAGAACTTTACTTACCTGCTACTTGCTGTGGCACTGGGCTCCTCTGTCCTCCTGGGCTGGCAGCTGGAGAGCCGCACTGTTCTGGCACGCGCACATTCCCAATCCCGCGAGACCTGCAGCGGGAGTTAACAGGTCTCACAGGATTTGGCCCAGCCTGGAAGCCAGGATAGAGAATCAGGGGCTGGCTGAAAATAGGTGGCAGAAAGCCCTGCTAATACTTATATGTTAGGTAAAGACCCCGAATCCATGTATAGTATTACATTCCCCACATGAAGGATTCATACATGCCCTCTTCACTGTTTATTGTCCCTTTATGAGGAAGTTTAGGGCACAACATTTACCCTCATCTCTCACACCTCTTTACCTCAATGCAGGGCTGCCGTCAGGGGGGGACAGAGGGGACTCCCGTCCCTGGCCCGGGCAGCTAGGGGGGCCCGACGGTCAGCATGTAGGGGCCCTGGTGTGCTGCCTGATCAGTACAGCAGCCTCTGCTCACTGTCAGCCGGGACTGCCACTGTGTACGATGCTGCCAGCAGTCCGGGCTGACAGTGAAAAGTGGCTGCGGCTGATCATGCACGCCAGGGGGGGGGGGGGGGGGGGGGGGGGGTGGAGTTAGTATTTTTGACATTCTTGCTGTACGGGGCCCCAAGATTTTTGACGTCTGCCCTGCCTCAAAGCATTCATGTCACACTGTCTCTTCACTGTCACCACAGAGAAATCTCCCTCATCCGATTGGTAGTCTCCTCAGCTGTCACAACGCCGATTGGAAGGTCGGCGGGGCGCTGTGGTTGGTGCGGACAGCCACTCCTCCACACACGTATTAGCAGGTCGGTCACGGATCAGCCCCCTGGCCTGACAGCTCTTCCGCACTGCATCTCCGGGGATGTCTTGGCACTGGTGTGTGACTGGATGCGGCCAAGATGGCAGACGAGCGGAGCGGGTGCCCGCGGGTGGTGCGGATAGTCAAGTCGGAGTCGGGCTATGGCTTTAATGTGTCGGGTCAGGTCAGCGAAAGGGGCTGAAAATTGGTGGCTGAACGCCGTTCCGGTGCGTTCCGCCACAAAAAAAGCCCTAGTTCTTATGCATAAAACCCCTACAGTTTTGCACTCAACACAATTCCACAATCATTACTGTTCTGGAATTGGCACACTTTTGCCTCGGTTCTAAACCTTGTTTTAAAGTTTCTTTCATTAGGTACTGTAAGTAAATGACCTTAAGGGTTTTAAATCAATAGAAATATGAGAAACAATGGAAGGAAGAGAAAATGGCAAGATGATATAAAAGTATGGTATAAAAGTGCCACCAACAAATAAAATGGGCTCTGTCTAGCTGGTAATGTTAGAAGCTGTGCTCAGTACTGTATAAGATTGAGTATAAGCTAATCCGAATATAAGCTGAGGTACCTTATGTTATAAAAAAAAAAAAACTAGAAAAACTGAATGGCTCGATAAAAAGCCATGGGTGGGAAATTAATTATTTAAAGTAACTGAAAGTAACTGATTGTGAGTTCATTGCAAAGCCCCTGAACATGAATTTTAAACAAAATTATCAACAACAAAAGTAAAGAATTTTTGTAGTAACCTTTTTAAAAAAAAAAAAAAAGTATTGCTTTTGCATAAATTAAATTCAAAGTCTTAAAAACTTCTTAGTCCTGGGATTCAGAAGTTTATAACCCAAGGACACTGGTTTTGCCTCTCTTACAAACATCACTTTCACTGAGGCCAAGGGTGAGATCCCATCAAGTTGACCTTTATTATATTGAAATATCAAATTTTCACACATTCCAAATTTTTTCTGGAATTTCATTTGGTTTTATGCTGAGTTTAAGGTTATCATTGAGTGATGAAAAATAACAAATATGTAGCTAATTTGCCTTCATTTACAGGTAAAACCACTAGGTTGCAATCTCATTGGTGTTCCAACTGACCAATATGGTATAATTCCTACGGCACTTAAGGATATTCTTTCCAGATGGCAGCCAGATGATGGCACTAATCCTAAAAATAATTCCCCAAAAGTTCTATATACCATACCAAATGGAGGTAATCCTACTGGGGCCTCGCTGACTGAAGAACGGAAAATAGAAATCTACAAGGTAATGTAAAACAATGATTGGTGTATATACATTGTCAGATTAAATCTGGCTCATGCTAAGAAAAGTATTGATTATTGCTCATTATGGCTTTAGCAATGGCAAGGATTTACCATTTAATTGTAGCGTACATTACATATATTTAACTACAAAAAGGAGACACAGTCTGGCCAGGCACTGTACCACCAGCACTGCTCATGGATTTCCAAATGATTACTTTATTATTGAATTCCTTGTTGTCTCAGACTTTGCAATTACAAGTATTGACTTCAGTGATAGCAATGAAAACAATATAAGCCACTGCTAATTATGAACAAATGTCAGCCATATCCCCCAAGATGAATATAAATTATATACAAATATTAGCCTTGTCAACACTGATAATTATAACCAAATATTGGCATGACATTAAGTTTATTAATAAAATCGTTCTTATAAACATTGCAAAAATAGTTAGATGCCTGCTAATGTTTCTTCTTTTTGAACAGATTGCACAAAAATATGATTTAATTATTTTGGAGGATGACCCCTATTATTTTCTCCAGTTCAACAAGGTGGGTCTGTTTATTTTTCAAGTTGACATTATTTGTGAGAAAGTCATGTAAACCTATATCAGTAACTTTTTCTGCAGTTATCTGAAAATCCCAGACAATATTCTTCCATAAATATGTATAATGGCCACAAAACTACATGTGAAGGTTCTTATATACAAGCCATGATATAGCTTGTTATAGTATCTTACGTGCAGTTGCAGCTGTGATATTTTAGTATGTATCCAGATAGCCCAGTTCCAATGAGTGTTGGGAGTTGTAGAGTGCCTTTGCACAGTGTTTCCCTCTGCACTTTAATAGTTGTATTCTTGTTGATTAATAAACAGAATGCTGACCTTATTTTTTACTCACTCAACAGCCAATGCCTTGACATGGTGCTCTGGCATCTTGCCAAGTCACAATGTGCCATGCTGATAGATGCATACCCAAAAAGACTGGGTGCTGTATTTGAAACAAAAGTGTTCCAAGAAAGTATTAGTTTGATACTTTTCCCTCTTATGCAACCACATTATTTTATTTTAGTTTTTTCCCTCCACCTAAAAGATTTCAGTTTGTTTTTCAATTGAGTGGTACAGTTTAAGTCACATTATATATATATATATATATATTGTAACACAGTGACCCCAAGATCACCTGTGTCACTGGGCAGAGTGCTGGATGGTAGATACGTTGGACCACGGTATCTCAGATTTCCTTTCTGAGGTAAAACCAGCAATGTTTTATTTGTAGGGAACTTTCATGTTCTTATGCTGTTTTTTCTACATTGTGTTTTGGGGCTGGTTTTACTGGGAATTTGCAAGAGCAGGGTGGGGCAGATTCCCAATTCCTGGTCCAGTATTTCCAGAGGCTCAGAAGCCCATTAGAGCACCTGGTGCTAAGGTCAGGTGGTGTGTGTGTGGAAGACAGTCTCTGAGCAGTCAGAGACAGCTCTGCTTTGTTAAGAAGCCAGGAGGCTACTTATTTACTTTATAGACATTTACGGTTGCCACTGACGACCCCCATTGAGGGTATCTTCTCTTTGTATGAGTCTTTTCATGCTCCAATAAACACGGGCAGGAGCCCTAAAAAAGGACTGTATTGTGGAGTCGCTTTGTTGGGAGTCCCCATTTGCAGCTGTATATATATATATATATATACAGTATATACGTTTCTCTCAAATATGCATGCAAATAAACAAATTAATAGCTGCTCATACTATTATTAGTAGTAATCAGTCACACTCAGCTCTGGGTGTTTTAAAGTGATTCTTGTCCAATTCAAGGAAACATTATATTAGGAAAATATATATTGTCTTTATATAAGGAAACATATTGTTCTAAATTTGAGAAAGCTAATTTGGCACAAAATTTATTTATTTTATGTAGTCAGCAACTTTATTTCAACTATGAAGAGCTAATAGTGTATTTGAATTTTGTCAAGAATACACTTGTTAGGTTTTTGATTTAAAAAGACCAAATACATGTAACATAATGTTGAAAATTTTTTATGTTATCTTAAAGCATCCGAATCCCTTACACTAAATACAAAACACTAAATAAGGAATATGCTTTTGATGCATTGTTAATTTGACACATTTTGAAAAGTATTTTTTTGCATTCATAGCCTTGGGCTCCATCTTTTCTCTCAATGGATGTGGATGGACGCGTTATCAGAGCAGACTCTATGTCAAAAATCCTTTCTTCTGGGTAAGATCGATAATGCTTTGGTGCTGTGAGACTCCTGAGGCGAGTTATTAATTAATGTGTCACTAATGTTGTCCTTAGTGCTTTGGTATGCTCTGTCTTTCACAGAAAAATATTCTGGGATATCCTTTGTACTGACATTCAGGTATTTTATAAGAACAAAAACCTTTACTTAGAAAGTAGTTTTATATAGTTTTAACAGAGAATGTGTAGAATGAAACTCACATCTTGGGAAGTAAATCCACTATAATACATCTATTCACGCAGTTTCATCGAGTGACATTTAACCAAATTGTATTGTGTCATTATTGTCATTATTATCGTTAACAGTCCTTTACGTAGTAGCAATATCTACCATTGAGTATCACATTTACATTCCCTGTACAATTAGCGAGCATTGTCATACAAAGACAGAATGTTTGTTACAGACAGGATCACCATATAGAAATAAATAAAACAGATAAATGAACACTAGTGCACTCCCCACATATAAGGTATGACTATATTATTTTCTTTTATAAAATGCTAACTTGTAGTAACCCTTTTTTAGACACTTTAAGTGTCATATTATAGCTGCAGAAGTAGCAGTCAAAGCAATTTGACCTGCTGAGATTTTCTTGAAGATCTCTTGTTTGTTATCTAACAGGCTTTGTCAATTAAAAATGACTTGAACAGCAGTAAATACCCTGGGGCATTGAATTAGCATGACCTGTTTACATGGAGACAGGAAAGGCCACCAGTAAGTGCTAAGCTAAACAAGACAAATAATATGGTCAGCCCATATATAGCAAATGTGTGGAAAACATTTAGATTTTCATAAATATTGTTGAGGCAGTTCATCTAAGAACCCTACAACTAAACTCAAGATGAGCAACATGTTGTATGTTGTACAGTAAGCAGAGCTCAGACATACATTTGTGAAACAAAAAAAACAGTTAAGGTAGCCTATGACACAGCCAGGGACGGTCCTAGGGACATCGGCGCCTTGGGCGAGCACTCCTTCTGTCTCCCGCCCCTTCCCTAAGAGAGATCGCTCCCTGGGGAAGATGCTGGCAAGTCTACTCTACTCCCTCTGATACTGCCCATATGTGAAACAGCCACTGGACCCAGCACCGATTTGGTAATTTGCCCTACATCCAAAGAAGACACTCTATATCCAAAGGAGACTAACAACAGTCAAGTTGATTTTCTTGACACAGAGGAAGATTATAACCAAAGAGGTATAAAGGAAGCTACAATTTATACTACAAATTAGAGGCAGATGAGTACAACCACTATTGTCTGCCACATACAATGCCATCTTACCACCTTGCCCTGGATAATACCTGAACCCCTGATTGGAGCAACATTAAATAAACTAAATTAGAGGTAGGTCCCACATGGATCAAAACGTGTTGCACCCCAAACAAATTGCAGATTTGTATTATTCCCTACGCCAGACCTCCTGTGGGCCTGTAAGCACTTTATGGGGGTCTTTAAAGAAGCAAGGAGCAATATTACAATGTATTTATTTGACTAAATACTGAATATTTAAAACATTCTTAATTGAGAAAGTCACTAGACTAGAGTTAAATTAAGCAAGTCTATACTACAGATATGTGTAATGGAGAATTTTAGAATGGACATCAAATTCTTTCTCCACCTTAAATTACTATAAATAGGATGTGGGATGCATCACCTGCATACGTGTTCTGGATGAGTGCCTTGAAGGACTAAAATAAGAGTATGACAATGAATCAGATAGCATTTGTACATGAAACCCTAATCCATTCCTGCTATTGATGGGGAAAGATATGTGTTTGGTGACTGCACTGTCACATTTTGTATAGACTAAAGGTCCCCACACACATAACCGACCGATGCAGCCATCTGCAAAATCGATGGCGGGTGCCCACATGGGGCGTCAGATCCCTGTTGTCCCAAAGCTTGGTCGGCCAGAGAACGGACATGTCCATAAATCTCTGGCCGATGCCATTAGTTTGAATGGGTACCAGCGTCCCTGTTCAAACTAACGGCCGGCACACAAAGGGTGCCCGCCGAAACTGTGAGGGATGGAGTGCAGTGTGATGACGTTGCACTCCACAGCTCCACAGCTTATCTGTCGGCCTCTGCTCAGGACGTGTGTAAGGGCCTTCTTTCTGTGGTTCCAGATCTATTTATTTGGCAATTAACCATACATCATCAAATTCATGTACTCATATAATTTTAACTTACTTTGTCTATGTTTTAGCTATAATGATGTTAAATATACAATATGTGTTTAGAAACCATAATTAAATGTGTAATTGCGGAGTGAAAACAATAATCTTATGTGATTTATTTGACAGAATAAGGATTGGCTTTTTAACGGGTCCCAAACCACTTATAGACAGGATAATACTGCACATGCAGGTCTCTACCTTACAGACAAGTACCTTCACTCAGGTAATTGCTTGAAATACCTTTCAATCTGCAGAAAAACATGGTTCTAAGACATTCATTATGATTCAGTAGATGGATTCATTTTTCTGAGCAGTTACCCTTTTCAATCAATAAATACAAAAGTATCACACCATTCAATCTTCAGAACATCACTGATGGAGGTTTTTTGTTATATTTTTTTTTCTTTTTGCAATATTTTTTTAGAATCTACCAAATCACTTAAAGCAACACATGCTAGCAAAATAGTTGAATAACGTTAAAGTCTTTAAATCAGTGCTATATGGGTTCTGCTTCATTATCTATACTGATGCATTTATTTGGAGATGTCATATGGAGAAAAAATCACCAAGTGGCCAAAATACACCATAACATACCATGTTGTTACACACATAAGTCTAAAAACGAAAAACAAGGAAGCAAATATTCTGAACTAAATAGAATACTTAAATATTAAATAAAATATACAGAATAATATTTCAACAATAAATAGCAGTAAAGAACCATCACCACTGCTATTAGCAAATGAGGACAGGCAAATACATACCTACAGACAGACAAATTCAGAAAGACATATATAGTACTTAAGGCCCCCATACACGGGTCGGATTCCGACCGGATTCCGGCACGATCGATTCCGGGCGCGTGCACGCGAATCGATCGTGCCGGAATCGTGTGCAGCCCACCTTGTCCGATCGATCGCATCCGATTGATCAGGGGCTCAGAATCGGATCCGACAGAGAACCAACATGTTGGTTCCATCAGATTGATTCTGCACAGATCAGGGGGAGTTGCCATTTGTGAGGTGGAGTCGGAGATGGAATCGGACACGGAATCGTCCCGGAATCCCTTGGACAAGGTGGTATGCTACGATCGGATTCTCTTAATTGGCCGATCGATCACACCTCCGATTCCCGGCAGAATCTGGTCTGACAGTTGTGCAGAAAACCATCCTTGACACCCTCCATAAGGCTATGTTCCAACTTTTTGTCACCTGCGCTGGCAGTTAATGAGGTGGCAATTTTTAATCCTATCAATGGGGACAAGCCCATTGAAAGTAGTGTAGGTTAACTGCCAAGTGGGAACATATCCTAAGGAGGAAAAGTCTCAAAAGTTAATTGCAAAGTGCTGTATCAAAGCTCATTAATAGAAAGTTATGTTGAAGGGAAAAGTGTGGAAGAAAAAGGTGCACAAGCAGCAGGGATGACCTCAGCCTGAATAGGATTGACATTCAAAATTGTTGTGGACTCATAAAGAGTGGACTGAGGCTGAAGTTAGAACATCAAGAGCCACCACACACAGATGAATCCTGGACATGGGCTTCAAATGGTGGAAAAAAGAACTGTTGCTCAGTGGTACGAAGTCCTCTTTTCTGATGAGAGCAAATTTTGCATTTGATTTGGAAATCAGGGACCCAGAATCTGGAGGACTGAATTGAGAGACACAATCCAAGATGCTTGAAGTCCAGTGTGTTGATTTGGGGAGCCATGTCATCTGCTGGTGTTGGTCCACTGTGATTCACTAAGTTCAGAGTCCATGCAGCCATCTACCAGGAGACTTTGGAGCACTTCATGATTCCTTCCACAGAAACAGAGCTTTATGGAGATGCTGACTTAATTTTCCAACGGGAAATGGCACCTGCCCACACTGCCAAAAGTACCAAAACCTGATTCAATGGCCATGGGATTACTGTGTTTGATTGGCCAGACCAAACTCACCTGACCTGAACTCCATAGAAAATCTCTGGGACATTGCCAAGAGAAAGATGAGAAACATGAGAGGGAACAACGCAGAAGAGCTGATGGCAGCTATTGAAGCATCCTGGTCTTCCATAATACCTCAGCAGTGCCACAGGCTGATAGCATCCATGCTATGCCACATTGAGGCAGTAATTAATGCAAAAGAGGTCCAAACCAAGAACTGAGTACATATGCATGACTATATTTACTTGGATTTTGGGGGGTTTCATAAACTGTTTGAAATAGACTGAAATAGACTGATTACACTGCTTTACCTGTAATCAGTCTATTTCATAAATATAATTCAGGAACTTTTTGATGAGATTCTAATTTTTCTCAAATCATCTGTACACATGTAGAAAAGCACATAGACACACACATATGCAGACACATGTAGTAATACCTTACCATTACTTCTTTCTTATATGTGTCTTCTTTTTTCATTTATCTCCAGATTCCTTTCCCCTCCCCCAGTCTTCTGCTCGGCTGGGAGGTATGGAGAGGAAGGCTGTCTGCATTTGGCAGTGAGAGGAGAGGGAATTCCTGCCAGCATGAACACACTGCATTTAACCTGACTCTCCAGGCTACTTACACTGCTTGGCCCCATTATAGAGTTTAACCAAGTAGTATTCTCTATTGGGGGTGAGCAGAGTAAGCAGCCTAGATTGTCCGGTTAAATGGTGTGTGTCCTTGCTGTGGTGAATTCCTCCTACTCTCTCTGCTCTGTATTTGCATCATAAGACACAGATGCACTTTTCCCCAGATTTTCTTCTTATAGAGCAAAAACAATAATAACTTTTAAAGGTTAGTTATTTCAATTACATTGAAATTATGCACCAAGAGTATTACTTATTTTGCAATAACTCAATCCCTTCTATTACAGACTATGATATATCAGCTTCTTGAGAAGTGGGGTATAGAAGGCTTTCTAGAACATACCGAAGGGTAATACCATTTGACTTTAATATTTTAACTAACACATTTGTACCTTTTGATGATCACTTTAGTGCCTGCCTTTCCCACCTGTACATTTGGCATAATGATCAAGAACCCCCAGGTAATAATCTGGAACAAACTTTATGCCTAAAGGTCCCCATACACCTTACAATCTTATCATACAATTTTGGTAAATCAACTTTCGTTCTACCAAAACCATGTAATATGAGGACCTTTCTAAACCTTCCAATCACTATATATTCTATCACGTAGGCCACTATACTACATAGTTGTTGGTAGATCTAAAGGAAATTGTATGGAGTGATTGAAAGGTGTATGGTGGGCTTAACACCAGGCAAAGCAAACATTCATACCCTTATATCTATGAGCACATAACCTTTAATGATATATATGCAGCATTCCATATTGTCAATGTTGATTGGGAATACCAGGTCTTTATAAGACCACTGCACCCAGGGAAGAGGGGTTGGATAATGTTGTTGGGTACTGCCTGCCCAGATATGGTCCACTTCTTGCTGGCAAGGGGTGGAGCTGGATAAGTGTTACATGCGGCCCTTTGTTGTTGGGTACTGCCTGCCCGAATATGGTCCACTTCTTGCTGGCAAGGGGTGGGGCTGGATAGGTGTTACATGCGGCCCTTTAAGGATACCGAGGGCCACACAAGTGGCCCTCCATATCAACTCAGTTGGCCACCACAGCTCTAGTAGAACAGCTAGCACAGCGGCCATTTAATATTGATGCTGACTTCATTCCTGTCAATAGCCCTACATTATAAATAACCCTTATAGTGCACAGCTAAGCCTACCACAAGGGCATTTTCCATGGAATTCAGTTTATAATTTGTAGAGATTTTCCACCTTGTTAAAAAATCTTTGTAATTGTTTTGCCTTTCCTAATCTCAATAAAAAGGTCTCTACACTACATGTTCCTATGTGGCAGATCTGTCCACACTGGGCCAGCTTTACATTTCAATGTTTCAGCTTTTTAATATATGATATATATTGTGATTTACTGTTATTATTGTTTTTGTAACTTGCAGGGTAATAAACTTCTATAAATTACAGAGGGATACCATGCTTGCTTCTGCAGATAAGTGGCTTGCAGGTTAGTGAGGTGTATGTTCATTAAAATTCTTATATATGAAATAAGTGTTAAAGTTAAAGTACCATATTTTTCAGACCATTTTTCAGACCACTTTTTCACCCCCAAAATCAGGGGAAAATGTGCCTGCATCTTATGGTCCGAATGCGTGTCCCCAGCGTCCACTCGGCCATAGGTGGTTGTGCCTTGGCTTCCCGCCAGCTCTCAAAGCAAGTAGATTAGCCAGAGATGTGTCAGATGAGAGATACGACCAGTGTCCGGATCTCCCATCTAAACTGTATAATTGCTTATGCCAGCAAGTGCCCTGCTGGTATAAGTAATGAAGAGAGAGACAGATGAACTGCCATCTATCCCTCTCTCTGTTCGTGGAAACTGCAATTACTCTGCAGCTTCCACGGACACAGGCACAGCCAGACATGAGAGGAGATCTGCAGCCTTCCCTCCCCCTCCTCCCGATCAGTGTGGAGAATGACGTGATGTGCTGTGAGTGTACTGCTGCTAGTAACATCTACTGGCTAAATTTAATATTACATTAATTGAATTAATTGCATTAACACAATTGATGTGAAAACTTTTTTTCTGGTTTTCCTGCTATAAAAACTGGGTGTGTCTTATGGTCCGGTGCGTCTTATGGTCCGGTGCGTCTTATAGTCCGAAAAATATGGTACATTCTTCCATATGAAGTGCACCATATCTCCAAAATAGGGTTATTTATAAATGTTTTGTTGGTGCTTTCAGTTGGAAAATACTAAAATCCTGTGTTAAAATCTGAGAAATATTGTGAAAACCCTGATTTTTTTTACGCTCATAGCCATGTCTTGAGCGCATTTCTTTCAGATATATTGGATATAATTTTCCCTTTCAGTAGAAACTGTAGTCCCAGATTTCTTTTGTTCATTTGGTTTTGCTGGACTGAAGATCAATGCAAATTCTGTTTTCTTAAAAGGTTTGGCAGAGTGGCATAGTCCTTCAGCAGGCATGTTTCTTTGGTTGAAGATCAAGGGAGTGCCTGACACACATCAAATGATTATGCAAAAAGCAATAAGTAACCAGGTAAGCAATAAATACAAAAATGTGTAACCTATCCTTTCAGGCAAAATAAGACGTTATTTTATATACAGTATGTACTTGTCCAGATTCACTTTTCCTGTGGGCCAGTGATAATCTTAGATTTAGGCCTTTTAGGAAATTAAAGAGCGAGAAATAAAGGAAGGGAAAAATGATAATTTGTGGTGATAAAAAAAACAAACCAGGCACTATTCACTCTCTAGTTAGAGATGCCTTTTCCACAGCTATCTAACAAAAGAGATATGCAGGGCAGATATTACACATTCTAAGATACCCTTTTTGGGCAATGGGCATGTTTGCTAATTCTGTCGAGTAAAGGTGGGCATACAAACAAAATCAATCATGTAATTCGATTGCTTAGAGAATTATTCCTTTTTACCTGAGTTGATTTACCAAAAATGATTAAATTCAACATAAAATCATAAGAGCAGTGATTGTTCAAGATGGGATGTTTCAGTCATACAAGTATGGGGTGGACTTTTTAGTATTTTAGTATTTTTATTGATTTGTATGTGATAGTACTATGAAGCATGCTCACAGGCATTACTAAGAATTTAACCAGTTTTTTATTGATCACACTTTGCGATAAGACAATTGATCAATGTTAGATGGACAATCGATATGTAAGATGCAAGAGTCAATCTAACCCAACATCAAGCAAACATTGTGTTGGGCTTTTTTAAGATGACCACAAAGTATGTAACAATCGTACACATAGCAATACTAGGATTGCAAAGGCAGGACTATACGTTGATACTATCTAGCTCACGGATAGGCAAACTTTTTGACGTGTGGGCCACAGTAGGTTTTTATATTTTGCAGAGGGGTCAGACAAAGAACCTAGAAGGGCCACACGGTCCCAAATTATACATTTTCTGTACCGCTTAACAAAATGAGTAATGATCATATTGCCAGGGAGGTAAAAAAAATGTAAATTGTAAAAAATTATATAATATTTACAATTTATAAACATATTAAATATACTTTCCAAAGAGGCTTTAAATAAGGCAAACAACTGCCTCTAGAAGGAGACCATATCATTCTCTAGGCATTATCTTCAAATTATTGTAGGGAATGAGCAGAAGGAAGCCAGAGCGTCTTGACACCAAAGTGACATGGCCATAGTTTGCCCACGTCTGATCTAGCCAGACAGATTGTATATTTTGTTCATCAGTATGAGGCATTGCTCAGAACTCATTATATGCTAGTTTATTTGTTTCCTAAAATTCATAATTGTTTTCACCAATGCTTAACATCCCTTACTTTACAGGTTCTTTTAGTTCCTGGATCCGCATTCAGTACGGACAGTTCACAGCCCAGCTCCTATGTGAGAGCCTCTTTCTCTTTGTCTTCTCCAGAGCAGATGGACTTGGTAAGAAAAATGTTGCAGAATAAGTTTCTTCTTATAGAAAAAGAGTGATACAGAGATCTGTTTGTTTGCAGTGCAGCCGGACAGAACTTGAGGGTCCTTGCCTTAACTCAGACTCAGACTGTTTGTAGAGATTCTCCTTTGGCTTTCTGATTTCCTCCCAAAATCAAGTCTAATGCTAGGAAAATGCACTGCAATTATTCAATTGTTTGATTTTAAGATTGAAATTATGGAAACCAAGGGTAATGGCTGGTAGCATATTTTAATATCATATCTGAAATCTTAAATCAGACAACATTTTCAATGATGACAGCATACTGCAGGGAACACATCGCTGTAACCACAGTACTTCCCAGTAATGTTAAAAAGCTCTAAATGGCCCTCTAATATTCTCCAATAGGGACCTAGACACAATTGGGGAAAAAAACTTTCACTTTCTAGTGAAGTAAGGAAACGTTAAAACATATTTTACTTCTTTTATAGTTGTCTTGTAAACTGCTGTCTCCAAAACAGAACTTTATATGGCAGAGCCTTGACTTACAAACTATTTTAACCATAAAAAATTATGAAAATACCCATAGTGTTCTAAACCTCCCAAAACACCTCTTAATAAACCTTTTTCAAATGAAAAGTGTTGAAAGTGTTATTTACAGGGCTGTGGAGTCGGTCGATAAATTCCCCGACTCCGATTCCTCAGTTTCTGATTCTTCCGATTTCGACTCCATCCAATGAAGGAATGGAAGGCAACATTACATTAACCACAGAACTACTGGCTAGGAAACCCACACTGTACTGTAATGGCCAATAAAGAAGAGAAAGGAAGCTTTTTCCTTAAGCTAGGCACCACGCTGTCATTGATCAGGGATCAATTGAACAGAAATCAATGTGCACCACATGGACACATCGATTCCTGTTCAATGGGGACCCGTTCTCCCCAGCTTGCAGTGTGTGATTTACAACACGCCACAAGCTGGGGAGAAGCAGCCTGTATCATACAGCTTCCAAGTGAGGAGTGCTGGCTCCGCCCCCTTCCCACTGACAGATGATGGCAGTGGAGGAGGCAGGAGCCGCAGCTGTTCCAATACTTTCCATGAAGACTCATCTCCATGCAAAGTATTGGAGATTGAACGGGGTCTTTCCAACATGTTGGAACCCCTTTCAATCAAGTTCCTTCGAGCTGGCTCTATTGATCCTGCTTGAAGGAAGGCACACACAGGTAGGTTTGTAAACAGATTAGAGTACAATCAATCACCGTGAGCGTGCAAGTTAATTGATTGTACTCAAATCTTTTTACAGATCTCTCCGTCTGTGCCTAGTTTAAGTGTTCTGATCTTCTGCTGAAGGTAGGGTAGTGGAAGGCTCTAAGAAGAGGCAGGGTGAAGGGGCACTTCAAACATGATTCATGATTTCCCTTGAATCCCATATTCATGTATAAAGTTGAAGCTAACAATCTAAGTATTTGTCGCCGCAGCTGAATGACAGTGGTTTTTCAAATTTTTTATAGCTTCAATCTTGAATATTGGCGATCCATTCCCTTCCCTTATACAAGCGTCTCTAGTCCGGCAACAAACATTTACTTCATTATCAGCAAAAGTTAAGGCTACCATACACGCACCGAGCGGCGGCTGATTTTGTCTCCGACCGATGGGCGTGCACGCTCGCCCACCGGGGGAGCCCACATGGAGTGACAGATCGCTGTCACCCCACAGCTCAGCCGGCCAGAGAACGGACATATCTGATAATCTCTGACCGATGCTGTTAGTTTCAATGAAGACCGGCGTCTTCATTGAAGCTAACGGCCAGCACACAAAGGGTGACGGCCGATGCTGTCAGCTCTGGAGAGCAGCATAATGATGATGACGTCATCACGCTGCACTCTAGAGCTCATCTGAGCTGGTCTGTCGGCCCCCACTCGATACGTGTGTGGTGGCCTTTAGGCTAGGTTCACAGTGGGCGCTGTAATGTTCAATATTTTTTATTCCCATTTAAATTTAGTAGGAGTCTGTACATTTTTTGCCAACTCCGACTCCAGGTACCCAAAAATGTCTCCGACTCCTCGACTCCGACTCCACAGCCCTGGTTATTTACCAGAAACACAATTATTTTTCTAGTGTTCTAACTTACCATAAACATAAATTTGTAGTCCCCATTAAAGTTGACATCTTTGGCTTTCAGGAAGAAATGGAAGGTGGTTTCTGTATGAAAGGAAAGTCCCCTTCCATAAGAACATTTGGCCTAGACCTTTGTAGATTGTTGAGATGGTCCATTTTGAGGTGCTGTACTTATTAGTGGCATCAGGTCACATGAATGCTACCACGCAAGCTGAGACATGTTTTGCTTTTGGCCATAAATTTGGTAGTAAAACAAATCTTTGGTTGTAAGTTAAAATGTTGGTTGTAATTCAAGTTGGTCAAGCCAGTTGTAACACAAGGGTCCACTGTATATTGAATACAAAAATCATTGGTAAAAATATTTTTGTGATTGTTATCCTTTGCTAATATTTAGTGTTTCCTGGAGACAAATAATGAGCTTTGCCTTATTTTCATCCAAAAGAAAATTACACATAGGATCTGATGCATGAACAGCTACAAGAACTGTTGTCATTCTCCACAGCAACAAAACCATCTACACTAGCCTTTTTGTTAATGCACAAAATATAGAAAACACAGAGTTGGATGTTATCATAGATTGTGCTTGATACTGTGTAATAAATATTTTTTGTTTTTTACTTTCCAGGGACTGCAGAGATTGGCATCTCTTATCATCGCAGAACAAAAATAAATAGAATATTTACACAGTGTTTGTTAATTCTCAGGGAAGTTGATCAAAACTATTTGATGAAGAAAAATTTAAATGGAGGCTGTCAATGCTGACCACCCTTATGATTGTAAGCTCATTCATAGGGTCAGTTAGATACGACAAATTAATATTCCTACATTTACATGAGTGCTATCTACAACCCAATGTAAAATCACTGATATCTCCCAGAACAAAAACTGCTGTCAAAGAAAAAAAAATTAGAGGGCAAAGTGCAATGGACAGAATGTCTGAAAGTAAAAAATATAAAAACAATGTAGTGTGCAGAGGTCAATCTAAAGGTAGGAATACACGTATAGACTTTTGCACAATGGACGACAGATTCAATCAGGATGTTCGATATTTTGAATGTATATCGAATGTATACACTGTATTTTCGTTTGACTGCATGAAATTTCATTAGATTGTTCTAGAATAAAATTTCATTTGATTCTTGAAATAGCTTCATTCAAATTTATCAGATGGAATGATAAACCTTTGTTTGGTTTTATATTTTAAATATTTTTCTTAACAGATGTAAGTTAAGCATCTCTGTGTACAAGCATGGTGGTGTTGTGTAATGCTTCTAGAACTGGTATTATGTGACTGATCTGATGGTCCACATATCGTTGTACAAAGAGCATTCTTCTTGACCTCCTCATAAGTGAAGGACGTGGGGAGGAATTTCCTAAGTTCTCCCTGTGGAACATATTACATAATTCTGAACCATTGTGTTTAGAGCAAAATTCATCAGTGATCAAATCTTGTAAACTGCAGGAATGACGAGTTCTGCTAGGAAAAGTTCCAGTGCAGGAGAACTTATAGAGAAGTGCATGAATATTTGGAACAGCAGAACAGGACTGTCTTCACTGTGCCTTTTTCCCCATGTTCGGCCTATGGAATACTTAAACTGGCCATAGACATCTAATTTTTGACCGATCAATCACCACGATCGAAACTTAGCTGTGCCATTTATGCAAAATATTTCTTCACTATTTAAAATACTTTACTGTTGAAGTAAGCCAAACTGATGTGCTGTGTGCTGTTATTATTTCATGCATATACTGTGGGTGTTGCTGGATTTTTTTCTGCCAAATAAAGCACCATGTGTGGCCATTTCCAACCCAACCTGTCAGCAATAGGTTTATTTTAATCTCTTGGTTCTAACCAAGGTTCATCCATGTAGTCTTGCATTTTCAGGTTGATACTCTTGCTGCACACCCAGACCTTGGGCTTGGTCCCATACACCCTCAGACACATCTTTGAAGGGTGTGCGTTTAGTGAGGATAGGGTGGAATATTCTTATATAACATAGAAAAACGGGACTTTAACAGTAGTGATTAGTGTACATTACTCACAATACAAATGCATATAAGTAGTGTAGTAGTAGTATCATATTTATTTACAATAGCAATTATATACAATTTTGCCACACATATGTCCACTTTCTCCTTTTTATTTTCCTTTTTGTTGCTTGCACATACACTTAGAGGCCCTTACACATATATGTTTGCATTCACATAAAACATGTCATCTTCACACTTGCCAATCATACTGACCTTATCTCCCAGCCTAGTTATTATTATGAACTAGCAGATTTAACTATGGTATAAATATATATAAAATGTGAAGAAGCAAGGCTAGTGGTTACACTGCGCATCTGGACAGGCCCCTGGTTCCTCCATAAGGACCGCGGCCCCTATTGCCTGACTTTGTACTTTACCTCTTGAATAGCAGTGAAAATGGATGGGTGGATGGATGGAACGCTACTTATATGCATTTACATTGTGAGTATCAGAGATAGTTTCTTTCCCTTATCAGTTGCCATGAAATACTTGTTTCTATTATAACAATTGAGAGGTTGGTAGTTTTAAAAAAACAGATATTGTTGGGGGGTATAAATTTCTTAACACTATATTCTTAGATCACACCTAGCCCGTTTTGGGCCTGACATCCTTTCTAAATGTTAAGATAGCCCAAGGTGGAATGAAACGTTGTATAGGTTAGTGCCCTGGATTTCAGCTATCCCACTGTGCTCAAGGGCAAACCCAAATCTACCTGTATGCACCTTGATTTGATTGCTACTGAACATGTATGTGACTTGTTATGAAGTTTAAGAGCAGTACAGGAGCACTTAAACAGGTTTGACAAACCTCTTTATAAAGTTTAGAATGTTTCAATGTTATCATGCAATAAGGAAAATGTGGTGTTTTAGATTTCTGACCTGCTCCAGGAATACTAGCTGTCTGGCTGTTATGTTGAACCCTCAGCAATACCTTACCTCACTGACGATAAACAAATATGTTGATAGAGTGAGCCAAGGAAAAGTCCGAAATAATTTTCTGTAAACTAGTTTTAGATCACTGACTCAAATTACTGATGCGGAGAGTGAACATGACAGATCAGACCACTTTTAGTTTCAGGTGGAAAAATGGTTGTGCCCATATTTTCTGGAAACTCCATCATATACAGAAAAAAAGGAACTGATTTAATGCTGAATACTATACATTGTATTTATGAAAAGGTAAATAAAACCATGTGGTACTTTCCTTAATAGAAATTCACAACATGGGTACCGCATTCTGGGTTGCATCCATACTGTGTCATGAAAGATTTTATACACCTCTGGCAAATTTTGCTTACAAAAGCTTTACAGGAAACTAACATGACTAAATTAATACGCAACTACTTTTTACTGAACTGCAGACTTAAAAAAAATAAGAATATCTTTTTTTCCCTCAATGTGCCATTAATGTGATTTGAATCTGACACATAATGAGGGGTGAAATGTTCTCTATGAAGGCTCCCATACACAGGTCGATATTTCACTCGATTCATGAGATCAATCAGCGATCATTTGAGTTCTGTCCACCCTGAACAATCGACTAAAAAATCAGATTGGACATTGAACCGACATGTTGGTTTTTTTGGGTTGATCGTTTGGCAATCGAAGTATGTTGGTGGCCCCATAGATCCCTATGCAGCAGCCTTTCCGATCGAAGGATTTTGCGGAATCGGCCATTTTGGAAATCGGCTCATGTCCAAATTGACCACAAATCGTATTCCCAAGGTGGTGTTTCATCGATTCCCGATCTGATGAATCGTGAATTCCACTACTGTCTGGAATGATCGGATCGACCCGTGTATGGCTACTTTTAGATTGTTGACACCAGGATAGTCACCCCTATTGGAAGATTTCCCTTTTATTCCTGTTCGTGGTGGATCTAAAATGGCACATCAGTTCTTGTCTCAGTGACAGTGATCACCAGGACAAATAGAGGGGGAGTCCAACAAGTAGAGACACAAACATCAATAGCAGTAAAACTAATTTTAAATCAAAAAATAACTTAACTTTTCAAATGGGAATGTTTGGTCACTACTTAATGCCTTACATATTTAGAAAGGTGAGGCAAGTTTACTTTACATTGGTTTTTATTGTTTTTCCTTCATTTACTCATGATGACAGTGTTGTCACCAGAACTGGAAACATTTAACTGAAGCAATAAAACCCCTTTTGTGTTAACCTCCCTATTGGTTGAGACAAACCCAGTTCTGCTACAGGACCCAATAAACCCCCAGAAAGCTGCGGTGATTCTCTATTTTGCCACAGCATTTTCAGGTTAGCGGAACTGCCCCTTTGGTGTCACTGACCCAACTGGCGGGGGTGCACCAAAGACCTTTGTTAATGGAGGGACGTCAGTTTCCCAGTCCACGTTGGCGCTGTCCTTGATGATGCTGGTGACTAAGCAGAGTACTATGTACCATTACGTTTATACTAAACGCTAGGGAGGTTAATGAGCGAAAGATCTGAGCCTTTAGAAGAAATCTGGCATGTTTCGATTTTCTTATTCAATTAACATAAACTGATCGATTTTTTAATTGATCAACTGGAAATTGATCTATATTGAAAAAAAAATTGATAGAAATGTGATCAGACATGTCAGAAATTTTTGATCGAGTATACATCCAATGTATATAAAATATTTTCTTGTTGTGCCTGGACGATTTCAGCTTAAATAATAAGCATACTTACTGTATACATCCGGTGGCAGACATTTTGTTGTGTTTACAATCGACTTCCTTTTTGCTTTTAAACAATGGAACAAACATTGATTAATTATCGGTTTCTCCATGTGGGGGGTACTTTGATCGCTCGAACCAACATCTGTCATAAATTATGAATCTGCCATCGATTGTAGGGAAATGGAATTGTATATTGGGGCCTTTACTTGCTGTACTGGTGGCAGAGAAAAGCTAGTGAAGGTTCTCAATCATTCCAGTTATGGTATATCTGCTAAATATCTTGAAGAAACAGTAAGAAAGAAAGAAAAATTGCACTAACCTATTTCCACAGATATATTTTGACCTAGAAAAATGACAATGAAAAATGGATTTAGTCCAATTGTTTTTTACATATAGATCAGCAGAAGAACATAGCTACTGACCTTGTGGTCATTAGGAGAGTGGCCAGTTTATGTTGATGGTCAGTGGACAAGTATACCCTTCAGTTAAAGGTCAAAAATAAGTTGCCTTTTTAAGGCAGCCAAACACAGGCGATTCCTGACGGATTTTTTGCCCGCAGTGCGCGACCCCGCCAATTGCCTGGCGTTCGCTCGGACGAAAGTCAGGTGCACCCACCTGGCGAGAGCGACCAGAAATCTCCCACATGTCAGATCGCACGGTGATCTGACATGTTGGTAGATTCTCGTCCGATCCCATTACTGTGTGCACAAAGGGTGCCTGCGGATCCTCTGAGGGGCCAGCTGCAGCATGATGACATCATCACTCTGCTATCTGTTCCTCATCTATCGAGAGAGAATCTGCATGTCTCCTTTACATCAGTGGTCAGAGTACTGTCTTCTGTTTGTGGTGAGGGATACCTAATGAGATGCTAAAAATGTGACATTAGCATGCAAATTGCATCAAAACTTAAACTTAGTCAAGCAAAGCAGCTGCAGAGTTTGAAAGGCTCAGCTTCAGTTTGCATGCTAATGTACAAATGTTACGCATTTTTGTCATCTCATTCATCTTGAATTGGTGGTCAGGTGTCCCATAGATCGATGCTTAGTGAAATAAAGATACCTTGCATTAGTGGACTGAGAAAATAATTTATGATTAAACTGGTGCTCATTTTCCTTTTATTATTGTCATATTCTTTTATATGATTTTTTATATTATATATTTTATCATACACTAGACATTGAGCCCGGGCGCTAGAACATAGGCTCTGCGCATAGCGTCCTGTTGCACTAGTAACATCGGGGACATGCACAGAGCTGACCGAGCAGCTCTCGCTTTACATCGCTTGCCCGCTGCCACTTCAACAGTTTCGCTCGGCCTCCCGAAGTCTCTGCGCTCCAAGTCCCAATGGCTGTCCGTGGGGCACATGCGCAGTAGCGCAATCCCACAGACACAAGGAACTGGATGCAGAGACACTTGTACTTTATTATAGTAGATAATATTTATATATTATTACAGTTTAAAAATTATTATTATTTCAGTTAAATTAATTATTACTATATTATGAAATTAAAAAAATAAATAATTAAAAACTATTCTTATCTGCAACACTGACAATTTCCTGAAATTATAAAATGATTAAGCTTAAAATATGATACTGTATTTTTTGGACTATAAAGCCCCCCATACACCTTTAGATTCCTCCATACAATTTCCATCAGATCTACCAACAACTATGTAGTATAGCGGCCTCCCTGATAGAATACATAGTGATTGGAAGGTTTAGAAAGGTCCTCATATTATATGGTTTTGGTAGAAGAAATGTTAATTGTACAGAAATTGCATGGTAATTGTATGTGGTGTATGGGGGGCTTAAGATGCACTTTTCACCCCAAAAAGGTGCCTACGTCTTATGGTCCGACCACCCGCGACTTATCTGCCCGCAGCCAGATCTCCCATCTGAACTGTATTGGTTATATTTGCAGAACCCTGCCGATATAACCAATGCAGAGTGTGTGTGGGGAAAGCTGCACTCACACTGGCAGTTTCTTCACACACACAGCTGCAGAGGGGAGACATGAATACAGATTCCCCCTGAGCCCTCCCTTCCCCATGCATGAGGTAGAAGAGATGCCGAAGTGTGCTCTCTAGTGACATCATTTTTGTGGCTGAAATTGGGTACTGCATGGGGATTTTTTCCCTTATCCATTAGAACACATTAAATATTTTTTTCTGTTTTTCCTGCTCTAAAAACTGGGTGTGTCTTATGGTCAATTGTGTCTTATAGTCCAAAATATCCGAATATGGTACATAATATGCTAACATATATATATATTTTATTAATATAATCTTTATTAAGGCATCGGCAGCACAGAGGGCAGAACAAGCTCACACACATACAATTATAGCAACATA
>CM070032.1:185807449-185854323 GCA_036250615.1 Ptychadena robeensis
GGAAAAGGGGGGGCTGTCTTATTTGATGGCCCTGCCTTATCATCGGGGAAACACGGTATACAATGTGCACCCCCAGCCCTGGGTTAGGAGGTAGAACGTGAGTGTTTTTGCTGCTTTGCCTGATCTGCATTTTGTTCAAATGATGTTGAAAGCAGCTGGGGGCATCTGAGGTGAAACACAAGCATTATCTCTTTAGCAGTGAATGTAGCACATTAAAGAACTAAAGCTTTGATTCAGTAAGAATAAGATATACAGTGCAGCAACCCTTAGCAACCAGGATTTTATTTCTTTTATTACAGTAAACCAAAAATAACAATCATGGTCGTGCTTTAAATTATTACATCATATTGGTCAATAAAATGTTATTAAAATGTGCCTTCATTGTCTCTTAACACTTATTAGAATCACATTTCTCCTGTTAATCAGACATAATAGAGTTTTTAATTAGCATCTCTGAAATGGTTTGTGTCTTAAAATGAAAGTACAGTTCTAAAGCTCAATATAATCATAGCAGGGAGTCAGGAATTATATAATTATCTGAAAAACAAAAAAAAATCATACTGTGAATTTGTTTGAAATGATGGAACAAGAAAGAACAGTATCTTGTCATGAGACTAATGTATGGCCTGCTGCTGCTGACCTCCTGTTGACATGTAAATGATCTGGGTAGAATGGTGATCTTGTGACTTTATCTCATATTAGGTTTCCTTTAAGACAAAGTGTTGCTGAGTCAGTGTGAAAGGTCTCCGTACTCCCAGTGCAACATGGCTCTAAGGAGTATTGATAAGTCACTCATCATTCCTAGTAATTTGCCTGACTGTATTATTTTGCTTGAGTTTAGAGCAGTGGTTCTCAGCCTGTGGGTTGGGAGCCTCTTGGGGGTCGGATGACCATTTCACAGGAGTCACCTCCTTCACTAAAAGCGTGACAACAAGCAACAGCTCTGATTTCCTACAAGTGGTGTGGGAAGGTAGGCAGGAAAGTTACGCCCCCTCCTATACTTACTTAGGAGTGATGGGGTGTTCTTCTTCGTTCTGACTTTATTCATCACTCTAAACCAGTGGTTCGCAAAATTTTTCTGATCCGCGACCCTCAAAGGGACATTGCAAAGTGTTGCTTCCTGCATATGGAATGAGAAAGTGCCGATGTGGAGTGTCACTTCCGCGTTCCAATTATTGGGACACTCCACAAGTCACTTCGGCCATCATAAGATAAATGTAATTTATTTGTTAAAATTTGAGCTATAGTGGTAAAAAAAAAACTTTCAGTGTGTGAATGTACACTTCTACCTGCATCATCTTTTGGCATCTTGTGACTTTGCCAACTTTTTCCCTGCTTGTACACAATATTATATATTGCATTTGTATTGAATAAATTCGAATATATTTTTATGCCTTCTGGTCCCTTTAGGTTATCAGACCCCCCCTTCATTGGTAGACGAGATGGAGCCGTCCAGCTAACCTCAGATCCCCAAAGCAGCACATTTTGCTCTGTGCTGTCTGGGGGATCTGAAGCTTGCTTCCTCACTCAAGCAAGCCGGCGATGTCACCACTCTCCCAGCCCAATTTGCATATGAATGTCCCGCAGCAGCACATTCTGCTCTGTGCTGTCTGGGGGATCTGAAGCTTGCTTCTTCACTCAAGCAAGCCGGTGTACTCCCAGCCCAATTTGCATATGAAAATTGCAGCGATTTAAAGGGCTGGTGTACCAAAAATTCCTGCCAACATGGAGGATGTTATGAGTCAACTTCTCATTTGTAATGCTGCGAAGCAACAAGCCAATGCTGCCCAGCAGGAGACTAACCGGCTGTTGGCAGCCCAGCTTGCACAAGTGGCGCAAGCAGCAGAAAGTGACCACCGAACCCTAACCGAGCTGGTACAGCAGTTTATCCCTCGAGGATCAGACGGATCCTCTGTTGCCCAGGGCAATGTGGGCTCCATTAAGGCAATTTTTTGCAAAAGATGGCGCATGATGATGTTAAGGCTTTCCTGCATACATTCAAGCGGACTGCAGAGTGGGAAGCCTGGCGACCAACGCAATGGGCAGGTTTGTTGGCTCCGTTTCTAACGGGGGACGCCCCAAAGGCCTACTTTGACTTGTCAGCTGAGGATGCTAAAAGCTATGACAAGCTGAAAATGGAGGTACTCCGGCATCTGGGCGTCACTTCAGCAGTACGGGCCCAACGTGTTCATCAATGGACCTACCAGCCGGATAAGTCCCCCCGTTCCCAGATGCATGATCTTGTGCATTTGGTAAAGAAATGGCTGCAGCCGGAGATCCTTCCAGCACCACAGATCGCAGAGAGGGTGACAATGGACTGTTTTTTTGAGAGCACTGCCCCTCACCTTAAGAAAGTGGGTAACCCACGCCGACCTGCAAAACGCGGACCAGCTCGTCGAAATGATTGAGCGTTACCTGGCGGCCGAAGACTTCTTAGCACCACAGCGCCCGGCTTTGCAAAAGCTGGCTTCTCCCAGACAGTCATCGCCTTAAGCAATGAGGAAAGGTTTTTCCCAGAAGAAAAGACTCCCAGAAGGAAGGCTGGAGGAAAAACCAAGCAGTGGGTTGCCTATGGAGCCGCCGGGGCCGCCAGTGTTGGCGCTGCCACGAGTGGGGCCATGTTGCGGCCTGATGTCCTCTACCGTCAGATGCCATGGAATGTGACGCTTCCCAGCGGATGTCCTACTTCGCCCACCCGGTATGTACCTCGGAGACTGCCCTACACATGACTGTGGTAAAAGTAGGTGGGAGGTCCGTGCGGGCCGAAAGCTGACACCCGCCGAGGTCAACTACAGTATTGTGGAACGAGAGTGCCTGGCTATTAAGTGGGCCCTGGACTCATTGCGGTACTCTCAT
Source organism: Ptychadena robeensis (assembly GCA_036250615.1). NCBI lineage: Eukaryota > Metazoa > Chordata > Amphibia > Anura > Ptychadenidae > Ptychadena > Ptychadena robeensis. Next base: position 185,810,306 of record CM070032.1, read on the forward strand.
GGGGCGTCAGTTTAGGCTCATCACGGACCACTCACCGCTGAAGTGGATGGCCCAGGCCAAAGATAGCAATGCCAGGGTCACCCGATTGTTCTTGTCCCTTCAGGACTTTAATTTTACTGTTAAGCACTGAGCTGGAAAGTTGCAGGGTAACGCTGATGCCCTTGTCAGGGTGCATTGCATGGTGGCCCCCTTGGGTCCGAACAGAGGGGGGGGGGATATGTGACAGGGTGTCCCATTATTTGCATGGGAAAGTGCTTGATGGTGCATATATTGCACCTAGGTTTAGGTACTGTTTGTAATAGAGGCTCCAGGGAAAAAAAGTTTGTGTGGTTTGGGATATGGTTCAGAGCGAGAGCCGGAGTTTAGGGCCCTGGAGCTGGCCAAGGGAAGAGAAGGGAGGGTCCCTTGGCCACCAGATCCAGGTATGGTTTTGGTTCACACAGGTGTGATAAGAGTAGTCAGTTGCTAGCTGACTGGGGGTGTGTGCAGAGAAACATCCCCAAGCTTGCAGAAGACAAGCTAAGAGCCAGGACTGAGCACTCCATGTACTGTGAGTACCCAACTGTTTGACTGGCGTTCTATAGTTAGTTAGCTACCTGAGTGAGGTAGCTAGTCGCGCAGCCGGGCTGTGCATTTTGTTTTGTTTTTCCTTTGGTTATCTGGCTGACAATAAAGCCACAGGCGGATGCCTGAGTTTGAGTTTAAGGACTGTGTTTTGCCTCTTACTTCTGAACCAGCCTGCAGCCCTGCAGCCCATGAGCAATTCCCCAACTTGCCACAGTTATTATAAACCAACATAAATACTGTTTTGAAATCTTTCATACCAAATAAGTATTCAAGAGATTTTAGCATTCAAATAATACATTTTATATATTTTTTAAATGTACTTTTTTTTAATAATAATTGTGTTTTAAACATTATTATAGTCAGGATGTCTATTAGACCCTTATACGGCCATATTGTGGGAAGTTACAGGCCTACAACATAAAGAAAAATTTACCATTGAAGTCTATGGTGCGCTTTTGGAACAGAAATCTGGACCTCAGCAATGTGCTAGGGAGCTTAAAAATCAAAAGCAGGAAAATCGAGACGTCTATGCCCAGCTTAACCCTCTCCAGCTTCATGCAAGTCAACATTTCTTGATCGTAGGTCTTCTGAGAGCTCTTTTCTGCGAGGCATGGTTCACATCAGACAGTGCTTCTTGAAACTGGGTAAACCCAAAACTGGTGTGTGTTTTTAAAGGACAGTACAGCTTTCAGCAACACATCCAATATCATCACACTGATTGGACCAAAGTTTAGCTCTGGGAGAAGTCATTACACTAGGGGTTCTCATACTTTTTCCACCCTGCACTGTGAATGTGTGCATATTATGTTCAATGAAAACATATAATATTTGTGTAGTATTGTTTTAAGCAGACTGTGTTTCTATTGGTGTGACTAAGAGCACATTTTATGACCAATTCATGAAAAACTTCATGTAATCCCAAAGGGTTCTCATACTTTTTCTTGCAACTGTATTCTAGCTCATCTTGTCTGTGCTTACCATCGTATGTAGCCCTGTAGCTATTAACCTTCTTTATTATGTTTACTGTTTGTGACGCTAAAGGAAAACAAACAAATTATAGTTATAAAAATATACTTCTGTCTTTTAGCAGCCTGTGCAGATAGCCGGCAACAATTGACAAATTTCCAGGTTTAATTCAAATCTCCAGTGGTTTGGCATTTAAGGTGTGGGTGTAATGTAAATTGCAAATAGCTGGTAGATCGTTCAGACAGCAGATTGGAACAAATTAGAGTGGAGAATGCCCAGGACAATAATGTCCATTCATAGACACTCAGTGACTTGGAACAAAGAGGGGTTTCAGCGAGCCTCTTTATACTATGGGAATACTCCTTGTTTGGAAAGACACTGGCGTCAGTGTGTTTACAAATGAGGAAACATGGGGACATGGCAACGTGGAACTTTTACTTATTTTCCCTCCACATTTAGGGCCTCTCAAAGCTGCACATAATTGCTTGATCTACGCTAAAGAAGAGAAAAAATGCTGGAGAAATAAAAAAAAAGCCACAGTAGAAATACACTAGACTTGTTGCCTAAAGAAATACACATTTCTTTTTCAATGCCTCACTAGTAGTAATGAGTAATGAGTTATGGAGTAGCCTAAACTATTTACAAAGTAAAGGTGGGTTTACACGTGTCAATTTTTTTCTTCAATCAAACCTCGTTCGTTCATTAATCGAATGTTAGATTTTAGATAAGATTTTTTTGTTTGTCCATCCCCATATCGAATTTGTCTCAATGATTGGTCTTTCGGTGCTTCGCTATTCTACTTGGATAAAGACATACCCCCTGAGGAAGTTTAACACGAAACGCGCGTTGGGGCTCAATCCTGTCGATACAGGATCTTTATCCTAACGTCTTGAATACCTGATTTTTACATAACCTTGTATGTGTATTTAAATGTTTATCTATACTTATTACATATTGAAGTTCCGAGTACTTTTAAAACAATGTTGTAACATCGACCGACATTGGCATGCCTCATGTTTTTAATTATTATGTGCAATAAATTATTATTGATTTGAACTATTTACTACATGTTACCTCATTACACGTATGTGGCCGTTAAAGTCCCCTTGCCCCTGGGACTCCCAGGGGGAATTTAATTAGTTGTGGGGGTTTTCTTTCCCCCCATCTGGTTGTTTAGCGTATATTTATTTTGGGATGTTGGCCACACCACCCGGATTAGTGCAACTCTCTCTTTACACATATCGAATGAAAATACATTTGAAATTACAACGGCAAATAAAAATGTACCAACATGTTTGATGACCTTTCAAACAAGGTCGAACAAAATGTATCCATCGAACAAATTGACCGTTGTAGATTTTTGTTCAATCAACCAAAACATTGTTCGTTCTTCGTTGATTGAACAAAAAAATCTATATGTGTAAACCCACCTTTATGGCTAAGGCTCCACTAGGGCGGCTTAAAAATGAATGCAAAAAAAGCATGTGTTTTCGGTGCGGTTCGGCAGTGTTTTTAAAAGTTTTTAGACCATTGATTTCATGCCTTAGGCAAGTGGTTCCCAAACTTTCTTTGCAGAGCCCCCCTTTTCTATTTAGGAACATTATCGAGCCCCCCCTTTCAAACACAGGTTTGGAATGAGGGCCTGCACCCCAGTTTGGGAACCACTGCATTCTGTGTTTCCATGGGGTTTAGAGATGCATCGATACCCCCTGCGTTAATTGCATGCCTTGACAGGCATCCCATACATATATATATGACTTCTCACCTGTTCACACGACATTCTTCGGATCCACAGACCTGCTGAATGCCGCGGGAAGTCATGCACATGTATGGAATGCCTGTCAATAACGCATTGATGCATCCCTAAGCGCTGTGGAAACATAGCCTTAAGGTGGGCATATATAGTTAGATTTTTCCATCTGATCAACTTAATTTGACTTTTTTTTATTGTTTTGATTCAAAGCAGACCGATTACCAACTTAGGCATGTGTACATTTTCCATAGTACCATCATATACAAAACGATCTAAATACCTAATGTCCAATCACTGCTAGATTGATTTATATGTTTACATTTGGTTGTTTGGAAAAAAAAAGATTATTTAAAACGATTGACTAAATACATTAGTTTTTTTTAATGTCAAATGTAAAAACCAAACAGTGTATGGGTACTTTACAGGCAGGTTCTACCTGTTGAAGTACTATTTTAAGGCCCCCATACACCTTACAATCTTACCATATAATTTCTGTAAAGCCCCCCACTGGACAGGCGATCCGCCATAGTTGAAGCCGACCAACCGGCGGTGTCGCTCACCGAGCATAAAGGTTGGTGGGCCGCAACTATAAGGGAGCCCACTTGAGGATCCAACAAAAAGAGCCGGCAGGTTAGGCACACGGATCCGTCTGCTGGTTCTTTTGATGCCACGACCCTCCGATACTGTGCTGCAGTCTGTTAACTCGGAGGGGAAGTCTCCTATCGAGTTAATTGGGTACAATGTGACAGGAAGCGTGTGTGTAGTGGAAACACAGGTTCCTGTCCGTTCTTAGCCGATCCTACAGCGTGGTGACGCCAACACGCTGTGTGAGGGTCTGCTAAAAGTCAAGCCATAGATGGGACGTATATGGGCGCTTTAACAACTTTTCTTTACCAAAAACCATGCAATATGGAAATAGGACCCTTCTAATCCTTCCAATCACTATGTATTCTATCAGGGAGGACCTGGCACTACATAGTTGTGGTAGATCTAATGGAAATGTATGGAGTGATGTCAGGTGTAGGGTGGGCTGATGTTATCTATTATCTATCATATCTAAGTGAATCTCCCATCTGACTGCATGGTAATTGTCCCTTGCAGAAACATACATTCCCTTTGTGTATTTCCCTGGGGAAAGGAAGTCTACAAGAGAGGTGTACTTAATTGATGCTTGCACAAAGCACACCAAGCAATTTACACAGTTACGCTACCTGGTTACAAGCTGTTTTAAGCATTACCTGTACACCAATAGAGAGCTAGAGATGTGTTGACTTTTCTAACAAAACAAAGTGTAAAACTCAAGTTAGACATTGTGCTAAACAGACTCCTTTTATAAATATTCACCATTTATTCCTAAGAAAGAAAATTACAGACAAAGTTACTCATTGCAAAGCCTGGCTATTGGCACTTTCCTGTTACTGTAGGTGAGTGTGGAGTCAGGGACAAACATTGAACCAAATCATTCTTATGCTTTTCAAAAGCATCTTGTCAAGAAATTTGGATTCCAACTCAAAGCTGAATGATTCCTTATTTAACTAGGTAAGCTTTGTAAAAGCCAGGCTGTAAAGTAGATATTTTTTATCTTCTGATGTATCTTTAACAAAGTATTTATTAGGACTTGTTCCCACTTGATCGATCAGCCACGGAGCGATGATCGCGGGTGTGCGATTGTGCATTATTTGTGTAGTGATTATGTGATTTATCACGCTATTTTTAGAAAGTAGTGTATGGACATGTCACTGGGTGGGACATGTCCAATTGCACGCGATCGCAGGCTGATAATGCTGATGAAGGGACACGCATTCATTCATGCCTTTGGGCGTGCTCAGACACGTTAGGTCACAACAACCCACGATCAGAAAAGCGGTGAGCTGCGTTTCAGATCGCGGGCCACACCATGTTGGTGGACGATTGCGGATATGGGGATAAGCCACATCAAATACATAGGAGCAATCACGCCAGGGGTTATTGCTATAGTTGGGATAAGCCCTTAGAGGGAGGAAAGTAAAAAAAAAAAAAAGCTGACCTTGCATCTTATAAAGCTTTTAATATATTTGTAATTGGTATGTGGTATTTAACTCTCAATGGCCCCTGTACCAAGTCGTGCTTGTGGCAATGGTTGATTTGGTTATACTCGCATTAGGTTTGTGCATAAGCAGCAGACTGGGTGCCAGGTTGTATCTGTTGGCCTTGTCTACGCTTGGCATCATTGCAATGTCCAGGGTCCTCGTGTTGTGATTAGTGATAGTTGCTGACTATGACACCCATGTGTATACATGCATGTCATAGCGAGCGCGCACGCCGGCGGCAAAATCGGCCGCCGATCGGTGCGTGTATGGCAGGCTATATTAAGAACTGGCAGCATACAGCTGACATTCAGATAATACCATTGACCCAAAGATGTTATCTAGAAAAACCGGGAAGGAGTGGTTGGTCAAGATAGACAGGGTTATTCCCCTGTTCACAGCATTATCACTGTCTGATCACTTGAGAGGTTAACCAGGTTGGAGTAGGTTACAATAAAAAAGGATTTAAGCCTACAGCCAGAAATAACAATGTTGCAGCCAGAATAGAGAGGTTACAAGCAAAAGTCAGAGATCATAGAATAGACAAACCATGACCAGGATATTAGGGCTAATGTCAAGAATAAGTTGTAACAGCCAAAACAGAGGACTTTTAGCTAGGGTGGTATGTTCCCTTTTCATGGTAAATGTCCTCATTGCTAACCTTACACTTCTTTACCTGCTCTTGCTCCTGCTCTATGTGCTGCTGCCTTGTCCTCTGTCCTCCTGATACCTGTATCCTGCAATATAAGCTTCTCTGTCTACAAGTCAGTGCTCCGAGCTTCACGTGTATAGTTTACATCCTCACCATGCCTAGTGCAATGTGCAAAAGTACCTCAAAATGTACCTCATCCTAGGTTGGCAAATTAGGAAGAAGACTAGATGAACATGCACTTTATAAATTGGGATGCTTTGTCATATACATTTGCCATAATGTACAAAGGTGATGCATGTACTCAGGCGCCATAGATTAACCCACTCACCCACAGGTATATAACAGTTGAGTGCATTTCATAGCAAATGCAGAAACATTTACATCATGTACCAGTAAAATGTGTTTGTTCAAGGTTGCTTAAAATATCTTTTTGCTTTGCAGGCAAGATTTCCTGATGGGCCAGACACACTTTCTGCAACTTGGAAGTTCATCACAGCTAATCGTGAAAACGGACATCACCATGACCAACTGCAAAGTTTGGTGGCAGCTTTCCTTGTTAGTCATCTTTTTGCTTTCTTTGGTGACTGCGATAAACTCAGAGGAGACTAATAACCATACTACAAATACTTCAGGGACACTGGATTCATTGCCTGTGATCACTTCAAGAGTAGATCATATCATTGTGAAAGAAGGAAACGGCGTGGTCATTCACTGCAATATTGAGGGGCAACCTGATCCTCATTATCAGTGGTACAATTCTAATGGACATCTACTCAAGGAGGAAATTGGTAAGCCTATTTAATTATTTCAACCAAATAAATGGGACAGTGTCCATATTGCATAGTCTTAGCTGCACCCCCGCGGTGCTGCTTTGATGCTGCAGGCTGCTGCATATTTAAAGCAGCAACGCTGGGTGCCGCCGGAGACAACTCCATTGAAGATCAATTAAGGTGTCTCCACGACACGGGAAAACGGCTTTGGGCGCTGATTTTTCACCGTCTTCCCCTGTAGGGTGTTCTGCCTGTAAGCACTCTGCACAATAGATACATCCATATATCAAAGAGGGTTCTTCAGAAGCCCAAAATGTTTTTCTATGGTTTTGGATAGAAGGGAAAAAGGAAAAACCCATCAGCTTTTGAATTCTATCCAGGTCACAGAGATTGTTCCTATTTTGATGCTCTAAGTAAAAATTGCTATGGTCATCAAACGTGTTACAGCCAGACAGTACAAGTTGTGTACCCTCAACTTTAGCAAAACTATGTAATGTGAGGGTAAAGCTAGCCACACATGGTTCAATTTAGCGTTTTCGAAAAAAAATCGAAAATCGATTTGAATTTAATCGATGTAAACCACAGTACGATTATTGTTCAATTCCGACTGAAAAGTTAATTGAAGTAAACCAAAAATCGTTAAGTGAATTCCTCTTACGATTTAGTTTTTAATCGGAAATTAAAGGGAAGTAGCCAAAAAATCAAGCCCAAAAAATCGACCAATCGAGCAAAATTTTCCAACCTGTCCGATCACTTTTCAATCGACAATTTGACAAAAATCAATCAATGATCATCGATTGTACTGTGGGCAGCACATCGTTTTTTTTTTGTTTTTTTTTGTTTTTTTTTGTTTTTTTTTTACAATCGATTGCTTTTTTCATCGAAAAACGTTGATTGAATGCTAAAATCGATCCATTTGTGGCTAGCTTAATTGTAACCGATCCAATCAATATATATCTAATTAGGCAGACCTTTGTACTACACATTTGTGTGTAGATCTAAAGGACAGCAAAGATGAACGGTCTGTGGTAAGCTTTTAGAGAGATTTGCCATTAATTCCCATCCAAAGTAAAACCTTTTTCACACCTAGTGTAGCAGTTAGCTTGGGTCTACGCTACGTTATTTTCGCAAGGAAAATGTGGCACAATAGACATTGGTTCACTAAGGTGCATTTAGGGTGCAGTGCATTTCTGAAAACGCCAAGCCAGGCGTTTTGCAGAACAACATCTGACACGCCACCTGATGCACTACACTGACGAGTTCTATTCAAATGAATGGGCCAGCTCCGAAAGTTCCTCCAGTTAGGGAACAGATCGTTAAATGATCAGTGTCACGGCTCTGTGTGAAAAGTCTACACTGAACCCGGTAGTGGCACACATTGCGACACCTAATAGCTCTCTAACGTACATAACTTCTAAACAAGGCAATTGGCATTGAGAAAACCAAGCACCAAAGACACTGCATGTTCAGAACAAAGAGAGACAATTAATGACTTTGTATGGCACGCCTGCTATCTACAATTACCCGGCTTCCTGTAAAAAAAATTGCATACTTTTTGGAATGCAGAAGTAAACACTGCATTGAAAAACTCACCCTAAAACGAACTCTTTGGTCCCACCCAGTGTAGACTCAGCCTTACTTACCCTTCCCAATCTCTAAGCTCATCTCTCTACTAGTTAATTTGCATGTGTTAAATATATGTAGCATTTTAGGGCCAATCAGTCCAGTCTTGAGAAAGTTTAATTTGTTCCCAATACAAAAAGTTTATAAAAGTTATGTCCTAGCTATCATATTGATTTATGTGCATTTCTGCTTTGCGTCTGGGATTAGCCATCCATCCACCACATGACTGAAAGATACAGATCTGTGTTCTCTAGTATGCTGGTGAGGCTTGTCTACATCAATCACTGAAACTCTTCTAATGGAGTGAAAGAATTTCCCTGTGTCATCTAGTCTGACAATGGGACATCAGCCAAAAACATGTCATGGCATAGTTGTATCCAGCTATAAAGCTTTTTCCACTTAAATGGCAAACTAAACAGTATTTTTTGTACACAAATATTTTAAAGTTTAGAAGTTTAAAAAATAAGTTATTAAATTTTTGGGATGTTGCATTTTCTTGTTCATGAGAGTTTCACAACCTTTAAGAAACATTATATGGCCATAATTGTTGGTACACCTGACCAATATGCCAACAGGGAAGTTTAGGATATCCAATTTTAAATCCATAGGGATGAATATGGTGTCAAGCTTATGCCTACACAACCTTTGCAATTCCTGTGTGCTTTCTTCTAGAAAGACTTTCAACAAAATTTTTACATCTGTCAATTTATCACAGTTATTCAGTCCACCCAAAAAGTGAACTTCTTGGTAGCTGCTGGAGGGGTTTTAGCAGTTTCATAGATCTGTTATGACAGGGTGATCTCACTCGCCATTGGTATATCCAAGACAAACTTGAAACCTATCTTATGAATAGATTGGAAATGAGGAGTAGTTTATTTGCTAGAAATTTAGATTAAGTGATATGCTGTGTTTTGTTGTGATCCTTACAGGATCCTTTCAATAATGAATCATGTCCTTTAATATTCTAATATAATTCTGACGTACATCACATCTATTTACAACTGTAAAATAATGTAATAGTATTATCCAAATTCCACTAAAACAAATAAGTACTGTATCTTTTGGACTATAAAACGCACTTTTTCCTCTGCCTATTCCGAATGCGTCACAGGTGGTCGCACCTTGGCTCCTCGTCAGCGCCTTCACTCTACTGGCAAGAAGATTAGCCAGGGAGGCGGAGGGGCAAACGGGAGATCCCCTATGCAGCACTGCTGACATAAACAATGAAGTGGCAGAGACAGATGAAAGAGCTGCCAGCCGGCAGTTCTCCCATCCAGCTCTGCCTGTGTGTGAAAGCTGGACTCATGCTGCCAGCTCTCACACACAGAGAGCTAAACAATGTGTACACACACAGCGTATAGGAGAGATCTGCCTCTGGGTTGATCTTTCCTCCGGCTCTGTGTTATCTCTTTGTAAGCTGGGCTGCTTGTGCTCAACTCACACACAGTACAGATGCAGATGGGAGAGCTGCCATCCGCACAGTATGGAATTTGGGTACATACTGCCCACCCAATGTACAGCTCTGCCGGTCAGGGCTAGAGGCAGGGAAGACATCAGAGTTTGTATTTAGGACAAGGAATAGATTAACAAAACTAAATCTGCTCATGTATATAAATTGTATCCATATCCTCTATTTTCATCTGGCATAGTCACTTATTCACATTCTCAGTTGTCCAGTTTAAATATGACAAACCATCCCTAAACTGTGTCCATCGGACTGTGATTTATGAAACTGTGAACTTGGAACACATGTTATTTAAATAGCATTGATGGACTTGCTGCTAACCAAACAGGAGCTAGGAAAATGTCATGTTCAATACCAGTATTAAAATAATCCATCAGAGACACTGTGGGCCATAGTGTATTCATTACCTAGTACAAATACTGCTAGAAATTGTTATTTCAGATCTCTGTTATTTCCTGCTATTCAGACTGTGGGTTCTGACTCAGGAAATTGCAGCAGTGGTCCTCCATTCAGACGTGTTTCTCAATAACATCACAGCAGATATGAACAAGTACATACAGGGAATATTACATAAGCTGTTCTATAAGAAGCCTGCTATGAATTGTTATGAATATAAAGTGATAGGTAATTATTATTACTGGTTACTATTTAAACAATGGATTCAGAACATGCAGTCCTCAAAAATGTCCGCACACAACATTACCACCTCCAATACACAGGCTTCTCCTCTGCTACATGCACAGTCTGTATGCTTCCACTTTGTTATAGCCCACTTACTTTAGTTATCAAGTGAATATACAAAACTAACGTTTTACATATTCGGACTATAAGACACAGTGACATTTTCCCATTGATTTTAATTGTAAAACAGTGCGTCTTATAGTCCAAAAAAGGCTTCCAGATTCTACAGGGAGGAGTAGTCTGATGAGGCCACTTTTGGCTTTGTTTGTCAAAGTTATGTTAACTTGGCAATTAAGAAATTCTATTTATCAGACTTTTATACACATGCAAGTAGAGAAGCCTTTTACTAATTAAACAATGCAATTCCTATGTATTAAATATGCAGTAACAGTATGAATATAAAGTTGGAAACTAAAGTGCAAGGCAAACGGCTATATTGTACATACACTTCATTGCCAAAACTTGTGGACACCCTTACAAATGGAGTTCAGTTATTTGCACCGAAGTGTCTTGTAAAATTACCAAGACATCTTTTGACAATTCATAGATTCCAGCCTATTATGTAACAGCATGACTGTGCCCCTGGCAACAAAGCCAGCTCCATAAAGGTGTGATATGGTATGGAAGAACTGGTGTGGAGGTTCTGCACAGAGGCTTGGACTCAACCCCACTGTTCATCATTAGGAGTAGTTGGATTTACATTAGCAGGCATTTTCTCAATAAGCACTTTTGATTGAATTGGCACCAATTTCAACTGACACACTTGGGCTTTTCTCCATGTTTTTGCAATGGAAAGTCTAAAAAGCTCAGATAGGAGTAATGCTCCAGTGTCCATACATTTTTGTCCAGATATATGTGTATACAGTATGTGAACTGCTCATTGTGTACTGTCCCTGTAGTATACATAGTCCTGGTGATGATTTTCTTGTTTTCTTGGTCCTTGGTCTGCTAAGACAAAAATTACTCCCCAAGTATACATTTCACATCTAAAAACACACCTCAGACTTTTTCTGTACCTAGAGCTAGTATTCTACACCTGTACATTTTGAAGGTTTTCATTTGCATTTCAGTTAGATTGACAGACTGTGATTTGAAAACTTGAATGATAACTTTGAAGGACTGCCTGGAATTTTCCAAATGCTATGTCTCCACTAGCTTCATCCAAGCTTGAAAAATTCATACACCTTTTTTGATCCTTTTTTTTTTAACATCTTGTTACATTGGACTTGTACTGTTATATTGAAAGCAAATGCATCATAAACTGGTCCACTGCTTTAAGGATGTGCTCACAACATTCTCAAAAAATGTGTTCGCATGAGTTACCCCAGAGTGATGCATGAAACCGCCTTCAAGAAAAGCTGAATCTCCAGTTCCAGTGCATACTGCAACACTGATTATCATTGTTAGGGCTTTTTATGCTAAGAGTGATGCAGTTGCATTTTTTGTTGATGGTGGTTGCTGGCAAAAAACTTGCATTGTGCGCTGCGCTTGCATCTCATACAAGTGTATGGAAGATGCTTGCTCTGTGCCTGCAAAAATGAATGCAGGGCATTTGTGCTAACATGAGGCATTGCGAGCTTATTTAAACACGGGGCTAATGTGAAAGGTACACAGGTTTCCTGTGGACTTTCGTTAACGCTAGCATGACTGCACCGACATCACTGCTAGTATGAAAGAGCCCTAAAAGTTTTTTGGTGTCAAAGCGGTCTAGTGGAGGCTTCACTTTACTCACAGTCAACTGTTGTCACTTCTAATAATGTGGTAATGCATCCACCATTTAGGCAGAAGGTTGATAAGCTTTTCATAGGCTTTTAATAGGAATAATTGGATAGTGTGCTGTATTTGCACAGAAAACCCTAGGTGGGAAAGTCCTACTGCTGCCTTTGTCTCCACAGTGAACATTTTAGAGTGAAGCCATATGCATTCACTTTAACTTGTTTTGTACAGTGTGAAATTTTGTATTTTTAGTATATGCACTATGCAAATGCATTATAATAACTTGTGTGTTTTTATTTTTTTAGATGGAAAATGGTGGATTCTTGATACTGGACTTCTAAATATCACCAGTGTATCTTTCGAGGACAGGGGGAAATACACTTGTGTTGCTACCAATGCCCATGGAACCGTTAACAATACAGTTACTTTGAGAGTCATTTTTACTTCGGGTGACATGGGTATCTACTACATGATTGTTTGTCTGGTGGCATTCACTATAGTGATGGTACTGAACATAACAAGATTGTGCATGATGAGCAGTCATTTGAAGAAGACAGAGAAGGCCATTAATGATTTCTTCAGGACAGAAGGTGCAGAAAAACTACAAAAGGCTTTTGAAATTGCAAAAAGAATCCCTATCATCACGTCTGCCAAGACACTTGAGCTTGCCAAGGTCACTCAGTTTAAAACAATGGAGTTTGCACGATACATTGAGGAACTGGCAAGAAGTGTTCCACTACCACCGCTCATCATGAATTGCCGGACTATAATGGGAGAGATTATGGAGGTTGTTGGCCTGGATGAACCAGGGCATTTATTTGTAAGACAGGGAGCAGTTGGTCAGGGAGTTTGTGATGTGGATGATGTCTTTACCATCCCTAATGCTTTGCAGAGGAGTGATTCTCCAACTGCTGAATCCGATGCTTCCTCTCTACACGAGCCCCCTCAGAAAATTGCCATAACAGTATCTGTGCATCCTACGGCCAAGAAGCAGTGTTTGGATACAGAATCACAGGATAGTCTACCATCAAGTGTAAAAGAGGACTCTTCAACAATATCATGTACTGAGACTTCTGAACCAACCGAACCTCCACCAGATAATACCACTACGTGTATTATATATAAAAGCCATGTCTAGATAGAAAATCTATGCATATCACTAATAGACACTTGGAGCACCTTTATAGAGAATATATTAACAATTTGCCACTTAGCCTTATTAGCAGAAACAACCATTTCTTCCCCAGAATCATTAGTGGCCCATATGCAGCTTTTACTGAGTGGTGTCTTCTGGGGATCCATGACATACCATTGAATTTACACATTCACCTCTATGGTGCCCTATAGGAAATCAAGTCTGTATCACACTTAAGAAGTTGTAGCTCCAGTAGGCTAAAATGTATTTATTATTTAGTGGTTAACTCACTGGTTTCATTTTCTGAAATGTGTCATGATACATTTTGTAAATATTGTTTCAGATTGAAATAGCTTTACTGCTAAACACTGCGAATGGCATGGTCCGTTTTCTTAATGGTGTTTCACCTTGAACGACAAATGGAAGTGACCCCACATAAGGTTTCAAAAAGCTTTAGTAAGCCCTAGGGTCTTGTCACTTGACAATCAGAGTGCTGCTCTTCTTTTGTCAAGTTTACAATCAATATAAAACCATTACCATAATATATTACTGTTTCAGATGCTCTGGTTAAGTCTCCACATTTTTGAACATCCATTTTTCTTTTCCACTGGTCATGCTTTTGACTATTTTGGCAACACTGTGTAGCGTAGTGCTTTGTGCTGAGCTCAATGATGTATCGGAATATGCCAAAGAGGAGGGAGCATTTTATCCCTAATTTCATAGCGTCTACGTATGAAAGTTAGTTAATTCTTTCCTAGACACACCCTAGGAGCTGTGCAGAACTGCCCAAATACAGACCTGTTTGCCGTCAAACAGGATCTTACATTCTTATTTATAACTTACAGTTTGGGAATAGGCCAGCAGCACTTTAACTGTGCAGTGAGAGCTCACAAAGTTTTGGGAACTCTTCTTCTTTACAGTTGGAGCCTGTATTTGTAATCAAATTTGGCCATAATTAAAATAAATTATTGTACAGGCGTGCCTGCGTTCCAAAAAACGTTGTAAATCAAAAAAGGAACTTTGTAATTTTTTTCGATTACTTGCTGTATATATGGAACAGTGGTGCCTGTCTGGCAATCCTCTGACATTCTTTCATTGGATTCTTGTCCTGCCCTTGTATGGTTGTGTACAAGAAAAGTCGGAGTAAAGATCATTTTTTGCTTCCTTTTCTTGGCCAGTTTTTCAGCTTTATAGAGGAAAATGAGAGATAACAGTTTGCAGATCATGGATCTCATCGAACACCTTTTATATTTTTACTGACATATTAGACCATATCTGTCATTTTTTAACCTATACCCATTTTAACCTATACTGCTTATAAAGGTTATATGCCCCTATTCTCAGGTTATGTGCCATAATATATATATTATACAATCACCTCCATTCATTTGTGAAATAGAGGGAGCATAGCACTTACCAATCTGCTGATGCCCCAGCAACACTAGATGAGAAGAGGAGGAGGGGAGGGACTTGCTTAGGCACAATCTAGGTCATTAATTGGCTTTTATGTACCCTATGACGTAAGTTTATCTTCCCACTCCAAGAAGTTCCCGGGCGAGGACCTGTCAGCCGGGGATCGGTGGACAGGTGAGTTCCTATGGCCTATGCAATAACAGATTCTTCCATATAAAAAAAAATGTAATTAAAAGACTGGGGTAAGCCGTCCCCATCTGATGGGAGCAGATCTAAATGACCCGTCATGTCGGATAACTGTGCGATCCGACATGACGGCTGATTTTAGTTCAATTAGGTGTACCTGATTCCCTGCCGACCCGATAACAATCAGATGTGGGAACGTGCGCGGCATCCGATCGGCAGTCAGGTCGGGCAGGAATCCGCCTGTCTATGCCCAGCTTAAGCCATGCTGCCATGCTATTTTGAGAGAGTAAGGGCTTTTTTCCAAACCCATATTTTTTTGTTTTGTTTATATCATTGTCATTTGCATTTACATAGGTGCTGATTGTATTTGTTAATAAATCATGTGAATCAGCCTCAGAAATTCCTCTAAAATGTGTACTTATTTTTTTAATCTACTACATTTGACTTAACCTTTTGTTAAATAAATGTCCCGGTGTAATATCTCATCTCTAAACTTTTGTTTTGAAATATAAACTCAAGGTAGCTGCTTGGATATTTGAAGCTGAATGTAAGGCCTAATTATTTGTGCACTGACACTTTAAAATTAATTATACATATATAATAGAAACAAAATGTATATCAATTGCAGTCATTGATATTAAAATGAATCAAAAGATCATAAAAGCTGCCATTGCCGTCCTCCTTCTTATGAATGCTAACTGCCTGTTGCGAAGCTGATCTGTTAGCTTCAGTAGTTTCAGTCACACATCTGAAAAGATCATGTTGTGCAGCTGCATACATTTTCTGGGTCAGTGATTCAGAAAATTAAGACAAAGGTTTAGAACGCCAAGAAAGAAGTATATTTTAGAATTGTCTGAGTAATGGCAGCTTGCATAATCTTACAGTGATTGGCTTGATTTAGGTGCTTTGTGCAAACTGTTTAACAATATATTCTTGCTTTTTTGCACATGAGGCACAACATTGATAATATATTGACTCTTCACTTACTCCACTGGTGACCTCAGTTTTCTAATACAGCCAATCATCCAGAGCATACAGAATGACTATCCTCTTCACAAACCTCTAATGGCGTAATGGTCAAATACATTGTACTGTGAGGTTTGTTTGCCTGCCTTTCTGTAATTCTGGTCCTAGATGATGGCCCCAGAATTGGAAAGATTAAAGGTAGCCATACTCTGCCTGATTTCTGCCATACTCTGCTCCCTCAGCGGTCGCTTGGCCGAAAATCGGGTGGGCCCATCTGGTGAGATCGACCAGGAATCTCCCATGTGTTGGATCGCATGGTACATCGACATGCCAGTAAATTCCTGGCTGATCCCATTACTTTGAATCAGGTGAGGGATGATGTCATCCCGCTGAAATAGTTCCCTCAAGTATCGAGGGAGAATCGCCTTGTGTATGGGTATCTTTACATTGACTAACCTAAAGAGTGTATTGTGATCTTCTTTATGATATGAAGGCGACTACCGTATTTTTCGCACTATAAGACTAATCCGACCATAAGATGCACCCCAAAGTTTTGGAGAGAAAATTAGGAAAAACATAACAAAATACAAAAAAACTAGACCGCAATTTACATATCAAGTGAATATACACAATGTGCCTGTAAAGTAGGCATGACTGGACCATGCAGTATTCACTCTATATTCCTCCAGCCAAAATGCCAGTGCCAAGAGGGAGGTCTTCGCTGCATGTGTCTATACACTAGCAGTACCAATTCTCTGAACACTCTGACCAACTTATGAAGAGACACATTTTACAATCTGGCACTGAGCAACATACCCATGAGTTCCTATTTACATATGGGAGGAGATATGAGTCTGTGTCACAAAATTTATTAATTGCAATGCAGAATGTTAATGTAAATACACAACTCACAAGAGCAAAGATCTCCTTTTTGGCAGTGGCTTTTTAGTTTTGCTGGAAGAAATGGAACACATTTCTGCCCCCTGAGATGCAGAGCTATTGCTCCCAGCATGGTTGGGACTAAAAAAAATATTCAGACCATAAGACATTTTCTTATTGATTTTTATGGTTAAATAAGTGTGTCTTATTTTCTGAAAAATATGGTAACTACAGAATGAAAAAATAGTTAAGTGTTTATGGCAAAAAAATTAATTAGGTGGTATTCTTTGCAAGAATCCCTATATTGGCCTATACACACACCAACTCAGAATATTCTAGGAAGAACAATAGGGCATTTGACTTACATACAGTTATTAGAACAAATGCCTGATATCTTTAAAATATAGCTGTAAAAAAGATGTATGCTGGTTCTTTTAGAACCATCAATTTTCTTGTTCCAAAAGATATCATTTTCATCACATTTATTGGACTAAATTAAATGCATTTTTATTACCATTGACTATACTCTGTAAAGTGAAGTTACCAACAATGGATAATTGGTACCAAACCTAAATTTTATGATATGCACGACCATATTCTGTGAAGGAAACAGACCTACAATGAAAGACATGCACAAGAAAGCATAGCATTACATAAATTGAGCACCTTACTAAAGCTGGGAAGACAAAACTGTTAAATATAGTGTCTGAAGCCAGCATTTAATAGATTTAACAGAAAATAGATATTATTTTGTAAGCCATTGAAAATAGCAGACTGTGTATATATACAATGGAGGAAAAGATGGGGGTGTTTCCTATAACAGTCACCTTATTCTAGCTGATGTTCCAGTTCTACCATTTAGTAAACAAATTCCCTACATGAGGGCTAAACCTCACAAAACCTATAGTGGGTTTTTGGGGCACGTGAGATTATTGAATTGATTCAGTACTATAATGTCAATAAATTATAAAAAGTCTTTATTGTGTTTGGACTGTTCTTAGTAGTATCAAAACTTATCGTGCGTGGTTCTCAATACAAAAGGACCACCTTTTTCAACATGACAATATCATATTAAAATCAATACATAAAATCAAAAAACATGATGCTACTGTATATAGTTTGCCATCAAACAGGATCTTTAGAGGTTCATGTTTTCCAACATGTTTTGCCCACCTAGGGCTTCGTCAGGGATCTCCACTGGCGTTGGTGTATCATCATAGGTCCTTGGGAGGCTGTGTGGAGGACCCTACCAGCTCCATATGTCCCTGCGTGGTTATCCATGAATGCAAGCAGGATGAATTGTTTATTGCCATAGGTACGAATACAATAGTATTTTAAGCTTTCAAATTCATGATGTATATGGATTCATTGTATGTGATTTACCTTAGGTTATCCATTGCCTTTTGAATTTGACAAATGTTGTATAATATGTATAGCTGTTGATATATATATATATAACTATGTGTATGTATTTATAGAGCCACTTCTCCCTGACGAAGCCCTAGGCAGGCGAAACATGTTGGAGAACACGAACCTCTAAGATCATGTTTGATGGCAAACTATATACAGTAGCATCATGTTTTTTGATTTTATGTATTGATTTTAATATAATATTGTCATGTTGAAAAAGGTGGTCCTTTTTGTATTGAGAACCACGCACGATATGTTTTGATACTACTAATATTAGTCCGAACACAATAAAGACTTTTTATAATTTATTTACATTATAGAACTGAATCAATTCAATAATCTCAGGTGCCCAAAAAAAACCACTATAGGTTTTGTGAGGCTTAGCCCTCATGTAGGGAATTTGGATACTATGCACAAAAGGGTTGGCACACTATACTCTACTGTACACCTCTCCCCCTATATTTGTTCTACCATTTAGTAAATATAATAGGTTAAAAATATTAATTTGTGGCAATGGGGGATGCTCCTGATATTCACTTTATATTTACGAGTATAGGGTCTGCCATTGCTTACCAAACCTCTTAAATGCTAGTTGCCTTGTTGTTCTAATGATCTACTTAGCGATTGTATAGATCTGAAAGCTAATAAAAAAAGTGACTGACAAATATTTTTTTTTGATTCCTTTAAGTATATCCGTGATATGTGTTTTTTTATATAATGCTAAAGATCTATCAAAGGAAAGCAGCCACAGACAAATGTAAAGTTAAATTGTAACTGTATTATAAGGTTAGAAGGAATTTATAGCTGTTAATTATCCATTATGGCAGGCCATACATTTTATACTTTTGCTGTAAAGATATGCACTTTGTCAGAAATGTATGACATTTTAGTATAGAAATGCTTTTTATGTGACTAGAAGTCATTGTCATCTTCCTTGTGTAGTAGCAAACACTACGTTGACTAACCAAATAGCCATTATTTCTGTGCAGTGACTAGCATGGAACGCCGCATGTTTGTGAAACCTTGTTCGCAATTTTCTGTCCATCTCTGATATGTAATAGCTGTAACGATGTCAAAGAATCAAAACACATTAAACGAACAAGAGCAATGTGATTGTTTTGTTTGCTTTTAGAAAGCCTGGCTTGCCAGACCGATGTTATAAAGAAGCATTGAACCATCTATGGTTGTCGTTTTTTGTATCTTGACATCTAATCTTTTGTTAATACCTGATCTGTCGAAACAAGGAGAAATTGTGTTGTCATAGGAAAAAAGGTAAAAATGTTAAATTCACACATAATGTTAAAGGGCTGCCCGTCCGAGCCCCAGATACTCTGGTCAGAGCTTCTGTTGCGTTGAAAATGAAGCAGCAAGCTATGGCAGTGGTTCCCAAACTGGGGGGCGGACAGGTGCGAAGGTATTCCAGGGGGGTGCTGGCCCCCATTTCTACCTGTATTTCAATGGGATGGCGGGCTCGATATTCCTAAATCGAAAAGGGGGGCCCTGCAAGCAAAGTTTGGGAACCACCGGTTGAGCGGACGCCAGCGTACAGTGGAGCCAAAGTCTAATTTTCAAGACACATTTTGTACTCTTGTAAATAAGCAGCAAATGTTGCTGCAATTAAAATGGACAACCGAACAGGGAAGAGTCCACTTGGATATCTGTGGGTGCCCCAGACTGAAGGATATACTGTGCAAATGTTCTCTGATCACATGTCTCGGGCATTCTTTGGTGTTTAATGATTTAACCATGTTAAAGTGTAGAGAAATGATGAGTTAATTAAAAACAATAAGATCTTTTTATGGTGTGTTCATCTAGCTTACAACTGTCTAAACTTGAAAGACAGCATTTTCATGTTTGTTTTCTGCTTAGGTACTTGTAAAAGAGATGCAAAGAGAAGAGAAAGGACAAGAATTACTTTTATTAATTGTTGATCTGAGTTTTGTTAAGGCCCCCATACACCTTACCATACAATTTCTGTACAATCAACTTTTGTTCTACCAAAACAATATGAGGACCTAAAGTCCCCATACACCTTTAGATCGCTCCATACAATTTCCATTAGATCTACCAACAACTATGTAGTATAGTGGCCTCCCTGCTATAATACATAGTGATTGGAAGGTTTACAAAGGTCCTCATATTACATGGATTTGGTAGAAGAAAAGTTAATTGTACAGAAATTGTATGGAAAGATTGTAAGGTGTATGGGGGGCTTAAACCTTCCAATCACTGTATTCTATCAGGGAGGTACGGGCACTACACAGTTGTTGGTAGATCTAATGGAAATTGGATGGAGTGATCTAAAGGTGTATGGGGGGCATTCCCTATGTCTAGTATTTGAAACTTTGATTTGGCGTAATATTCAGGGGGTTTATTTCCTAGCAGCAAATATAGTGCTGTAAGTTTGTGTAATGGTAAGACACAAGCATCCTCTAAAGCAGTGGTTCCCAAACTTTTCTTGCAGCCCTTTACTTATTAGGAACAAAATCGAGCCCCCCCCCCCCACTCCCCATTCGAACACAGGTTCAGAATGAGAACCTTTGCCCCCTCTAGACCCCCACCAGAGGGGCCCGCCCCCCCAGTTTGGGAACCAATTCTCTAAAGGTAGCCATACACTCTCTAATCCCCGCACAATTGCAGCATGATGATGTCCTCACCCTGCAGCCAGTCGTTCAGAGGATCGTAGCACATCCTTTGTGTGCTAGGCATTACTTTGGATGGGCATACTGGTTCCCATGCAAAGTAATGTGGTCGGCCAGGAATTTACCAACAAGTCGGATCACTGTGCGATCCCACTTGTGGTGCAATCCTGGTCGATACAGCCAGGTGGGTGCATCCATTTTGTGGCCGATCAACCACTGAGAGATAACGTGAAACGCAAAGAAGCAAAATCACCCAAGGATCGTAGCGTGTATGGCTACCTTTACACACATTCTTCACAAATTTAAGGATATGGTGCTGGACATATCAACATTGTTAAGCAGCTTCAGAGTATGCTGATCAGTCATGACCTATACACAATATGAAATGTACACAATCCTCCAGCAAACATCCAAGTACTCCAGCAAACCCCTACCACTCTTTGTTGTAAAAATGCCATATATAAATTTTGCAGCAACTGAGGCCTCGCTGTCCATTTGGATTAGTTTTGCTGGTATAATTAATAATAAATAAATTAAATTTACTGATGGGGACCAGTATCCAGCAACAAAACCAACCAGATAACTGTATATGTTTTCCATAAAACACATAGAAACACAAAGAAAGATATTGTATAACAGAATTCCTGTAAAATAGGTGAGTTTTTACTGCAAGCAGCTCGTGTTGTCGCTACAAAAAAATCTCAACATTGATAATCCAGCCTTTTTGTAAATAAATGATGGCTAGCAGTATCCATTGGTTACATGTAGGAGTATCTCTCCTGTATCACAAACATACAGCATATGAAAAAGAGGATTCTTGGCATTCCTATTTATGTATATCTATAAGAGGTCAAAAAATTCCATGCCTAAGGGTTCTTTTATGATCTCGTATTTATTACGCAGCACTTTACAAAGTATATATACAGTGGATATAAAAAGTCTACACTGATAAAATGTCAGGTTCCTGTGCTGTACAAAAATGAGACAGATAAATCATTTCAGAACTTTTTCAAAATGTGCCATGCTGATGCACACTTATGCAACCACATTATTTAATTTTTAGATTATTTCTTCCCTCCACCTAAAGGATTTCAGTTTGTTTTTCATTTGAGTATTACAGTTTATAGAAAAAAGTTCTGAAATTATTTATCTGTGTCTCTTTTTTGGAACCTAACATTTGTAGTTATATAACTTAAACTAGGCTTACACGAGTAGATTCCTGTGCAATCGACCCGCGATCAATCGCAGTGTGGTGACGTCACCACGCTGTAATTGATCATGGATCAATTGAACGGAAATCAATGTGCACCACATAGAGACATCAATTCCCGTTCAATGGGGACCCGTTCTCCCCAGCTGGCAGCCTGTGTTGTGAGAGATTCACTCACAACACAAGGCTGCAAGCTGGAGAAAGGCAGCCAATCAGCACACAGCCTCACAAAGAGACTGCTGGCCCCGCCCCTTCACACAGCACCAGGAGCAGCAGCACGTCCAATACTCTGCAAGGAGACTCACGACTCAATTCAAAGTAATGGAGATTGAACAGGGTTTTCCAACATGTTGGAACCCTGTTCAATCGAGTTTCTTCAAGGAAGGCACACAGAGGTAGATCTGTAAATAGATTAGAGCACAATCAAGCACCGTTACAGATCTACCCATGTGTGCCTGTCTCTAAGCGGAGCTCACAATCTAATCTTCCTGCTAGTCATGTATATGTAACTAGCACAGTCATATTTCACACTCTAAAGACTCCCATACTCCCATAAGGCCCCCATACACGTGTCGGATTCCCACCGGATTCCGGCACGATCAATTCCGGGCGCGTGCACGCGAAATGATCGTGCTGGAATCGCATGCAGCCCACCTTGTCCAATCGATCAGGTCCGATCGTTCAGGGGCCCAGAATCGGATCCGACAGAGAACCAACATGTTGGTTCCATCAGATTGATTCTGCCCAGATCAGGGGGAGTTGCCATTTGTGAGGTGGACAATCGGACACGGAATCGTCCCGGAATCCGTTGGACA
This sequence comes from Ptychadena robeensis, assembly GCA_036250615.1. NCBI lineage: Eukaryota > Metazoa > Chordata > Amphibia > Anura > Ptychadenidae > Ptychadena > Ptychadena robeensis. The sequence continues at coordinate 185,833,221 of CM070032.1, forward strand.
AGGTGGTATGCAGCAATGGATACTCTTAATTGGCCGATTGATCACACCTGCGATTCCCGGCAGAATCGCCGGAATCGATCGGGTGAGGGATCAATTGGCCATGGAATCCGACACGTGTATGGCTAGCTATAGACCATAGGTGATGATGTCATCACGTGCGGTCAATCAGCCGAAAAATGGGGTAAAAATCACCCAGACACCCTTTGTGTGGCAGTCTCCACTGTATTCTCGGCTCCGTCGCCCCACCTGTGCTAAGCCAATTCCTTTGGTGGGGAGCCGATCCACATACCTGTCTGCAGCAGCCGCTGTTCTCGTTCTGCTCCAGAGATTGAGGCACTGCACTACCTTCTGGCCAGTTCTTCGGCAAAACAACAAAAGCCGCTGCTGTAGACAGGTATGTGGATCAGCTCTCCTGAGAATGCAGTGGAGACATACCGTTTCTTTAGACAGGGGCACTGGTTCCCACCCAAAGTTATTACATTGATCTAAGAAATTACAAACATGTCTGTAATGGCTTAGATCGATTTGGTGGCTGAATAACACTTTTAAGCTTTAGATTTTCACCCGATTTTTCAGCCCTACCCAATTGGCCCAAAAAATTTGGTGGAAATCTAAGTGTGTACCTAATATAGCAGATTCTTTTTTTGGGGGAAGCCAATTAACAAATCAGCATGTCTTTGGAGTGTGGAAACCAGAAGAAACCAGAGTACCCAGAGGAAACCTACACAGACATGGGGAGGACATGCCAGATAGGGCCCTGACTTCCAGCCTAGGACACTAGTGCTACATGGGCAGAGTGAACCACCATGCTGTCAATATCACACTGTGTGCATTGCTGTCCACTTTCTGCAATGTATGTTGTGTGTGTGAAACCTGTGTAACATTCACCCTTTTTTTCTATGCTGTATGCATTTTGCCTGTGTTTTTATTTCCATTTGCAGTTTTATATTTTTGTTTAAAAAACAACAAAAACAAAAAACATAGAATAACAATTATTATATAAAAATATTTTTAATGTTTATTTATTCCTGCGCAAATCTAGTGTCTGTTCTTTGTATCAGTAGTGAACATCTAATCCATTAAAAATTCACAGGGCTTTTATGTATTACGAACAGTTTGATCTTGCCTGCAAGGCTTGCAGGTGTTGGTGACTGTCAACGTTCCTCTCAGTTCAAGACTACCAACATCTCCTAAATACCTCTAAAACACATGAAAACATTATAGACATTTCTGAAGCTTTTTGACAACCCCATTAACTTTATGTCGTTTTTTAATATATGTACATTGTGTTTCCTATTTTTTTAAGATCTCAACATGTGTGTATGAGAAAGTATGTTGTAATTATTAGTCATGTCATATGCACTATGTGGGTGGATGGTGGTTATAATTAAAAGGCTTTTACTGCTAACTAACAAGGTTACTCAGGCTTTTGATGTTTGTTTACAGACAGATATGTTTCTTCATTTATAGGTTTAAGGCAGTGATGGTGAACCTATGGCACGGGTGCCAAAGGTGGCACTCTGAGCCCTCTCTGTGGGCACCCAACCTGGTAGCCAACACAGAGGCGGATGGAGGAAAAAACTACAGCCCATTGACTAACAATGCTGATTGTTTTCTTTCCCTCTCTTCTGATTGCAAACAGCACCCCATACCCTCCACTAGCACTGCCAGCCAATCAGAAGCCTGGGGAGGGACAAGCAGTAAGCCGATAAAAAGGTGTGTGTATGTGTGCATGTATGTAATGTGTAAGCGAAAGTGCATGTAATGTGTGTGAGTGAGTAGAAGACAGAATGATAAGAGAAGGCAGAAGAATTCTCACAGGTTAGAAGTTATAGTTCTACAACAGCTAGGAAAGGCAGCAGGGCATGCTGGGTAGTGTAGTTCTTTAGCAACTGGCAGAAAATAATGCTTGCAGTTGAAGTTTCTTTACACAGCAAGTGCAATGTCATACAGGAAGCTTGTAACTGCCCCGAGGATTTGTTTGTGTGTAATTCAGGTTAAATTGCCTTTGAGATAAATAATTGGGTTTTGGGTTACAGTTTGGGCAGTTGGTCTCTGAAAGGGTCGCCATCACTGGTTTAAAGGAATATGATAGTTGATTAAAAATTATATTAAATCAATAGTTTTTATACATATGTAATCAATAGGAGAATTCACTAATGTCTGTATTCAGTATAGTCATAAAGATGACAATTCATAAAAGCTTCAAAACACAAGTCAAATAATAAGAAAATCTTTATTTTATAAAATCAAGAAAATATATACTTATCTTGAAAAATGTAAACAAATGCATTACAGTAAAGTAAGAAAACATTTGTTTTTAAAAATTTTATATATATTACAAAATTTTTTATATAATATTTTAAATCATAACTACTGTACCCAGCTTAAAGTGGACCTATTACCCTTTTTAGTACTTTGTACGATCGGCACTAGACATGGCGATAATAGGGCAGAATGAGGCAAAACAAAATAAAATGTCCCTCGCAGCCCCTCGTCTTTCACTCTCTGTGATGACACAGCACCACGGGCGATGGAAGAGTCGACTTCTCGAGCTGGGAAGGTACCTGATAACGTGGATTAATAAAATCTGTACTAACAAATTCTCTATTGCAAACCATCATATGGCGCCCCCAGTGGCCACTCACAATATTGTACTGAATTATCCCTAGAAAAAGCCTGGAAGATAAAGATGGAATCTCTCATATGATTCCAGGGAACAACAGGTAAGTATATACTTTTAAGATTATGGAGTATACATCTGCATACATTTACTATGTTTAGTTTGTTTTGTGACCTTCTAAAAAGGCAGAAATAGCATGTGAAACCTCAATATCTGAAATATAAATTTAATGTCACACCCTATTCATTTTGAGCCACTGCTGGCAATTGAAAGAAAAGCAAAGTTCATCCATAAACTCACAAAGTCATAGGCCATTAGCATCTGATTGTGGGTGATTTAGGATAATTTGGGGGAGAATTGGCTTTTTGCACTTAAAATTACTTGCTACTTTTTTCCAGTGTGTTATTTTCTTTTGCAAATAAGTACTTTTAGGTACATATTCTTCTAGTGCCAGAAAATTCACACGGCAAAGCTTCATAAAACTTGAAAAAAAACTGTCCTAAGGTCTGGGCCAGAAAACTATTAGTCTACTTTTTCTGTAATCCTCTCAATGTAACAAAACTTTTTTGACACAAGCTACTGGGATTTTTTTCTCAAAAAAACAACTAAACAGTCTGTAGACCTTAAAGCGGATGTACACTCAATATGTAAAAATGACTCAATATGTAAAATTCAAGTTTGATTTACCTCTGAGCTTAAGCTTAAAAGCTTAAAGCTTAAGGCCCCTATACACGTGTCGGATTCGCACCGGATTCCGGCACGATCGATTCCGGGCGCGTGCACGCGAAACGATCGTGCCGGAATCGCATGCAGCCCACCTTGTCCGATCGATCAGGTCCGATCGTTCAGGGGCTCAGAATCGGTTCCAACGGAGAACCAACATGTTGGTCTTTCTCATCCGATTCTGCCCGGATCAGGGGGAGTTGCCATTTGTGAGGTGGAATCGGAGGTGGAATCGCACACGGAATCGTGCCGGAATCCGCTCGGACAAGGTGGTATGCTGCGATGGATACTCTTAATTGGCCAATTGATCACACCTGCAATTCCCGGCAGAATCGCCGGAATCGATCGGATGATGAATCGATTGGACATGGAATCCGACACGTGTATGGCTAGCTTTAGGGCTTCAAGATCCTAAATGATATACTTACCTGCTGTTCCGTGAAACCGTATGAGGGATTCCATATTTATTCGCCAAGCTTCTGAGGTTAAACTCCGGGTGCAATATAGCGGGTGGCCACTGGGGGCTTTCAATGGTTTTCTATTGGAATTTTCTACATTGTACAATGAAGTGCCAAGATCACAGAATTACCCGGCAAACACTTTGGTCTTGTGACGTATCTCTATACGTAATCAGGACCAGGAAGTGAGGCAGGGCTGCGGAGAATTTTGTTAAATTACTCATTACATGTAAGATTTTTTTATTATGCATTCCTCCCTATTATCGTCACTTCCAGTGCCATTCATGGAATCCTCACTTTATGGTTGTAGGTCCTCTTTAAGGGTATTACCTGTATAAGCTTGTTGGATTCACCTCCCACCCTTTGATATTCCTTTTAGGAAGGCTTTCCGCAAGACTTAATTTTTTTCCTTTTAACAACCACAAATGCATTTGTGAGATTAGAAACTAATGTTGGAGTTCTTTGTTCATCAGTGTTGAGTTTTGGGATAATGTGGCTTGAGCTTCTCTGGGCAAGTTGGAACATATAGCAGATTATTTTCAAACATGCCATAATGTAGTGAACGAAAATATATAAATGTCTTAATATACTGTGGCATTTATTCTTCACTTAACATTATCTTTAAGTGGGGTATCAACATACCTTTGACTATATAGTATACTTAGCATTTTGATTTCAGCAACTTCAGCAAGTCCAGTTGCTTTGACTTACTACTACAAATTAGTAGTACCTTTATATAAGAGGACATTGACAGACACCTAAAGTAAAGATTTTAATAAAGCAGCTTTTCAAACATATACACTATGAATGCAACCCCACTTGTGTAATAAAATCACACGTCTATTTATTAGAATAACACATTAAAATGTAAGTAGGCTAACGCATTGATGCTGAATTTACTTTCTGGAAAAAGGAAGTTAACTAGGACGACCCATTTCCTGTGCCTAATTATTTATACAATTCTTTTGTTTTTGTTGGGTATAATTTTAGTCCATTGCTTGCGAGGTGAGTAACACAAGCTATTATAACAATCTCCGCTCCAAGCTGGTAATCTAGCTGCTCACTTCACTGATTGCCAGAAGTGCTTTCAGGAACAATAACTGATTTGTCGGATGCAAATGAAGCAAAGGAAAATATATTTAGGTTTCATGTAAAAAGAAAGTAAAAGTTAGAAATGTTGTAAGCTCGGAAGCCAAATTCCATGGAACATTTAGATCTAGTATACAAAGAGAGTAAAGGTCACCATACACATTATAATCTGAATCAATAATCCATAAATGTTCGTTTGCCAAATTTATGTTAAATGAGAACCTTTCTTTACTTTACAATCAATCTGTATTATGGCGGTCCCTATGGAGATCGAAAGGAGTGGGGTGAGCTTAATGGTGGATTGTTGGCTATGTCAAGTTTTTAATTACCTTTTTTCCCTATTAGGGTGATACCCAGAGAGTAAATAAAAGGATCAGTAGTTATTAATCCAGACAATCAAATGTCATTGCAAAACTTACTGCAACGATTTCTCCACTTCTTGGATAACCCAATAAAACTTGTATGGCATACTGTTCTAAACTTATTAGTATCAGTTTGGAGTTGGCTATTACAAAGTTGAAAGCAGCTTTATATATTTGCTTAGTCACCTTCTGTAAATGAGGAACAAACGTTCTGCTTTAATAGATGAGGTCCAGTTATAAACGTTCAGTAACAATGGCTTCAAATAGCAATTTTTAGACATCATTTTAATTTGTGAAAATAATACATACTGAAGTTCACTTTGCAACATCATTTAAAATGAGCAAAATGAACGGTAGTCCCTGTTAAAGAGATTTCGTTTCTTAATATCCTGATCACCAGTGTATGGCAGAACACAATTAGGATCACATCCAAAATTCTGAGGTGCTCCAGGAGAGGAATATTCCCATGTAAACTCTTCCTATTGTGACAGCATTACTAGTCTCCCTGATTAGAAAATTGAATCCCTTCCCTATAGATTTTTTTTTTCTACTAGAACAACTTTATTGTGTACAATGCTGCCCTTGCCTTGCACTAGTTCAAGCATACTGACAACTTACATCATAGAAAGGTTTATATATAGATTAATATTGCATGGTATCTGCAGTATGTATTCCGGAGTTAGGATAAGTTTCACCTTAATGTCCGGTTACTACACAGCAGCTGTTTGCTCGAAATGAAAATCTATAATTAGCAATGGATGGGGACAAGCATCATTTATCAGCCCTCAGCTTTCACTGGTTGTCTCCATTTCAGATTGTCATTTACCAGCTCTAAAACTTTCATTCCAGCTGAATTTTTTTTGCTTTTTAACACATAGATTGTGGAAGAAGGAAGAAAAGTAAACGGTGAACTACAATGTAATGCGGAACACTCTCTACATTTTGAAGCACACTGTGTCAAAAGCCAAAGATCTGGTCTTTGGACAATAAAATTGAGGTTTGCTTTCCAGACCTCAAACGCAGATAAGCTACTATCCTCCAAATGTTGTAAGTATGGGTTGTAAATATTGCAGGGTTTCTAATGACGCAAGTGAAATATAGCCATTTGTATTGTGACAACCCAGAATGAAAGGGATCAATACATGTTTTTTGTCTAATGAATATAAGAGATTTTTACTTACCTGATCCCTGGAGTGAGGGATTATTTGCTATTGTGACAACCCAGGCTGTACCAGGTACCATCTGCTGGTGGCACTGTGCTTTCCCTTTCCTGGGTTGCTTCCACAGTCACCAGCAGGTGGCTCCCTGCAAGCGTGGGCTGGGTGGAGGTCAACTGCCTCATTAGCCTGAAGTCTATATAGGTGTGTGGTTTGTTCCTGTTTTGTAAGTTCACAATAAACCCCTTTTGGTTCACATATCCCTGTCTGGTTGTCAGTGTGTGCTGCCTGTCTGGTCGCCCCCTTCTCTGGATCCTGACATCTATGTAATGCTCTAGGTTGACCCTTGCATCTTGAAAAACAATTCAAGGTCTGTATTGTAGAGCATGATGTCAGAGCTCCTCTAGAGAAGAAGCAAGATGGTATTGCGAAACATGTCGAGTCAGCACTGTCTTCTGTAGATCGCATGCTAACCAACTAATGGTTTGATTTACTATTATTATTTTTGTAAGCTGTTATACCATGCAATGGGTTTAACGATCAACAACTCACTATGTTCACTAATTGAACAAATGTCACTTTGTAGTAATAAACTACCTGTACTTTTTATTCATATTGTCTCGTTGCCTAAAAGAATCCCTGTAACCCCCTTATCCATACCCTAGGAAGGGGAAACATTTTGCTTTGAAGCTTCCATATTGGTTGGAATGTGGCAAATCTGGGCAAGGTGATCCACCCCCCTTTAACATTTGTAATTCAGGGACACTACTGAAGGTCATCCCATGGCAAACAACAAAGAAATTCTCCACATAAAACTAAAAATAAGGATATTGTTAATTTTTAAATCATATCTGCAAGATTTCATCCAGGCAAATCTTTACCTGATCAAAACTTTTTCTAACTGTACTGTTTACTTTGAATATTATAGGCCTGCAGAGTCTGACATGTAGCTATTGGGAGTTTTGAGTTCAGTGTGAACGTGTTTGGATATTGTTTTATAACCCTTCACAGGTTGATTCGACACATCAGTTATTTATCTTAGAACATTGCTGATGTTCTTATTTTAAAATACAACTGAATACTCTAGACCAGGAAAGCGACAAAACCTTTATATTGTTAAAAACATCGAGAAATCATCATGTGCATTTAATGATTTTGATTGGGGAGGGTTGGAACTAAACCCAAGGGGTGGCCAGCCCCCTTGTGGACTTTTAAGGTAAGTATTTGGTAGAAAGGTAGTTCCAGTCAAGAGGTTAACGTAATACTTTTATTCTACCAAATACTCACCTTAAAAGTCCACAAGGGGGCTGGCCACCCCTTGGGTTCAGTTCCAACCCTTCCCAATCAAAATTATTCGTAAACAGATGTGGTGAGTCATGGCTACCGTATGATCCCCCCTCCCCTTGTACTCCTACATGTGCATTTAATGATCTGCACTATTAAATCCTTAGAATGTTTTCCATTAATGAACTAATAAAATAAGTTTACAATAAAGTCAAAATCTTTACTTACAAACGTAATTAGTTCCTTAAGGTTATAATGCCATAATGCATTTTGAACCTCCCAAAGCACCCCTTACCTAACTTATTCATAAAAAAAGTGTTGTCAATTATGAAACCAAAACAATATTTTTCAAAACGTTAAACTGTGCTTAGGCTACCAGAAACAAAAATATGTCATCGCTATTCAAGTTGACTTTTTTGGCTTTCAGGCCAAGGATGGAGAGGATGAAATTGAAGGTGGTTGTTGTTTGGAAGGCAAGACCCCTTCCATTAGAACATCAGGAATCTAGCTCTCTGGTGTCCTTTCTCTCATTGGAAGAATGTGTAGCCTTTTGTATATTCTGTAAGTGAGATCAGTTACATGAATGCTACTCTCATATTTCCTTCTTCAATTGTTATTGCTTCCTTTATCTTTTCTTTTCTATCTTTTGTCTTTTCTAGCTATTTTGGGGCACTTTTGATGCACTGAAATAAAGTCCAGGCTCAAAGTACAGCCTACAAACCCCGCTGCAGCCGGCCCCTCAGCTGATCATCGTGCACCCTTTGTGTGCTGGCCATTACTTTAAAATACTTTTCAGCCAGCACGCCCAGCGATCTGGGCGATTGGCGAGAGCGTGCATGAGGGTCGATCGGCTGAAAAATCGGGCTGTGTATGGCTACCTTTTGATTACAACACACAAGCACAAACACGTTTTCCACCATCCACCACCCAGACGCACTCTTCCACCCTGTCATCATGTCTCTGGACGGCCCAACGCTATTTACAACAGGTCAGGCCCACGATCTCTCCACTCTATTAAGCCACTTAGGCATCCGTTCTTACCCATGTTCCATGCTAACCCCTACCCTCCCTATTCCCTAGTTGCCTTCGTGTCCCCCCCGCCACCCGGGCAACACCACAACTACCATCCGTCCCAATCTTGGGCGTCTGGGAGCCCTTCTTTGCACCCTGGGGGTTCATTGCCTATTCGCCTGGCTCCGGCGGCTACCTAGGATTTGGTGGGACGCATGCATCCGCGGCAGTAGTCGTATGGACAAAACCACCTGATCCTCTGTTATATGTAAGTAATACAGATCTAATGTACATCTAATTTATATAGGTTGCACTGATTTAATTTCAATTACTGCTATATAGGTATCGACTCACCCAGTTATCCATCTATATATTTATATGTATATTTATCTATCTACCTCTCTATATGTATATGCATAAGGCGAGTCAGATTTGAACATATCCCGATGATTGTGAAGTGATAACAACTTGACTCATCTTGTCGTATAATGTGAAAAACTTACTCTGTGTCTCTTTTGAACAATATATGTAGATGTTATATACAACTGCTCTTACCATTCACATACCTCCCTGATGAGCCCAGGTGGGCGAAACGCGTCGGAGGACCGATCTTGGACTTTTCATGCCAACTTTACCATTTTTGCTACAGTTGTATTTTTTACTTTCGATTGTAACATGCGTTAATGACCCTTCTATATATGTGTTTTTATGGACCTTGTAGCCAATAATTGTTCTCTTCAATAAAAACCATGTTTTATCTACTCCTAAGACTAACTAATTAACACCCACTACCCGGTACCTGCAACTGCCAATTTAGCTGTCCCTATGTATGGGGACAATGGTGAACTTGCTTCACCTTAGGGTCCTATTTCTCAAGTATTGAAAGTCAAGACTTTGGTTGGAAGTTAAAACCAAAGATTTAGTTGTAACTCAACATAGCCTTAAGTCATAATTTGAGGGGGCAAAGCGTATAATAACATAAGCATTACAAATTATTTTGAATAAGAGTGGTTTTGAAATCATGGCCTGTATTAAAAGTATAGTACTGAGATGAGATTGCTTAAATATTTAGTACTGACAAGTCTGAACAGCAAAATAAATTATCTTCTGGCTGTAGATGGTCTAATATTTTTATCCAAAATCGTGCTTTTCAGCAGTTACAACTACAGATCCCATTTACTTTCTCTCAGTTCAAATTGCTAAATCAAACAGCTAATTGTAACTCTCTGGGCTAAGAACCTTGCCATTTATGTGTATAAGAGCACAAGGGAAGTATTGCTATTCTGTTCATGTACTTTTTTAAATGCAAGAGTTCACTCAGCGCACTCATTATTGATTCCTATTCAGTTGTGAAATAGCCGTGCTAGGTTTACTCATGGCATGTTATGTATGGAATACATTATCAGTTTGCTTTCACTGTATTACAGTTATGTTTGGAAAAAGAAAACTTTTCATTGTGCATCCTCGATTTATACTTGTATAATATATTGAGGTTCTTATGTGCTTATGGTCATCCATTCATGTCTGGCAAGTATATGTTTGGCTTATGTACAGGGAGAGAAATGGAGATGATTTTTTGGCATCCCTCCCTTCCCCACCAATATTCCCCCCCCCCCATCAAAACTGCCAATCAGAGGCAGAGACATCATGCACGCTGGTCGGCACACACACAGAGCAGCGCAAGGCCCTCCCTCTTTGTGTGAGCATTGTTCTGCGTGCATGCTGTCTCTGCCTCTGATTGTTGATCATCCCAATACCTTCTTTGTCTCTCTCTTTCAATATTGACGAGGAGGTAAGGGGTGATGATGTCTGTGTAATGATGCCATGACTAGTTGTCGCGACCAAGACTTTGGTTTTGTGACCAATGTTTCGACTCGACAAAATAATCAGTTATGAATGCCCTATTATGTACATTTAGCTTTCACAGTATTTCTATATTATATCATAACTGCGTGATTTTTATAGTCGCCATTTATCATATTGTACCCATGTGCTACAAGAAATGAAATCTTGTAAAGGAAAATACAATGTTATCGTAGAAGTCAACTTTAAATTTACCTGCAAGGAGAAAAAACTTCCTAGGCATTGTCAAGTTACCATTGAAAAAACATATTTCTATATTTTAATCCCATGTAGGCACTATCCATACTGTTATGCTGCCCGTTTGTGTATTTTTTCCATGGCACAGTACATACCACAATTGGACTATTGCACTTTTTGATCATGAATATATAAATAGCATTCATCATTAAATTCATTTGGGAAAATGACATCTGTCACCATTTGTATTCTGGTATTAATAGCATTTGTTTATTTGTTGTATTTTAAGGATTTGGAAAAAAGTTGTAAAGAAAAACCCAGTAAACTTACCCTTTTGGTTGCTGGGCTACGAGTTGTGAATTCATGTACCAGGAACAGTGATGTATAGAATGCCTCTTGGAGAGGTTTTTGCTGGAACTGAGAGTTGGTCTTGGTTCAGTTTCTTCCTGTATGGTCGCACTCAAATGCCTTTTTGGGTTGCCGATGATCTTCAGGCTGTGGCGCCTGGCCGTCTCCTTCATCGCCTACACTGACTCCTTTTCTCCATTAAGCACCACAAGAGAACACTGGAGACCAACAACGATACTGTCCTGCAGAAGTGGTGGAATAACCACAAAACGCGGCGACCCTAACTGTAATATGTGTCTATACCAATAAAGGAGAATACATTGGAAATAACGTGTGCCTCAAAGCAAGTCCTTATTTTATGGGAAACCCTTTTTACCCAAAACATTTTAGCTAGTTGTTATATTATAAATTATTTTTTTTACTAGTATTTTGCAGCTGTCCATATTGTATGTGTTGGCTTGATTCGGTGCCATAAGGTTTGCATTACTGTGCTGCTCAAAATGTTGTGTTTTTATGAATTAGCCTGCCCATTCAAATTTTGGGATGTCTTATTACAAATTAGTGAAGGGCCCTTCAAGATATTTAATGGATAAGTAGTGATGTACTAGCACAGGGCTGTCAAACTCAAATACACGGTAGAGGGCCAACCTTGATAGATTTTTTTAAATGTCTACAATTCAGAAAGTTTTTACTTCATCAATAACCATGTTTATATGGAAACACATAATCATCATTTATTTATATAGCGCCAACATATTACGCAGCGCTGTACAATACATTAGAGTGGAGATACAAACACACAATAACACACAGGTACAGCTATGACATAGGAGGAGTAGAGGACCCTGCCCGGACGGGCTTAATAAAACATTGAAGTTTGGAATGAGCAAAATGTTTATAATATAATGATCACATGTTAAATCAAATGTCAAATAAAACACAATTGTAGCATTCACTTCTTAAATTAAAATGAAAAAAGTGAATGCAAGTCCTGTTTTTTTTCACAGCATAACAATACTAAGAACATTTTCCCTTAATGAAAAATCCAACTATTAAATCTACACCTTGCAGTAGCAAAATGCATTGATGCGCTGCGATGTGTTTTTTCGAAAACAGAGCTTGAAATTGGAAAAAACATATTGAAGCGCTACTAACGCAACCCTCAAATTTTTTATGCACATTTGTGGGCCGAGGCCTTCTGATGTCTGCGTTGGTGCTTGTACACAAAACATTGAGGCAAAAAGATTCTAGCTGTGTATAGTATAATAAACAAGGCAGGGATGATAACTGTATTCCCAGTTACTCAACATCATAATAATGACAGCAGCATTAAAATAAGTTTAGCAAGCTGTCATAGGCTTTCTGCCAAAAAATGCAGCACATACTGCCAATGGGAAAGGAGCCCAAAGAAAGAATGATTATATGGAGGATGGCTATACATCTGGATCTGTATACATCTGGGAGTAGAAAACTACGAATACCAGCATGGTGGGTGGCCGGCACTCACTCAGACGTCACTAGAGGGTTGGCACTTAGCAGCCAGGATTTTTATTTTCTCTACTCTCACAGTGGGAGAACAGAGGAGAGAATATTGGAGTAGGCAGGGAGCCTGCATGGGTAGCAGATATAGATGATCTGCCAGAATTTGAAACATAGGTGCTTGCAGGAGCAGAATAAGTCATGAACTTAAGCATGAAAGATCAAGGCTTCAAATGGCTGTGTGTACTTCTCCATGACAGTCCATGGAATTTTAATGACCTGTACTTAAGATACATTTGAAACACAATTCAGGTGTGTCCAATGCACATTAATACTTGCTCCTAAAGTAAGAAAGAAAGCAAACCACCAATAAAACATCCAAGTATGGGAATGCAACTTTAAAGGCAGTTACCTTATTTGCTAAAAAAATTTTAAGAATCTTACATGACCTTGAAGTCTGAACAAGTCTGACCAAACTCTGACAATGCTTTGCCTCAGCATGTGAGGGGCATTATGAGGGAGGAAAGCTGTCACTCACAAAAGGAGATCAGGGGCAATGCTACAACTGTCCTGGAAGTCCATAACTTTTAAGCAATGGACAGGGCATGTTGTAGCTTTCCTTACATTGATTGGGTCTACTCACTGATACTTTCTCTGTTACCTGTCATTTTATTCATTGTGGCATTCATTGTTTCCCAGTTTCTAACAGCAGCACTTTCTCTACTAATGTATGCAGTCTAATATTGTGATAACCTAGTTTTGTTAATATGTCAGAAGTTAGATACTGGTCTTGTATGTAGAGAAATTAATCTTCTTTCTTCTTACCCTCTCACTCCTCCCCTCTTTTTTCTGTTTTCTTCCCCTTCCTTACATATCTTTCTAATGAATAATTTTATACTTTTACTTAACCTTACTATTTTTTCTCCTTTGTTTCGTTATGGTTTCCACAACTTCTTGGTTGTACACTATTGTATGCTCAGTCATGCACTTTTTAGTCTTCATCAAACCTTGGCAAACAAGTGAATTCTTCGCTAAAACTTCAGGTAAACTAATTGCTTCTTTATCTTGTTTCACTTACTCTATTCCTATTGTTTTTACCTGCACTTGTTTTTTTTTGGCTCATTTATTCATTTATAAATATGGAATAAAAATTTTTATTTAGCCAGGAGTTACACATGTGTTTATAAGTACAGCTACTTTTTTTTGTCATCTTATCTCCCTAAAGTTCTGCTTTCAATTCAGGATTAGACTCTGAATGAGTATAAAGAAATTCATGACATGCTTCCAAATAAGTGTATTCTAATCAGCCTCTCCAAAAGTAGAAACAGGGTTTGATTAAATTAAATTCATAGCAGACCTACAAATGAATGTCTCATCCACTGGAGTTTTAAAACAATGCATAGCTTTCACTGATTCAGAATGTGCATCAGTTCTATGAAAGTTCTATGGTTGGTAATTATGATCAGCATACACAAACCTGAATTGAATAATTATTTCTGTGTAACAGACCTGTAAGAAAATGTATTCATGCAAAATTGGATTTTGCTTTTCAATGGGGCTGCCTTGCATGATTGGGTTACCTTTTTAAATGAATTGCCAATAGAGAAATAATATTGGAAAGCAGAGACAACTCACTTCTATATAATTGTTTTGCAATTTATTATCTTCCATATCTTTTATGTCTTTTTATCATATGAACTTTTTTGCAGCTTTAGTTTTAGAAGCAACCATAAATGAAATCTGTTGAGTGGGATGAAAAAGATATAATAAACCAATGCCAGGAGTCAAGATGTAATCTGTGCCTTGTCCAAAAGTTGCAATGTACAAATATAGGATGGTATGGTAGCAACATTGTTAGTAAAGGTTTCAGCCTGTAGTTTAAATCAGGAGTTTGCAACCTAATGTGACAAAACTGTATATCTTTTGATCTACAGAGGAACATCCGTAGATGTACAGTAAGTGGATGTTGTCAAATTAGGAAAGAAAAAACAAATGAAGTCCCACATATGGACAGTCAAAGCGGATGCATACACAAAAAACCAATAGATACACAGCTCAAAAAAAATAAAGTGAACACAAGAACATCCTAGATCTGAATTAATGAAATATTCTTATTAAATACTTTGTTCTTAACATACAGATGGTTTCCTGATGGATCTCCTCCCACACCTAGACTAAAGTCTGGAATACACGGATCGATATTTGAGCCCAGAGAGAGATCTCGCCAGTAGGGCGATGACGTCATCGTGCTACTGTTCGGCTTCCCCAATAACAGGAGCCAGCTGTCTGCCCATCCTATACTTTGAATGAGGAACCGCGGGTCCCCATTCAAAATATAGGATATCGAACAAGGTTTACCAACATGTTGGTCACCAGCTTTGGTAACTAACTAACTGAGTAGGGTTACACCTAGGATGTCACAGAAGACACAGGTAAGGGACAAGGTACGTTCTTGCAGCAGTAGGGGCCACAAGAGAAACAAAAGATGGGTACATTTTTGCATCAGGTTGGATAAATTGAGGGTTAAAAACATTTACATGTACTTAAAAACACAATTATAAAAAAACTGTTTTGACACAGGAGCTACAACCAACCACACCTCGGCAAAATTGCCTACATATGATATACTTGTAACTGGCATTTTATGCATTAAGGGCAAACATGGTATTACTGCCACTGCCACTGGCTATTCACTTACATACTAAACATTTGAAATTTAAAGGAAATTTAGTAACAAAACTACTGAATATACTACTATCGTGTTTTCCCGATGATAAGACACTGTCTTATCTTTTAATATTTTTAAAAAGCCAAAATATGCGACAGGCCTCATTTTTAGGGCGATGTCTTATTCTGCTCACAGTGAGGGGGACAATGAATGGCACAGACTCACTTTTTCTTAGCCGGGTAATAGACTCCGTTACGTTAAGGCAAGGATCAGCAGCTTGTCCTTCCTGGCGCGGAGGCGCGGGCCTTTGCAGTCACTTCCTGCTCCGATCTGCACTGCAGCCAGTCCTGACGGAAGCACACAGTTACCCATTGTACCACCCAAATGGGAGATTCGGGCATGGATCAGTGGGTGTCTTTGCGGTGTGTGTCTAATTTGCTGGTGGTGGCTTATTTCAAAATTTTCTGCAAAAATCGGGGGGTGTCTTATTTGGTGGGGATGTCTTATTATCGGGGAAACACGGTATACATTGGTGTTTTACTGGATTTGTTTAATAAAGGTTTCTCTATAAGCCTTTTTATTCCTAGTGGGATCCTACCACATACCTCCTGAATATACTAGTATGTTAATGTTTCCATATAGTACCTTACATTATGTTAAATGGCAAGCCAAAAGCATTTTTATTGGTGCACTCAAATCAGAAGGATTTCTCCATTATTTTTTAGATTGGAAATGAAACTGCAACAGGTGCACATCTTTAAAGGGCTTAGCCTTTCCTTGTGCTATGCACTGCTCGAGTTGAGGGCTTTTTGGTTCCTTTAATCCCTTCTCACCATAACCTTTTTGGTTATTTCTCCTTACTCTACTAAGTAAAACATTGTCATTTTATTTCTGGTAGAAAATGTTTTGATAGATAGTGAAGGCTAAATGTCTGAAATGCAGACCCAGCTATCAATAAAAATCCAACACTAGTTCTAATTCTTTCTCCATCTATCCCAAGCTACAAAAATGATTTGCTTCGTACTTTAAGATACTTGAAATCATATTATTTAAATTACTGCAATGCAATGCAATCATTCAAATAAGCTATAAATTTTGTTCACTGCTCTGATTTTCTCAGTATTTTTCAGGCAATTTGAAATTAGAAGAAAAATAAGATTGAGTGATAAGCACCATCTGATTTCAGATAAGAAGATAAAAGCAGTGACAATTCTAAACAGGATTTATGTCATTAAAACAGCAGCATAATTTTATACATACTACCATTATTATTAATACCCATCAGTGCAATGCCAATGATTTTAATAGTTTCTTATTATGAATTAAATAGTGCATAAACCAATTTATTTACCAATGTTCCCTTTTTATAAGTGCTGTGATTTCTAGTCATATTTCATTTTAAGCTATTTGTAAAACCAGTAATTCTCAGGTTGACTGCACATTAATGTAACGTTCCTAGTATACTGAAGTGACAGTCGGTAAACCTTTAGAGGTAAAAGAAAAAACTAGTCACAATGACTTTGAGCAAAAGTACACAAAAATACAAAAATATTAAATGCAAACAGGTTTTTTATAACACAAAAACAACATTAACCTAGGACTCATTTCAGAGGAAGAAGTGCATTGGATACATGATACATGTAGTGTTTAGGAATATGAATGTAGTCCAGTTGAATGTGTCTACTATAATGATTATACCATGATGTGGATAAACATGATCCTTTACAGATATTAACAATACAATGCAGAGGAAAATGTTCTGCTGACAGCTGCAGTGTCTCTCAGCTCTGTGTCTCACTTTGATCACTCACTTAGCTCCATTCTCTAGATCTAAGTGTTGATAAATGCCACCTAGGAGGAGGAGATCATGCATCTGGTACTCAAAAAGGGACAAAAAATAGCTATGCGAATACTGCATTATTGTTACAAAACTCCTACAACTTGGAGGCACTCCATGTCTAGGCGTCCGTAGCTATCAGGTGCACCCGAGGAGTCAGCCATAGAGGGGATAGATCAGCAGCACAATTGTCATCCCTCCCACATTAAATAGCTGTACAAACAACTTCACTTTATCATGTGTTGTCACTGTAAAATTTAAATTTTTTGATTGGCAAAATTCTTTCAGTTTTATTGTTAAATGTATACAAATTATGTCACTTGGATAACCTCAGGGGTGTGAAATTGGAAATATAAATTACTAATCCAAAATTAAAGAGTGGTCTTCTAAGGGTGTTGGAGATCTGAGGGTTTAATGTCACAGTAATACCTACTGTGACATTAAACCCTCAGATCTCCAACACCCTTAGAAGACTACTCTTTTATTTTGGACAAAAGAAAAACACTGTTGGAATGTTGACAATTGGAATATGACTATGAAAAGGTGACATATGGACTGCTGGTAGTGACTAATAATACCCAAGATCCATTATGTTGTGGTTCATCCTGTCTTTACCAATACACGCTTAGGTTGACCCAGGATAGGCTCCCTGTTTCTCACGCTAGACCTGAGCTGCCTGTCCCTCCCGGTGGAAAAGAGAGGGTGGATTGCCCACACCGGTCCAGGTAAGGTGTTCTTTTTACTCTTAATGAGTTATGGGTATACACCTATATCATTTGAACTATTTGGACCATTATTTCATACTGATATATACTTTTGACTCTCTTGCAGTGACAATGCGATGTGTACATGCATAATATGTCCTGAAGAAGTGACTTGTATGTCGCGAAACGCGTTGAAAAAAAATTGCATGTATTACTGTTTTATGCTTGATGCTTTTACATGCAAAACGATTTAATAATGTGCACAGACACTTTCTTTTTCTGCTTTAACCAAACTATCCTTGGGATAAATAAAATACACTGTATGCTTATGGCTACCATGTGTTCTCTATTGCTTGCTCGACTGCTGGTAGTCTCAGGGGTTAGTTACTAACCCAGAAAATCTTGGGGTTGCACTACTAAGGTATGAGATCTGGGGGTTGTGTTGTGAGAGTTACAATTGACCCAAAGCCAGCTGATGACCTGTGGATGGAGAAAGCTAATAGGAGGATCAAGAACAGGGAGGTCCATCTGCAGCAGAGTCTTCCATGTAGGAAGCAGAGGACAGTGAGGGAGACACTGAGAAAGATGGCACTACATATGGGATGAGTACCAAACACCATCTCCTGGTACTCATCTGAGGAGCTCACTAAAAAGTTATGTGCACCTCTGTGTTTAAAGCTCTTTTCTCCTCTCTGCTTGACCACACTTATGAGAAGGGAGAAAGAAAGAAAGAAAAGATGCACCCCTGTCTACAGGCTGTATTCAGTGGTGCGCTTTATCTTCCAGTGTCTTAAAAAAAATTACAACACATATGGACAAAATAAAGAGGAAAAACAATAAGGTGATACAACTGAGATATAAGCTGAGGACAGCACCAATTAACATTAATGTATTTTGGTATTAGTGATAAAATAGGACTAAAAGGGTAATCATAATGAGGAAATGTAAGAAAATTATTTTAAGAAAGTTTCAGAAATTGTTTTGGACTGTTAAGACTTGAATACAAACTAACATTAACCTATAACTACTATAAAAATTCATGAATAAATAATGTTTAATCATTCTGGGTTAAGGAATTATTACCGAATGCTACAAGGGTGTGGGCAAAGTCAGGCAGGATTTTGGACATTTAGAATACAACCTAAATCTGCTGTGTCACTTGCTGATTGTCCACCAACCTCTAAACCTGAAACATATCTTTGTAATATGGTTTATCACACAAAAATATACATTTATTTAGCATACACAGAGATATATACACATATAGTAAAATTTAATATTACACAAGATATATATGACCAGCAAGTCAGATATCAAAATGACAACATCAACATGTAATTACTGTAATTACAGTATATGTAGTCATGGCTGAATTTGGGTGAGGCATTAAAAAAACCTCTCAATTATATAACAGATCATACACGCAGGAGATACATGAAACCTAGACTCTGCAAGATCTATGCCAACATCTCAGATAAAGGCAATTATTTCTCCAAGGTAACAAGCTATGGTTGTGATATAGGCTAATGACAAACTGCCAGAGTGTCACTATAAGTCTATAGAAGCAGCCTGGTTGGTGTATGCATCTCACCAAGAGGTCTTACTTATTATAGACTATCCTAGCTATAACCTCTGCAAATAAGCAGAAAACTAATAAGTAGCTTGTTGAGAAATGTAATGTAAAATATTTACTTTACCAAGATAGTGGACAATAAGACCCCGTGTTTCAATGGCTGGATCCCCCTGGTTGTGATGGCCGGAACTTTCTTTGGTATAATGATGGCAGGATCTACCTTTGGAATCATGATGGCAGGATCTCCTGAATATCCCTGTGTCTCCCATTTTTTAAAGAACTTTACCTAACAGACACACCCTGAAAACAATAGTCATCCAATCGTGTACGGATAGCTATTCATATTAAATTAGATTTGAGCCTTTAAACTTTTAGGCCAAAATAATGTAATGTTACCATTAGATCGCTGGATGGCAGTATGGTATAAACTATACAGTAAAACTATATGCTAATAATAGGAATTCAAAAACAAATGTTACATGTTACAATGTTTCAAAAATAGATATCTTGTGAACAATGCCTGCTTGATTTTAAGATGAATCACATGCCTGTTAAAGTAACTAAAATTTTTCTTTATACAATATTTTCCACCCCAGACAGACATCACAGGCCTTTTCCCAACCATCTACAATGTTCCAAGGACAGGCCTGATAATATAATAAGAACGTCTATTGTTCTCAGAAAAGGACACCTGGAGATGGGTCTCCTCAAAACTACAAAATGGAGAAAACAAAACAAAATGGCTTATATTAATATGCCAATAGATATTCTAACTAAGAATATATATAAAACGTTATACCCCTTATAAAAGGAATGACATTATACTTTTTGATTTAGACAGAGAATGAAGTTGTCCATCTATTAGCAGGCAACTGCACTGAGTATAGGCATATAGAAACCAAAAAAGCTTCTTGTCCTAAAGGCTTTTCTCCTCATTAACATAGATCCATTATGGATGTTTACAATTACTGTTGATGATCATCTTAAGGTATAACATATTGAACATATTGCGTATACATTTACCTTATTCAGATGATTATTATTTCAATCCTGTGCTGGAGTTGTTAGCAACACATGGTAAAAACTGTACTGCTAAATATTGTAATGTAATATATTTAGTAATGTATGAAAAAAGAATGAAATTAGAACAAAGATTCCTCATTGTAATATTAAGCCCACATAATCTTAGAAACAGAACAAGAAGCACATAGCAACATTCGTAATCATCACTGTGCAGGAGTAGGCACTGTGCAGTTTAGTCACTCGTTGTACTTTTGCTTTTATATTAATGCTATCAAAACCTTCTTTTACCTTTACATAAATATAGACTTTACCATGGTAACACCGTTTCAGTATTCTGTAGGTGGACAAAATAATGAAGCGTCTAACGTACTGGACCCAAGCCTTTTATTTTCTGAAATACAATGGCATCCTGAGGTTTCTTTTTTTACTTTGTTCTCATTGTTCAGTCTGTCTTTGTTGTTTGTGTTATTTTTTCCTATTCTATACAAGTTATTTGTCTCTTATGCGACTGTTGATTATAGTAATACATTAAAAAGAAAGGTGTTTATGGATTTTCATTACTGGTAATTACTAGTTTAGAGTTGCAGATTTTAAAGGCTACTATTTTCTTGTAAAGGTATGGAAGTCTTTTATATTAGCACACATATTTATTAATAATATACAATTGTGTTCAAAATTATTCAACCCCACTGAAATTGAGTGTTTTGGCCATTTTGACATTGAT
>CM070032.1:185865541-185880854 GCA_036250615.1 Ptychadena robeensis
GCAGCCAGCAAAAACACTTCGGAGAATATAAAGGCAGATTGCTGAAGAATGGCTGTGACAAACACTGATCGTAGTATGTGTTACAAGTGCACATTAGGCAAAGCCTTTTTAAATCCATTCTGTGTGGTTTACTTTATGGGCAGTTGACCTGTTGCTATGT
This sequence comes from Ptychadena robeensis, assembly GCA_036250615.1. Taxonomy (NCBI): domain Eukaryota; kingdom Metazoa; phylum Chordata; class Amphibia; order Anura; family Ptychadenidae; genus Ptychadena; species Ptychadena robeensis. The sequence goes on from CM070032.1 coordinate 185,865,702, forward strand.
GTCTAACGTACTGTACCGTATAAAGGTAATAAATTTCCTTTTTTTTTGTACAACAATAAATGTGTACCATATTCTTCTTCATGGAAATGATATAAGACATCCCCTGAAAATAAGACATAGCGCATCTTTAGAAGCAAAAATTTATATAAGACAGTGTCTTATTTTCGGGGAAACGGTAGTTAACTAAAGATATATAATTTTTTTTTTTTTTTATGAATCTGTCCATGGTGTATTTAGCGCAGAAGATACTATTAGCTTTACAATTCACTTTCCACATAGGGTTCTGCAAAGCCAGTTCATTGTTCATATGAATGGTGTTTTATGCTAAGAGACCTTCGTGTAAAACATCAGACATCATCAAAAAAATTTCCAGGCATGATTTGTGGTCAAGCACTGTACAGGTGATTGTAACATTCTTATGGTTTAATATGGTTAGAGCTTAGGAAATAAATAGAGTAAAATAATATTCAGAGATATTATTATAATACACTGCTCAAAAAATGAAGGGAACACAAAAATGAGACATTCTAGATCTAAATGAATGAAATATTCTTATTAAATACTTTGTTCTTTACATAGTTGAATGTGTCTGTGTGAACTCCCTACAATGTCTGGGCATGCCCCTGAAGAGGTGGCAGATGGTCTCCTCCCATACCTGGACTAAAGCATCCCCCAACTCCTGGACTGTCTGTGGTGCAATGCGACATTGGTGGATGGAGCGAGACACGATGTCCCATATGTGCTCAATTGGATTCCGGTCTGGGGAATGGACGGGCCAATCCATAGCATCAATTCCTTCATCTTGCAGGAACTGCTGACACACCAGCCTTTTGGATGCACTATACATGTCTATTTGCATGCTAAATAACTTTGGTAGTTTTTGCATACATTTGGTTCAAATTCAAGTCAAAGTTTTTAAGTTGACTTAACTTGTTTTTGCAAAAACTTCATATGCTATAGCAGTGGTTCCCAAACTGGGGGCGCGAAAGTATTCCAGAGGGGTGCTGGCCCTAATTCTTAACCTGTATTTGAATGGGGAGGGGGGGCTCGATAATGTTCCTAAATAGAAAAGGGGGGCCCTGTAAGGAAAGTTTGGGATCCACTGTGCTACAGCAAAACCTTTTTTCTTTACAATGTTCTCACAACACATTTCTACATCTCCAGCAATTTAAGTGATTAGTCAATCAGTTTTTCCAGAATTTTTTTCTAAAATTAGATACCTCTGCTTATATTCGGGTCGGCTTATACTCAAGTATATACGGTAAATGTTTAGATTAAAAATAGGTACATCTATTCTTTTGGAAAGAAATCAGGTAAAGTAATGGTAAAATGTAGTGCAATCATTCCTCTACAGGTAACAAATGCTGGTGTTAAATGTACAGAATGGAAACAGTTAATGCAACCATAGCTTATTCACTTATGCACACTCATTTGCATAACAAAAATATGTGGCAATAGATGACTGCTGTTGTTCTCCTCTAAGGCTGTTTAATATTCTTACGGTGTTTATTTACTTTTATCTTTGTGGTTTCAGGAATTTTATAACTAAAAGCACATTGCATTCTGTAATCTTTGCTCTTGAGGTTTTTTTTCAATAATTATTATTGCTGGAGAAATGGAGATATGGTAACTAGGCAACATTATCTTTTGGACGAAATGCTGCATGAAACAGATTTAAAAAGCTGTAGAACCTTTCCATAGGCAAATGCTTTTCACATTCATATGCTCATTCTAAATATAGGAACCATTCTCATCAGCACAATGTTCAAGGTGGCATGGTCTACATATGTTCACTACTTGCAGGAAGCAATGACATGTGTACATGTGCAAGCTGCTTGTGTTATTCAGATGCTAAGTTACTCTGCTGCTACCATCCCATCAATAGCAGACTAATAGGAATTCTGGAGGCATACTGTGTGCTTGTGCTGATTCACTGCATGCTATGAGACTAATTATTATGGTTAAGATGTGTCATTAATTCTGACACAGCATCTGTTACACTTCTCAAAAGATATGTTTTTTTTGGGTAGCTTAAAGAATCACCCCAAAATGAATTATAGGAAATGTATGATATACATTGCAATTTAATGCTTATTTAATGTCAACCAGTCTTGTCACAGATCCCAGTAATAGGTGAGTGCAGATGTACCCTCTTTCTGTTCTGCTGTTTACCTTCCCAGGACACAGAGGATGAGAGGAAGATTGGCTCCCTCTGCTGGTAGTGGCAGCAATACACCATGATGTGGGTAATCTGTTTTCTACTCCGCATTGGCAGGAGTGTGCCCTGTTGATGTAGCAGGGAAAAGGCGCAGAATATCAGCTACAGTCGTTTTTTTCCTGCATCTTGGAGACACCTCCATTGATCAATGGAGGTGTCTTCGGTGGCACCACGCTGTGCTGCTTTGAAGACACGGCAGTCCGCAGCTTCAAAGCCGCACCATGGGTGTGCCGCTAGGAATACGCAGAGTTCATCAGAATGGGAAGCAGAGGGCACAAGCCCTTAGACTCTACACCTTGGTCTACATTTGCCTGGTGACACAGTGGGTCCACTGCTCCTGTGGTTTACCCATGACAAGTCTTTTGTGAGTAAAGCTGGGCATAGACGGGCCGATTCCTGCCCGATTGGACAGCCGATTAGCTGCTGTGCACGTTCCCGCAATCAATTGACGGTTGGGTCGGCAGGGAATCAGGTGCGCCCCCTGGTCATATGGTCATAAGAATCTGCCACATTTCGGATCGTACAGTGATCTGACATGACAGCCAGTTCAGATCCGATCCCATTAGTTCAGATGGGGAAGGTAGTTAGCGAATCATTGCGCACGGGTGCGCGTAATGGAAGGCAATAGAATACAGACGAATCAAATTTTATAAATTTAGAATGTTTCATTGTATATTTACGAAATTATGCGAATTCGAATATACCATATGCTGCTCAACACTAGTCTTTTATAGAAACTGCTGAATAGTTACAGTAGGGGAGTTCAGAGAAGGGCTGCCGTCAGGGGGGGGATAGGGGGCACTCCTGTCCCAGGCCCAAGCATCTAGGGGGGCACGGCAGTCAGCTGCTGTTTACAGCGGTCAGCATAGAACCAGGCTTACCTCTGCTAACGTGCAGTAATAACCCCCCCACACATTTTTTTTCATTTATTTTTTTATGAGAAGTATTGTTCCATGATCCCTTAGTACCTGGGATTCATTATTTTCCTCAACTATTAATGTTTTCAGAAATCACTTTTCCTCCATACAAATGAAAGGCAATCCTGTTTTTAGGGCCCAACTTTATAAGCAGCAACCAGGAGTGGCACAGAGTGGCCAGATTTGCGGGCAGAGATGCTTGAGATTTGTGGGCTGTGTCTGCCCACATTCACTTATGAAAAGGATTATGGTTTTACAATCAAACTAAACATACCTCCCTCTAGCTGTATGCCATGGATGTGGAACTGCAATGGCAACTTCCCCTCTTTCCCCATAGGACCATGTAGTTATAAGAGATGGTCAAATTTTTTGACGTTGAGAGCTGATTGCAAAGCCTCTAAAAATTGTATCATCACCAAACTTGCTGGAGATGTAGAAAAGGGTTGTGGGAACATTTGAAAATAACTTTTTGCTCTATAAAATTTTGACTTGACTTTGAACTTAATTTATGTAAAAAATATTTGTGTTAGAGCAATACTTTTTTTTGTAGTATACCCCCAACCCTTCTCTACATCTCTTACGGTAAATAATGACAACAATTCTTTGTTTTCATGACAGCACACATAGGGAAAGAACTTAAAGACAAAACAGTCATTTTTAAAGATGCAGAGGTCAAGAGAGAAAGATAAATTTGTCAATGCAAAATAAGTGTATGGGAGAGATGACCATCCAATGTATGGGAAACCGTACATGTCTGGGGCAACCCCACTCAGACCCTGGCAGCTGGCCCCCATCCTTGGGAACTGGCACTGCTTATGTTACTGGAGGAGGGGAGTTGCAGTTCAAAAATTCTCCTGCTTCAACCACCAATATAAACTGGAAAAAAATCCAAAAGGTCATTTGTTGCTCATTGCTGAAAAATTCTTGAAACAGCCTCAAGCTCCAGAGGGCCATTGCAGCATTTGTACTTATTGATTCAATAACAATTCTTGTACAATAATTTCTCAATACTGGTGAATAACAAAGATGTCATCAAGATAAGGAAAGATACCTAGCTTTTTTATGTTGAAGGATGGACCTCTTGGAGCTGTGGTGAGACTAAATGAAAAACACAAACACACAAACTGGAAATGTCAATCGTTTCGAGTGAAATAAAGGAATTGCTAGAAATCTGCATGAAGGGTATCAGTTTTACACTGAACCGTGGCAGACGGGCCTGCTTGGCATGTAGCTGCCAATGCAGATGACCTGGAATCTGGCTCAACTAGATTTGGTGGCAAGGGATTTCAGAAAAAAACAGCCTTGCATTCCTGAACCGTCTACGAAAATACATGCCACCCCACAACCATCCCCTTCTGGATCTAAGCATGCGTGAGCCAGTCCCATGAAGAGTACCAACTCCTGCAAAAGCGCACACATGCCCGAACCCCTTCCCTACAGGAGATGTGGTGCATCAGATAACTGAGGGAAGGGCCCAAGAGTAAGCCTGAGTACATCACAACCTGCCTCCTGTTAACAGCTCCAAATGGTCATTAAAACTAGAAGTGCTTCCCCTGGACAGTGAGTTTAAACTTATAGATACACAATCCAAGGAGAAGAAGGGTGGAACTACCCAATTTTTGCTGACATGGAGCTGTCAAGAAAGTTCAATACCAGTTTACAAGAAAAAAAGACGAGTTCATAAATAAAACCAAAAACAAAGACAGCCTGCAAACGATGATAGCTGGTGTTGAATGCTAACGACTCATTAGCTAGCACAGCTCTGTGAGACAGCGAAGATTGCCAGCAAAGTGAATGCTTTTATAACTTGTCATCCTTGATGAATTGCAGCTGCAGACAATTAAAGTGTTTTTTTTTGTTTTGGTAAACCAGAGGCATGGAAATATAAGAAATGCCTTAAAGCGGGTTTAAACACAAAATAAGAAAAATACATAAATTAAATAGACACAATACTCACCTGTCAGCAGTTCAGATGCTACACAAAAAAAAACCATACTTACCTTTCTCATGTTCATACCTGATTCCAGCATCTTAGATCCTGGAGGACTAAAGCCACTTCCGCCCCTCATCACTGCCCCCCTCCCTTCTACAGAGACTAGTGGAGGGGGGAATTCGGCTGCCATAATAAGATGTGTTTCTAGATGGGAGAGAGACACTCTCATCACTGCTAATCACCCAAGTCTCGGAAAAAACACCCCTCCTGCTGTCAGAAAAAAATGTTTTTCATTTCAGCAGCCGATACTGCTGAGTAAGATAATGGGTAGTTGCGCACAACCTTTAGCAGTGATTACACAGCTATAGTGATGTCAGTGGCCAGAAAGGTTGGTTGGTGTATGGGGCCTGAGCAAGGATCACAGAGCAAGATGGAGTCAGTATGAGGGATGGATGTTTAAGTTGTGTGTAGGTGTGCAGCTCTCAAAAATGGAGGAGTGTGGGCCCCAGAACAAGGACAGAGGCGCACAACCTAGTACAACAGATGGTTAAAAAATGTGGAAAAGGATAAGGTAAAACAAATGGAACAAAATGAGACAAAACAACAGACCAGATACTCACATTGAGAGAGGTTTACAAGGCTGGCTCTCTCAGGGCCATGTGCTATCCAGGAGGACCTCACTTCCTGGTGGGGGAGAAGAGATCACTTCCTGCTTACAGATACTGGGGGGCTCAATAGGAACAATGGGACGTGTGTGTTTGTTTTTTGTTTTTGTTTTCTCTCTCCTATTTGTCCATTATCATTCTCCATTGTACTCTCTATTCACATTCATGCTTCACTCTGTCTCCACATACAGGTGTACCATCTAATTATCCATTTGTTTGTTTGTTTCTATGAGCTGATCTGGCCTCCCCTGTCCCCTCCCCCCCTCACCTGCAGCATGCTAATGAAGGGGAGGGTACTCCTCTGTGTGTGTGTGTCTATAAATCCAGAGACTCTCTGCACCCCTTCCCCTATGGTTGAAAAAGAGTTCTTCTCGAAACGCGTCCCATTGTTCCTATTGAGCCCCCCAGTATCTGTAAGCAGGAAGTGATCTCTTCTCCCCCACCAGGAAGTGAGGTCCTCCTGGATAGCACATGGCCCTGAGAGAGCCAGCCTTGTAAACCTCTCTCAATGTGAGTGTCTTGTCTGTTGTTTTGTCTCATTTTGTTCCATTTGTTTTACCTTATCCTTTTCCACATTTTTTAACCATCTGTTGTACTAGGTTGTGCGCCTCTGTCCTTGTTCTTATTTGATACTGCTGAGTGACCTACGATGTGGTAGGTCTGCTTTAAGCTCTCCATAGACACGCGCATACACAGCGACCAAACGGTGAAAAATCGCCCGCGGATCAAAGCTGCCCAGCTAAAGTGACCGCTCGGCCAAACAATGGGCATGTCCGTTTTTTCCTGGGACCGGCATCCCCATCCAAAGTATATGCCGACACATAAAGGGTGTGCGCCAATTTTTGTATAGCGCCCTCTATGGGGGGTTTTACACCTGTATTTCTTCATACTACTTTGTATTTCAAACACATCGCAACTCAACAAGTCACATGTTGCATCTGCTACCTTTGTCTTTTCTTTTTTTGCACTTTCTCTTATACATAGGAACTTAAGCTGGCCATACACCTTTAGAGCTCTCTGTCAGATATCCTTTAGATCTACCAACAACTATGAAGTATAGGGTCCTCTGTGATTGAACACAGGTAGACTTGATTGTTTAGAAAGTCCCTCATATTACATGGTTTTGGTAAAAATAAAGGAGATCTAAAGGAAATCTGACTAGAGAAATCTAAAGGTGTATGGGGGCCCTTATACATGTACAAAACACTGCTTGGGGTCTTTCAGTAGAAGAAAAAAGTAACTTTTCGAAACATACGTATAATAATACAGTATAAACCATAACCCTACCGTAGTGGTTTTCTGATATAGCACTGGGCAGTCATGTAGCTTAAGAAAAAAAAATTCTGCCTACTAATGACCACAGAAGCGTTGGTGAAAGGTTACAGTTTCGCAAAACAGTGTCTTTAATGTTTGATGTAAAATGAATTATAGAAGCTCCCTTGGACACCGGTATAGCATGCTGTGTGGCGTTTTTTTCTGTAAGCATGCCATTTTCACTGCCGTTATATTGTAACTTTCTCTCTGCTGACCTATGGAAGCAAACAATTTCCTTCTACAAATAAACGATTACATTTTATTTACTGGCTTCTCTGAAGGGTCCACTGCCATTGGTTTCCAAATACTTTAGGTTTACCTTTTTGATCTGAAATATTGGGTGCCGATCTTAAGCTTAAAGAGCTTAAATCGGCAGCTAAATCCATCTAAAGCTGGGCATAGATGGGTCGTTTTCCTGTTGAATGCTCAGCAGACCGACTGGCAGTGATGATGACATCACTCATGGCCGTTAGTGCAGAGAATCGCCCAGGCACCCTTTGTGTGTCGGCCATTACTTCGGATGGGGATGAACTAATAGGATTGGCCAGGAATTTACCAGCATGTCGGACCACCTAAGCTTCGAGCGATCTCAGATCCATCGGTGCTGAGGAATCAGCCTGTTTGCAGCTGCCTTCTGCTTCTTTCCCTGTGAGGCGGTAAGAGTAGGGGTGCTAGCAGCTCCCTTTCCTCTCCCTTCATGCTAGGCTGACTGAACAGCCGGCGTCCTTAGTTGCTGTCTGTTGGAACCGCACACAAAGGGTGCCCGGGCCGATTGTGACCCGATGTTTTAGCCTATTGACCACACGTGATGACGTTATCACACATGGTCAATCGGCCGAAACATCGGGTCACAATCTATACGTGTATCGGGGGCTTAAATTAGTCCATGAGTTTTTTAACAGCCTGCATGTTAGGGTTGTGTTAATTAAAACATTGTTTAAATGTTTATAACCTCCCTAGCGGTCAGCCCGTACTGCTCCGTTTTTAACCTCAACGTACAGCCTACTTCCCTGTATGGGTGATGCCGACAATGTGGGCTTAGAAAGCAATGCACCTCCATGGCTCACTGGGAATACTTTAGTTTGGGCGAGCCCAGTTCATCCAGACATCGTTTTGTAATAATAATTTTACAATATTAAACATGAGACATAATATCTAAAAATATGTTATTTCACAACTCATCTTTCTTCTTGCTTGGCATCTTACCAAATACATTTTTTCATTGCTGCCTACCACTGATTAACCATTTCTGTATGCAATTGAAGACACTACCAACAACAGTACAACAGCTTTAAAAAGTAGCATAACGGTTTATCCCCCTGTTGAGACTTAAGCTAGCCACACATGGTTAGATTTTGGTGTTCAATCATCGTTTTCGATTGAAAGAAAATCTTTTTCAGCCCACATAGTACATTGATTAAATCGTCGATTGAATTGTGATCGGACAGGTTGGTAAATTTTGGTCGTACAATCATCGAACTACATTCCTTGCAGTTATTTTTTGGTCGAGTCAGTGATACTCGATGTGTGTGGCTGCTTCCCTTTAACACATCACTTCCGATTAAAACTAAAACCGTAAGAGAAATTCAATCAACGATTTTTGATTACTTCGATGAACTTTTCAGTCGAAATTTAACAATAATTGTTCTCCCTATGTGGTGTACATCGGTTACATTTTAGATTTTTTCATGTGTGGCTAGCTTTAGGGTCCTCATACACCTTTAGATTTCTCTGTCAGATTTCCTTTAGATCTCTTTTTTTTTACCAAAACCAAAAAATGTAATATGTGGGACTTTCTAAACAATCAAGTCTACCTGTGTTCAATCGCAGAGGATCCTAGACTACATTGTTGTTGGTAGATCTTAAGCCTTCCCATACATGCTTCGATTTTCACCCTTTTTTTCATAGTTTGACATGGCCAGGTGTGCAGCCGACGCAGTGCACTATAGGACCTTTCACTGCTACGTACAGGCACTGTAAGGACACCGTAGATGATTTTCCCCAGGGAAGGAAATATGTCTGGGTTTAGGAGGCACAGCCAATATATATATATCCCGGGGGGGGGGTGGACACCCAGCCACTGCTTTGGATGCAATAAACTTTCTTTGGACAAGGACCTCTTGGAAGGAAGTCTTGCTTCTATTAAGCTAGCCATACATGTGTCGACTCATGAGCGATCGATCGCCCATCCGATCGCTTCGGGTTTGAAGCCACAGACGAGCGATCGCCCAAATCAAGTCCGTGCATACCACCTTAGGACAACGATTCCGGATGAATTATGTTCCCGAGCGATCGCTTAACAATGGCACCGCCCCTTGAGTGTGCTCAATCGATCAGAAAAGACAACAGGTTGGTTCTCTGGCCGATCCGATTGGGGGCCAAGTCGATCGGGCGGGGTCGATCGGTCAAGTTGGGCTGCACTCGATTCCCGTCGATCGATCGGCAGTGCACGCGCCCGGGATAGATCGGCCAGGAATCGTGGGTGGGGAAAACGAACCGTGTATGGGCTACCTTTACAATTGTATGAAAGTATCACTGGCGTAGGAACCCAGGGCTGCCAGCCACTAGGGGGGCCGATCTCGGTGCTTTTAATTTTTTTCCCCTTTATTTGCTTTCTCATGTCTTCCTGCTTTACACCACACCCCCCCCCCCTCCTGAAGTCGGAGACAAGCATGTGAGAAGGGACTACTTTTCTTCCCCATGCTTGGTCGACATTAATTTTAGTCACGGCCGGCTGTGGTGCCCCACCCCCTCTCACTCCACTAACACAACTGCAGAGGGGATGGGGGGAACGTCAAGCTGAAAGGCTGCTGGGGAAACATCAGGGTGTGTGAAGCCCCATAATCCTCTTCTCTGCGACTTGTTTTGCTCTCTCTTCGTCAGCAGAAAATCCCCCTCCCTCCCCCTCGCCTTCTCTGTCTCGGAGTTCCATTCATGATCTGGATGAATGAGAACCTTCCCAGAATGGAAGTGTCATCGTAAGGTGATTGTGGAGGAAGTGGTAGAGGAGACATTGTGAGACTGGGCAGCAGAGGAGGCAATAAGATTATTTTATATTACACCCAGTAACCCAGTCATGTCTGTCCTCAATCCTCCATATACCATGATCTGGATGAATGAAACCTCCCAGACATGAAAAGTGTTATCTGTAGGTGATTGTGGGGAAGTGTAGTGTAGAGGAGACATTGCTGGGACTGGCAGCAGAGGATGGAAATAAGATATTTTATAACTCAACCTAACCTCATCCTCAGCTACCTTGTGCCCACAAATCCATGTCACCCCATATACCGCACACTGAACCCCTTCACCACCACTTCAGTCTCAATCTCTCCTGTCTCTACATGTGTCCTCCTTCAAGTTCACTCTGTCTCCTATGCAAACTGCAGCACATAGATCTCTGGGAAGGACCCAGAACTGTCCTCCCATACCAAAACCCTTTGGGATTGGTAAATATGTCTGCAGGGGAGGGCAACCTTATAAGTTCAACAAAGGGGCGGAAGTGGCGTCAGGTGTAAGATGGTACCTTAGGGAATGAGGAAGTGAAGATTGTAAGTACCTTTTTTCTCTGTGTACCAAGTTTTCACAGATGTATACTGCTGGCAGGTGTGTAATATGTCCATGTAATGTATGTGGGGGATTTATTTTTTTGAGTTTACAACCGCTTTAAGAGTTGGAGCACACTTCTGTGAGAGTCTGCAGTGAGGAGGTCTGTGACAGTGAGTAAAATAGAGATGATTGCAATTTCATCTTCATCAATCTTTAGAAGTAAAAGAATAAGAAATGAGCAGGGAATATTCAACCATCCATTATGACAATTATTACAGTCAATCTTTCTCTTTCACACTAGCTGTGCTTTACTTTTTATGGCCCTTTCACACTATGTGTGCTGGGGGGGGGGGGGCCCCATAAAAAAATTGCTATGGGGCCCAGTCATTTGTAGCTACGCCCCTGGAAAGTATGTACCTACATGAAATCATACTCAGGCTTAGTTTCCACTTGTGTGGAAGCCGGCGGCGACATCTCATGCAGTTTTTAGCGGCGGCCATTCACCCCTATGGCTGCGGTCAGTGCTGGGCAGCAGCGGAATCGCGCGGACGGCCGCCTAAAAACTCGGTCGACCGAGTTTTTAGGCGCCCGTCCGCGCGATTCCGCGGACAGGGGAATAGCCCATTGAAATGAATGGGCGCGGATATATCCGGGCCGCGCACAACCGCAGGCTTCCGCTTCTAGAGGAAACAAACCCTCAGAGTTTAGTAAAAACTGAGGGAACAATATACCCACTGCAAGGGTTAATATAAAGTTATATTGAGTTACACTTTTAACAGTAACTTATGTGTAAACCTCCAATAGAAATATTAATATGCACAGAAGCAGTTTAAATGCAACAGATTTGGATTCAAAAGATTATAAAGGCTGCCAGGTGTTATAGATTCATTTCAGCAAAAACAGAGGTGACACAACCTTCCAAAGAATCAGCAAAGCACAAAGCGGGGACACCAGACAAATGGAATATATTCACTACACTGTTGTGCCCTCTGATGGCTGCGCTCCGGCTCTACATACTAGTCACTGTACAATGACGGACTGGCCACAAACATTGCCAGTGTCCAATGACTCATTTTACTGAGAACACATGAACATTTACATCTTTCACAGAACATCATCCTATGTACCAAACTGACCAAAATGTAGTTGTTGTGTACAGGAAACAACCAGAGGACGGAGGCGGCTGCTGATGCTTCAAACTGAACTTTATTTAGCAATGACAACCAAGTGGGATCTGAACAAAGGAAACACTGCTGCAAAGTCCTCAGCAATAAGCGAAACAGCAACTGAATAACCAAAGTATAAGTCCAGTAACATTGTCCCAAGTAGTAGTTCTTTATTGTCCAAGGTCCACTGCCTGGAGTAGGAGGCCATGTATGTCTCTTTAGCACCCCAGATAGGGCCAGGGGTAACAATAGGGCCCCCAGTTGCTGATGGCAGACCCTGGGTAGTATGGTGGCAGGGGCGTTCCATGACCACATAAACAGGTAGGCCTGGGGAAGCTAAGTACAGCGGGGGGTGGCTCCCCCCCACCGCGGCGGCAGTACGGTCTGGCGGCAGCTGACCCTGTGGGGAGCTCTGGAGGTGTCAAAGAGCAGCGACATGTGTTATTTGCACGCCGGTATCAATTGGACTGGCAATGTCCCATCAGGGGAGAGGTTTGCCGACTGGTGCTGCTCTTCTTCCTGGATCCTGGGACTGAGCACCACCCCATGAGGGCACTCCCCTCTTATCTGTTCTGCTTGGCCCATTGCCTGCTGGTCCGGCATCTTGAGGCTATGTTTCCATTATACGTCGGGACCCCTCCGCTAAGCGTAATGCTTGGCGGGAGGTCCCGACATAGCACATAGACTTGCCTGCTCGGTGGATGTGCTGAGCCGTTCCACGGATGTAAGGCTGAAGGTAGTCGATTGTGTTGAGCCTTTGCATCTGCAGATGTGTAAAGTGTCTGCCAGCAGGCAATGTCTATGTGCTACATCGGGACCTCCCTCCAAGCAATACGCTTAGCGGAGGGGTCCCAACGTAAATGGAAACAAGCCCTAAAGGGACCGTGGTTGTCACTCAACCCTCTCTGCTACACTGTTAGAAAACTTAAGGTACCCATACACATGTAGATAGCAGCTCCATTGATGGCTGGTTTGAACAATTACGTCACGCCATGCATGTTCATCAAATGCGGCCACCCGTCTTGGAGCTAGATCAACCAGTCCTGCTCAAAGATAGGTCAGTTGAGCAGGTAAAGGACATGTCTGTACATCCCTTTTCATCTGTCATACTTTGGATGTGGATCCTGGTATCGAACCCAAAAGTATTAAGCAGTAATTGAGCACCTAAGTGGTGCGCCTCTATTCCTGTCAAATCGACGAGCACTTGAGCACAGCGTGCTGGAACAGGCCATCGATCTTATCTACATGTGTATGGGTACCTACACTGACAGTTGCCACAAACCTGGAAATGTGACTGCACCTGCTATACATAAATCTGCGACTTATAGTTCCACAACAGCTGGCAGCATGTGAGTTTACAGAAGTTGTTGTAACATGCAACATTATAATGTGTACAGAAGGCAGCCATGGAGGGATTCGGGACAGGTTTAATGCTGTGTAACTAAAATAAAATGTGCAGGGATTTCATGTTTTGGACAACAGGGACACCACACAATATTCGCTGGATGGCTGGAGAAGAGAACGTGACCGCAGCTGAATTAAAAACTGCTTCACTTGGGCCCGCCTCTAGGGGCGTCCTTCTTCATCGCGCCAAGGACATGAGAATGGCTGACTGCGCATGCGTTGAAGCTCGACCCACCATTTTTGTTAGTGGCGATGAACGCTGAGTAAAAAGTTACTTGCAAATGTTTTAAGAATCCGACATCTAGGAAAAAAGACGAATTGCGTTTCTACAGAGCATTCTAGCTATATGTAGCATGCGAATTTCGTCCTGTAGAACACGTGATTTGTGCACGTAACGCTCATAATAAGCTTGACGTGCGCTGTCCTCAGTGAAGATAACAGGGTGGAGCTGAAGGGATGACGTCACGGCGAACTGGCGCGGTAAGCCAAACTCTGACATGGCGGGAGGCGGGAAAAGAACAATACGGGAAGCGCAACAGGTGAGGGCTGCGCCGACCTGTGAGGCGAGCGGGAGGTCCCGGCGCGGTGAGGGGGTTGCGGGATCCTCCGTACACAAGTGAGAAGCCCCTGGTAGACTATAGGCAGCGCTGCCTCTGCAATAAACCTTCCCTGACGCCTGTCATTCCGCCGGTGTCATTCTCCATCTATGTGTTAGGCCGGACACCGGACATACAGGGAGCTTCTGTAGAGTGGTATAATGCTGGCGGTGTCATACTACACACTTTTTTCTGCTCAAGGCTTATTCTTCTTACAGTCCTTCTTTGGGATACCCACTCGCCAGAATTATAGCTGTTCGTTACATTAAAAAAAATCTAGAAAGTCTATGTGATCCAAGTATATGAAATTCTATATATACAAGCTGGAATCTGAGGAAACCTGCGGTAAAGCAAACGCAGTATATAGTTAGGGTTGGGGCTAGAGTTTTAAAATTTCCGGAAATGTTGAAGCTCGGAAAAAAACTGTTTTTTTTTCCGGAAAAAAATGGAAGTTTTCGGAAAAATTGAAAAAAATGCTCCATTCAACTTTTCTTTTCCAGACTGAAAGTCATTCTGTTACTTTAGAAACATAAAGTATAACTATGGACAATGTTACTGGGCATAAAATGATCCCAACTTGTATAATAGAAATATAGTGACTATCACAGATCACACAGAACTGACTTTTATAATGATATTGATTTGTATTGTAACAAATGGAGCAACAATCTGTTTACTAGTTTCTGTGGAACAAAAAAAAAACTCCAGAAAACAATATTTAAAACCAGAAGTAACAATTTCTCATATTTCCTGCTGGCAGCTGGCCTGGGCATGAATGGGGATGAGGTTTAATCAGAATCATTTTGTGTGCTGTAATCATCAGTATCAGTCTCTGCTTCTGCATCTACTCTGCTGTGTCTGTCCTCATCACAGTTATTATGGATGTCTGAAAAGTTATTATGGACGTCATTCATCATGCCATAATATATTTTTTCAATTTTTCGGAAAAAAACTAAAAATCTTCAGGGAAAAAAACTTTTTTTTTCCGAATTTTCCTGTTTTTTTTTTTCCGAGCTTCCCATCCCTAGTTGGGGCTCATTAGAAAGCGGTCCGGCTATACAGCCCCTATAAAGGCAATATACATTATTACAATATCAATGTGCTACGTCGGGATCCCCGCTGAGTGTATACGCTTAGTGGAGGTGTCCCGACGTATGTGAAAACTAACCCTTAACCATTCCTTGCCACCCCGGTCGTCAGGGCCTTCAGTCAACTGACTGAGCTGACTGGTAACTTGTCATTAGTTGCTATGGCTGGGTCTACACCTAAACCGTGGGTGGCATTATTGACATGTCGGCATGAACTGGCTGCTATTTGGGTACAGTTAATGTCCGTTTAAGGCAGGGGTGTCGAACTCAATCAGAGAAGGGGCCGAAATCTAACATCCAGCCTAA
>CM070032.1:185880954-185893606 GCA_036250615.1 Ptychadena robeensis
CAAGGCCTGGCGGGCCGGATTTGGCCCGCGGGCCTTGTGTTTGACATGTCTGGTTTAAGGCATGGGATGCGCCATATCACACATATCGGGTGTGTTTTGCTCATGTCACATAACGCGCCCATTGTTTATCACTGGGTAAGTTATGTGACGCCTATGGCTCCACCATGCTTGGCCGGCCCTGACACAGGTAATGACATGGCAGTATAGACTGGCACATCATTTTCCATAGGTGACTACTGGGGGTGTCCGTGCACAGTCCAGCAATTTTTATTTTTTTATCAAGAGGGGTCTTTTTTGTCAGAAACCTCAGACTAAAGAATAGATCTTTTGTCTGCAATGTTTCATGGTGGGTAATTATTTTTTACAGACTGGTGACACAGTAAAGGAAGATGTAAAGAAAAGACGTTCAGACCAATCGGATATACCCACAAGCTTGCGACAGGAGGTGGAACGATTGTATAAGCTTTCTATGCCAGAAGACTTCTATACATTCTGGACATTTTGCACGGAGATTGACCCAAATACTCCCTCTGGTAAATTTTCTTCTATGTATTATTTATCCTTAGGGCTTGTTTCCTTTATACATCGGGACCCCCTCCCCTAAGCATATTGCTTGGTTCCCCATGTAGCACATACTTTGCCTGCTCGGCGGATGCTGTGTTTACACATCTGCCGATGCAGAGGCTCAACTTACTTGACTACGTTGAGCCTTGCATTGGCGAAGTCACAGCATTTGCCAAGCAGGTCAGGTGTATGTGCTACGTTGGGACCTCCCGCCAAGCAATACGCTTGTCCCAGTGTATAATGAAAACCTAGCCTTATACCAAATGCTGTATTTTGTAAGCTACCTAGAGGTTACCTTGAGTGTTGCTCAGCGTAAGGTTGGTTTAAACACTAAACTTGCCCTGGGCTACACTCCATGTAGCTACTTACCTGTCCATGGTGATGCTCTAGTTCAGCTAATGCACAGATTTTTCTGGGCTCTGAAATTTCACCTAAAGCATGCTTGTGCACAGATACAGTTTTCTACAAAATGTTCTAAGCTGAAACACTAGGCTTTTGCAAATAGTAAATGTTTCGTATTGTTTTGTCATGCATAGGAAGAACAATACTGAAGGTAGGATTGCCAAAAACTCGTGAAGAATTCCCTAAAACTAATGATTAAATTCTCTGGTTTCAGATGCTCTGAAGGACTGCCTTGGTCTTCAGCTTGTTGGCCCATATGATATTCTTCTTGGTAAACACTCCTCATCTAAGACTTCTGATGTGAATTACAATCTGCACTGGAGGTTTTTTTATGATCCCCCAGAGTTTCAGACCATTATTGTTGGGGACAGCAAGACACAATTTCACTTGGGTTACTATAGGTAAGACCATTACTAGTGGCCTTTAGTCCATCAGATGGATTGTTTCTTTTGTTTTCCTTTTTGTCTGACAGATTTCTTTTGTTAGGTGAAACGTTTTGCGTTTTTCTGGTCTACGTTAAGATTGCATTCACTTTAAAGCTTGGCGGAAGGTAATGCAGTCTGCAATATAAGCTGTTAGAGGAAGAAAAATAACATCTTCTTGAACTTTTTCTATGTATCATGTTTTGTGTTATTTAACAATTCTGGAATGCTGTTTTCCTATATGCATTTTAAAGATCCTTGTACATTTTGACTTTTTTTTTTTTTCCTTAGAGATTCACCAGATGAGTTGCCAGTTTTTGTTGGCACTAATGAAGCTGTTAAAGGGTGCCACATCACCCCAACTGGGGATAATGTGTTTTCTGCAGTTAAGTAAGTGCCATTCACTTGGTATTATTATTATTATTATTATTATTAACATTTATTTATATAGTGCCAGCATATTACGCAGCGCTGTACAATACATTAGAGAGGAGATACAACACAGTATAACACACGGGTACAGGTAATGACACAGGAGGAGTAGAGGACCCTGCCCGGACGGGCTTACAATCTAATAGGTATTAGGGATTTGATATGTAGTGAAGGGCAGACATCGTCCATGGCCATTCACAAACCCGCAATTCGAACTTCAGCAAGTACCCCGCAGTTTGCATTTATGTGGCGAACCCCCATTTACTTCAATGGAAGGCGAAATTCTCAAAACTGCAGGTCATAATGTAGACACAGTAATAATGAAAGTGTCAAAAGGGTGCAACCACATAGACAGCGTCATGCTCAATGGCTAAACTCCAAAGAGATAAAAAGATTATTTTTAATTATATTTTTTACATGTCGTATTGCCAGAAATCACATCTGGATTATAGATTTTGCCAAACGTTAGCTGCATTAGGCTGACCAGTACCTTCTCTAGTAGATTGTTTTTAGTCTGATCTCTCTGCAATGGGCTGATTGTGTTGGGTAGGTTTTGCTCATTGCTTCATTGAGATACACAAGCCCCTTCACCACATCAAGGTAACCATCACAAAGGGGGTGAGGCAAAAAATTACACATGGCCCAAAAACATTTGGATCAGAGTTTGTAGTGGGTTGTGGGTAGTCAGAGTGCTAGGGATGTGAAGTCTTTGGGTATGCAGTAACCCTCCAGTCACAATCCCTCCTGCTGCACTGCCAACAGCTCCCTGGCAAATTGTGGCAGCTCTGGCCATAGGTCAAGCCACCACACCCAGTAATCCAGGTCAGCAGTTAACCCATGGTAGTCAGATACCTGATGGTTCAGGGTGGATCCAGAAGGATTCTGGCGAATCATGGGACCGAAGAACAATCACATGCCTTATCGCACATCGCTGTAGTGCTGCATATTCAACGCTCTCTGTGATGGTGGTAGCATTTGCTTTCACCATTATGTTTTTGTCACCGGCGATCTCTCTTAAAAAAAGAGCATGAAACTCTCCATTTGAAAGAGGTTGGAGGCAGAGATCCCCAGCTCCTGATCAACTGCATCATCAAGGGTCCTATCTCCTCCACCCAGTCACATATAACACCATAGGTGACCATCTCTCTGGAAAGACTGCTCCTCCTCGGACTTCTCTTCAGAGTCCGCCCTCTGCATTGGCCTAGATAGAGCAAGGTGGTTTGTTGGGGACAGCATCTTGCTCTCACAGTACTCCCTGATGGAAACCTGATTGTGGGAGGAGGAACGTGAAGTAGGTAAAGTGGAGGAGAAATGGGGAGGCAGAGGTGAAGGAGACCAGGCAGGGGAGGTGTAACATCAGGCTGGCTTTCACTTTGGTTGTTGTTTGTAAAAAGGACTTTTGGGTCTCACAAATTGCTGAACTGCAGGTAGCAGGACAGCTGGGTAGCAGCACAGTGCACAGCGCCGTAACTAAACTATCCCTCACAGCAGCTCTCTCCCTATGCCACTTTTTGTTTGGCAGACACAGGATGAATTCAAGATGTCCAGTGGGCTCTTTTTTTATGGGGGGGGGGGGGTCTAGGAGGGGAAAAATGTGTTACTGTCTACTAGGCTTATAGTTAGGCCATCACCAGTGATGTGTTTTTGATATATTTTACATGGTTCTTTTATTTTCTTCTAGGTTATTTGCAACAAAGAGGTTGAAAGACATTTCTGATAAGAAAACCATTGCAACTGTAAAAGATTTTATAGAAAAACTTACAGAAGCTGCACAGAAATTAAATTATTCACTGGACCAAAAAACAAACTCCATGAAACAGAGAGACAAGAAAGTTAGTACATGTATTTACTTTGCTGACTGAGCTATGTATGGTGATTCTCTAGTGTGTTTGTGGTCTCTAATGTCTGCACATTAAACAATGTATAAGATCTACTGAACCTAGGCTACTTCAATAGGTATGTCTAGCTAACACCAGGTTGTAACTTACCTTAAGAACTTTTCCAATTCTTTGTTGCCGTTTTAATAAGGTGCAGGGAATATTCCTCAGGGATTTTGTTGAAAGCGAACACATTGAAGTAAATGGGGGTTCGCCACATAGACTTCCAGTGGGGTGTGTAAGGGCTTGTTTCCATTGATGCGATCCCGCGCGTTTGTAGCCGTCTGTTTCAATAAAGTTTGCACTGGTGCGGTTGTGCGTGTTCGGGTGCGGTTTAGGGCGCGTTTCTGAACGCTAGCTGCAGCGTTTTGAAACGCATCCGCGTCCCATCCGCATTAAAAAAAAAAATCACGTCGCAAAAACGTGCGACGACTATAGCCATGCATTCAGCCGCGCGGTTACAATTGCACAGGATCGCGTCAATGGAAACCAGGCTTTAGTTTGGGCAACCATGTCAATGTTCATGATTTTCCTGTATAAATCATTGGATAACCATTTTCAATTAAATATATCATATAGGAGACTCGCAGAGTGATATTTGAGAAGTGAAACAAAGTTTATAGGATTTACAGAAAGTGTGCAATAATTGTTTAAACAATATTTTTACTAGATCCTCCTTTTGCAGAAATGACACCTCTAAACACTTCCTATAAGAGTCTGGGTGAAGGTATTTTGGACCATTCCTCTTTACAACACATCTCTAGCTCATTCAGGTTTGATGGCTTCTGCGCATGGACAGCCCTCTTTAGCTCACACCACAGATTTTCAATGATATTTCAGTCGGGACTGAGATGGCCAATCCAGAACATTGTACTTGTTCCTCTGCATGAATGCCTTAGTAGAATTTGAGCAATGTTTAGGGTCGTTGTCTTGTTGAAAGATCCAGCCTCGGCACAGCTTTGTCACTGAATCCTGGACATTGGTCTCCAGAATCTGCTGATATTGAGTGGAATCCACTTTGACAAGATTCCTAGTCCCTGCACTGGCCACACAGCCCCACAGCATGATGGACCCGTCGCCATATTTTACTGTAGGTAGCATGCGTTTTTCTTGGAATGTGTTCTTTTTCCTCCATGCATAACCCCCCTTGTTTTATGCCCAAATAACTATTTTCGTTTCATCAGTCCACAGTAGTCCACAAAATGAAGCTGGCTGCTCCAAATGCGCTTTAGCATACCTCGAGCGGCTCTCTTTGTGCTGTGTCCTCTGCATCACTCTTGCATACAGCATCTCCTTGTGTAAAGTGCGCCGAGTAGTTGAACGATGCACAGTGACTCCGTCTGCAGCAAAATGATGTTGTAGGTCTTTGGTGCTGGTCTGTGGGTTGGCGGACTCTGTTCTCACCAGTCGTCACTTCTCTTTATCCATTTTTCTTGGCCTGCCACTTCAAACCTTAACTTGAACTGTGCCTGTGGTCTTCCATTTCCTCAATATGTTCCTAACTGTGGAAACAGACAGCTGAAATCTCTAAGACAGATTTCTGTATCCTTCCCTTAAAGCAGTGGTTCCCCTTTTCTATTTTGCAACTGTATCAAGCCCCCCTCCCTATTCAAACAATTATTGCACCTTTTGTGTAAATCCTATAAAGTTTTCACTTAACTATCACTGTGTGTGTTTCCTATATGATGTATTGCATTTTTTTATTTAACAACCAATGATTTATACAGTAAAATCAAGAACATTGGCAAAGTTGCCCAAACGTACGCACCCCACTGTATGTATAGCTATGAGCCTATGACGGCTCTGTAGAAAGCGCAGTATTGGGTTGAGGTCAAATTGTCTGGTTCTCCTGCTTTAAATAGACCTGAAGTGATGGGTACACTGATGTGATAGAGGAATGTAGGTGGTCAACAACAATGGGTAGACTGACATTTAATGATGCTTCTTTTGTTCTCCAAGAAATTGTTACACCACCACCTAATACAAAGCAGGATGTTGCATGTAGATCTGTCTACCTGACCCCTTGGCCCTTCTCTATTTTATCAGGTGGTGACAAAGTCCTTCCATGGTGCTGGTCTGGTGGTACCTGTAGATAAGAATGATGTTGGATACAGGGAGCTTTCTGAGACGGATGGTGAGTTCCAGCATAGTGCGCATTATATTATGCAGCAAATGGTTGTGTCTTCTAAGATTGGCAATCTTAGGGCTAGTTTTCACAGGGCGGTGTGTCCATCCCATCCAACCAGTGGTTTTCCCTTGGTTTAGGGCACATTACACCACCACCACATACACCCTTTTAATTTGAGTAGAAAGGACCCTTACTACAGCCCTGTGATGTGCCCATAGATATTCAATGGACTCGTCATTGATTTGGTGCCCAAATGAATGGGCAGGTTGTGTGTTTTTGCCCTGCAGTAGGTGAGCACTGAGCGTAGGAAAACATTTTTCATTTATGTTCCTAATTGGGGGGTTACAGTCTTTACCTGGACAAATATCTAGATTTAAAATAGTGTAGTATTTTATATTGGTGCTCTGTTTTTGGATAAGTAATGCGCTAATTTGGAAATACAGTTGTGTTTTGCCAAAAAGAATCTGTTACAATGTATTAATTGCATTACATCTAAAATTATTTACTCACTAGTTGGATTGTTACCAGCTGTTGCTGTTTTAAGTCTGGTCTATTCCGATTTCTTTTATGTCATTGTGAGCACTCTTTTTCTCTCTTCCTAGCCAATCTTAAAAAAATTTGTAAAGCTATTGTGGAAGCCCCTACCGATGAAGTGAGAATAAAAGCATTTGCTCCAATTCAAGAAATGATCACTTACGTTCAGTTTGCAAATGATGAATGCGATTACGGAATGGGTTATGAGCTGGGGATTGATCTCTTCTGTTACGGATCACATGTGAGTAGTTTTGTTTCCTAGATCTCGATTGTAATCTGTATTGCATTGTAAGTTGGTGATCCATTTAGGGCCACGTTATCGAGCACGCTACATAGCAATGCAACTGCTTTGAATGGGTGCCTCATACATCAAGCCTGCGCACGAAATGCATAAATGAGACGGATCCTCGGACTGATTGATCGCGGGTTATGACGGGGACATCGCTGTCATAGCCCATTGGGGTCAGTTTTGCGCTTGTGCAGGGTGCTAAAATACCTACCTGCATTCAACACAGGGATTTGGGAGCAAAAGTAGCCCCTAGACTAAAGCTCTTCATACACCTATAGATTCCCCTGGGACCATTGTGCGATTGATCGCAACTTGCACTCGCAGAAACAATTACGAAATTGATAAGCACCACCTTACCTTGCACACTTTATTTTTGGTCAATACATTGGATGCGGATTGAGGATCCCAATCCAAAGTTATGGTGCTCGAACAGGAAAATACAGACACGTTGAAACCCTGTTCGATCGTTTTTTCCTTTTGAGCGTGAACAATTGATTGGGTATTGAATGCCGCCCTTATTGAGTGATCAGTGAACATGCACGGCAGTCCATCGTTCAGGAATCAATCGAAAAATATACCTGTGTATGGCTTAGGGCTTTGTATCTGAGGGCTGTTACAGACTGAAATGGTGCCTCACTAGATCAAGAAGAGCATGCTCTGCAGAATGACCTTGGAGATTGAATATATTGTGATGCGCTTTTGTGTTTTGTCTTTCAGTACTTTCACAAAGTGGCCAGGCAGCTCTTACCCCTGGCATATAAACTCCTGAAGAGAGATCTGTTTGCTGAAATTATTGAATCTCACTTGGCAGATCGGAGAAAAGAGAATGTAAACCAACTTGATGTTTGATATGGATTATAAATATATATACACAGTTTAATGTGTTTTACTTTTGTTCTTAGAGATCTATCTATGTGTTCTATAAAGCTTGTTTTGTAAATAAAATGTCTTGTATCTTTAATGTAAAGATCGGTTTAAGATGTATTGGTCTCTTAAGGCGATGATGGCAAACCTATGGAACTCGGAGCCCTCTCTGGTCATGTGAGCTGTCAGCCACCATAGAGGAGAGAACTGCAGCCTATTGGCTCTCAATTCTGTCAGTTCTTTCCCTCTCTTCTGATTGCACACAGTGCCCCATACCCTCCCCTCTTATAAGGAAGTAGTTGTTTACATGATTCATGTGTGTATATCATTTTGTATGTGTGTAATTAATGGTTTATTTTGCAATGCTGGCGGAAAAATAAATGGGTTTTGGTTTGGGCACCTGGTTCACCATCACTGTCCTATGGGAACCAAGAATTCTGTTTAATATACAGGACCCATGTTGACATAGAGCACATAATCCTACTTTTGAACAAGTACGGCGTGAATGAGTTCTGAAATTATTTTAGGAAGCCATTACAGCCCTTCGCCATGCATATATAAAAGGAAAGCCTCCAGAACACAAATGGCAGAGATTAGTCATACTGGTTCCAGGGTAATAACACATTCTGATTCTGTTTTTTTCCATCCAAGCTCAATTGCACTTTTGTTCCGTTTCCTAAAGGCTTGTCTTCTAGGTTCACCTTCATGTATTTTGACATTTGTCATCTTCTTTCCTATGGTTAGCTTCTACTTCACCAGTTTTGGGCTAACATTTTAGCTCCTCTATGCAGAAAGCTTTTCTTTTTTTTTTTTTAGGAACCTTTCTGCAAAACAATTTACCATTCCTTAAGGCCCCCCATACACCTTACAATCTTTCCATACAATTTCTGTACAATCAAATTTTGTTCTACCAAAACCATGTAATACGAGGACCTTTCTAATCCTTCCAATCACTATGTATTCTATCAGGGAGGACCCGGCACTACATAGCAGTGATATATACCTTCCAATCATTATGTATTCTATCAGGGAGGACCTGGCACTACATAGCAGTGATATATACCTTCCAATCACTATGTATTCTATCAGGGAGGCCCCTATACTACACAGTTTGTTGGTAGATCTGATGGAGATTGTATGGATTGATCTTAAGGTGTATGGGGGGCTTTAGATGAGTAAAATGTAGGCGTTTTTATTACATTTCAGGTATAGGGCCTGCAAAAGGGGCCCCGTGAACAGACATGGTTTTCTATAGATTATATAGAGCAGCGATAGTCAACCTCTGCTGGCCAAAACCGTATGGTTGACCCACAAAGTCAGGATTTTTGTGTCGCTTTTATATGCCAAATTCTAATTACAATCCCATATTTTTCCCAGATGATGGGGTGGGAAATTAGTAGGGAGAGTAACACCTCCTAAGTTAGCCCATTACTAAATAGGAGGGAGAAGATGGAACACCTCCCTGAAATTTTCGCTTCCTGTATTTGTAACATGGAAGTCTAGCACTTTCTGGTTTGGGGTGCCAGATGTCACTTCCTGTCAGGTTTGCCCTAATAAAAAAGGGAAAAGTTGGTCACCCAAGACCATCAAGAATATTAGGTTTTGGAATGGCCTCTATTATGTGTAAGGGTTGACGTGGTGATGTTATAATTTCCAAGTACTCGTGCAGGGGTGCACATCAGTGGTACTCTGGTACTCATAAGAGCCAAAAACTAGCTATGCGTACCTGCGTTATTGTTACAAAGCTCATATGCGTACTAACAACTTGGAGGTCGCAGCTAAATGGTCAATGTAAACAATTTATGTCACTTAGATAACCGCAGGGAAATATGAATAACTATCAAAGGTGTCAGTTAGGGGTGTGACATTGGGAATGTAAATTAATCCCCCCAAAAATTGGATTTCTAGTTTTAGAGATCTGGGGCATGAAAGTCAGAGTAAGCATATGTAAGGGTAAAAAGAGAAAAACACTGTGTGACAGTTGGAATATGGACTATGAAAGGTTGACGTTTAGACTGCTGGTAGTCTTATGGGTTAGTTACTAACCAAGAAAATCTTGGGGTTGCACTACTGAGTTATGAGATCTTGGGGTTCAAACGTGTTGTACTGTGAGTTGCATTTGACCCAAAGCCAGCTGGTGACCTGTGGATGGAGCTAATCAGAGGATCAGGAACAGGGAGGTCCATCTGCAGCAGAATCTACCATGCAGGAGGCTGACGCAGTGGGGAAAACCAAGCTACATATGGGGTGAGTACCAAACAACATCTGGTACTCATCTGAGGAGCTCACTTAAAAAAAAGTTATGTGACCCCAGAATATGTGGATTGTTCCTAACAGGTGGATTCTGCCAACAAGCGGGACTCTCATTGGTTGGAGGTGTGGGTCTTTGGTGCTTCCAAAGAATCTGTAGCACTGCGGACCTAAATAGAGCTTAAAATAAGGTGGGATGTGTAAACTTCCTATATATATCACCTTCGATATATTATGTTTAAGATCCTAAATTAGTACCTATAATATGAATATATTATGCGTTAAGAATGAAACGTACCCTAAACTTATATCTCTTTTTTAATCTTCACCAAATAAAAGGTCTGACAACCCAAGTGTATTATATGGTGCAGCTCCAAGACCCAAATGCCTGCGTATGAGTAAAAATCTAAATGGTAGAAGAAAAAATATATATATACACACAGAAAAATGAGGTAAACCAAGTTATATTGTTTATTCTGCAGACGCTAAGGAAACTAACATGGTGGAGACCGTGAGGTTCAATGAACTGAACTTGCAATGGATGCTCATGGTCGATGCACTGCCCCCTTGTGACAGTAACTGGTATGATAAGTAGCAGGAGACTAAATCTACTGTATTGACTTAACTATATCATGCATCATCTTTTGTTTTATTGAAGCTGTTCTTTTATATTTTCATGAATGCATCATCCCATGACAATGGATCATGTAGAGAAGAATATTAGGAAAAAATGTATTGATGATTTTAACAATATGGTTTTACTTCAATTATAACAGCAGGAATTGAGAAAGCGCAATGCATTATTTGTTGTGAACTTCTATCATGTGAATCTATGAAGCCGAACATAAGAAAACTATCATTTTGATAGCAAGCAGCTAAGCTCTGTAGGAAGCTCCAGTAGGAAAACCAATATTATAGAAGCAAATCGGATGGAATCAGGAAAGGTAGACGTGACGCTGTCCTCAGATATCGCAAACAAAATGTAGCGGCCACTGAATCTTTATACTGGGTGACCACCAGCGCTATGAAATCTCACACCATTGCTGAGGATTTACTGTTGACAGCAGCCAAAGACTTCAAGTTATGATAGGAGCTGAATACGTTTAGTAATTGGGTGCAATTAGCTTATCCAACGACCTATCTGCAGAGGAATAGACATGTCTGTTATTATTGATCAGGTAATCCAGGAAATGAACTCTCCACTTACATTATTTAGCATCCAATCTAATGACTACAGAAATTGCAAACTGTTCACAATGACTTATTCATGTGAGGTATAATGATTGCGACTTTAAAGAAGAGTTTCTCTTTTGCAAACCCCTTCCACCGACAACTCCTGCATGTGATGTATTAGACAGAAGTGGTTCTTTTCTCAACAGCAGAAGATCTCTTGGGAAAAGGTTTGTGATGTTGGTGGAGATGGTGCTCCACTTGTGCGAGGATGTCGATCTGGATTTCAATGTCTGGTACTGAAGTCTCCAACTGTCATTGGAACTCACTTTATGATTCCTCAACAAATATCAACAAAGACGTTGCCACAAGAAGTAATGAAAAGCATTATAAGTTATGGTAATTAAGAAAGCAAGATCACATGTTCATTCTCTTTGCAGTGATGAAAGTGAAGCGCAGGTAATAGCTTACTTGGTTGCCATCTTCAAGGAGTTATCACTGAATGACCAAACGTGCCACGCCTTGATTCTGTCTGAAAAGATCAGAGTATTCCAAATATGTCATCTGCTCTCTATTGTACTTTCTACTGCACCCCATTTGCAGTTGCCAGAAGCCCATTCAGTTAAAGCGGTTTTAAACTCAAATTGAACACACATACATTAAACAGACACAATACTCCCCTGTCAGCAGTTCAGATGCTGGAAAACTGCTCCACAAAAAAAACCCACACTATACTCACTTCACTTGCTTGCATTTCTCATGCCTGCATCTTAGCTCCTGGAGACATGCAGACTTCTGCCCTCACTGCCCCCCCCCTTCACTTCACCTCCTCCTCCTATCGGAGCTGCAGGGACTCGTAGGGGAGGGGGTGTGTGTGAGGAGGGGGATCAGCTGCTGAAGATTTCCTGCCAGGGAGAGATGTCTCGGACACCACTTCGGCTGCCTAGGCGCAATGTAATGCAGTGGGAGGAGAGCACTCGTAACCAGCTCCTCTCCAGCTGTCAGAAGAAGATTTTTTTTCTTACAATTAAGGATGTCAGCAATATCGGCTGAGCTGCAGCTGATAATGCTGAGTGATCTCCCAGGTGGTACCGCTTTAAAGTTGAAAACACAAGAGACTTTCATTGAACTCCTGAACATTGATACAGCAGGAATTTGCAGGTACATAATTCTGGATCCAGCGTTTGCGTTTTTCTTAAATTTCTTACAACCTCTCCTTACAAATCAAACAAATTGTAACAAAAATACAACGGGAGATATACCGTCAACAAAAGGTTATAAATATTCTTCAGACATCCAAAATATGAATATTGCACAAAAAGAGGTGGCACAGCGCTTCGGGAGAGGCCCGTTCCTCCGAGGGGGCTACAACCCCAATGGCCTAGGCCACTCGTTTGAAGTACAGGACTGGGTACGTACGCTCTCCTGTGATTGATGTGCCATTCAAATTTGTGACCTGATGTACATACTGTTGTTAGATAGAATGTTGATTTATATCTTTCATAGTTTGATCTAACGTGTTGTTTCCTGAAGAAGTGATGTATGTTGCCAAAGGTATTGGGTTTACCGACTAGTTGACTTACTTGTTGGACATATTGTCATTGACATTTGTAAATAAATTCCGTATAACTTTTCATTTGACTAATGTAGACGTAGCTACCATTAAAGGTGGGTTTACACGTCAAGATTTTTTCGGCCGACAGATGGACGATGAACGATT
>CM070032.1:185905685-185925071 GCA_036250615.1 Ptychadena robeensis
TTACTGACCCTGAAAGTTTCATCATTATACTAGAAATGGTTTTCTTGCTATGAATGTTCAAAGTTACAACTGAGCTACGTGGGTTCTCTGTGAGTAGCATCCTGTAGCCATGGTAACACTGTTCCGTCGTTCTCTGCTCTGCTACAATGTATCTTTGTAGCCAGCGCTGGCAGCTTCAGGCAGCACAGATTACCGGCTTAGATTAGCTTCAGGCAGTACAGAGTAATCGGCTCCCAGAGATGGTCCCCAGGCAGGAGGGCCTGCGGCACCCGGCGTATAAGACGACCCCCGACTTTGGAGAGGATTTTAAGGTACTGAAAAGTCGTCTTATACGCCGGCATATACGGTACTATAATTATAAAAAGTATACATAATAAAAATATAGTGATGACACAAAACAGTCAGGGGGGTTATGCAAATGCAAGTTATTGGACTCTTGTGAATTCAATAAGTGCATCCTAACCACCCTTCCAGTATTAGTTGTGTTAAATTTGGGCAATTAAAAATATAAGGAATTTGTTAAATATTAGTTTCAGTCATTATTTTACCTTGAAAAGGTCATGTATTATCAAACAACTAATGCCCTTGTTTTCTCTGTATAAAAAAGTCAGCTGTGATGAAAAGTGCAAATCAACACAAAGCAAATCTGAAGTATTGTGTGGTGTGTCACAAAGTATGAGATTTCTGAAGCAGAGGTCACTCAACCTTCTGCAAAAAGAAGTTAAAAAGTTTTAAGAGACCCCTTTAGACTTTTTATGTGATGAGGTATGTGGGTGTGTTGCTGCTTTTACTGCCCAGTATGCGTTTGTGGTTGCTGTAATCAGAAGATGTCTGAACGGTTCACAAATTTCATGCGTCCTGCTTGCTAAAAAGGTGTCTACAGGTTAAAGGCGCTTTATCTAATCACCAAGGGTTCCACGTGCTGCTTTAGATGCTCGAGATGTTCTAAAATGTTCTTCTTTGTGATGATCCCCAAGACAATCCTGAAACAGATCATGTTATGCTAATAACTGAGTTTGAACTACAAATGGAGAAAACAAAAAGAATGAAGCAACATAAAATAACGACAAATGTTATGGATGAATGAAACGGAGGAGACATACATCCCACAAAGGCATCACTGTTCTGAAGAATGAAAAAGTAGGTCATGTGATATTCTACAAATAAATCACAATAGGAAACATTGGCAGATAAAAGGGTAAAGCTGGAGCAAGCAAGTAACCCATCCCACTTCCCCTTAAGGTACCCATGCATGGGGCAATTCCTGTGCGATCAATCAAGGATTTCTTTGAGTGAGATCGATCAAACAAGGAGGAACGCCTTACCAAACAATCACCATGAACGTGTGTTTGGAAATCGAACAAAAAAATGTATCCATGTATGGGGACCTTAACACAATGGGGCTGATTTACTGAATGTCCATCACATTAATTCTGAAAGAAATCAGATCTGATCGGTAGTCTTGATCAACCGAGGACTTCTTATTTGATACATGTGATACACATGTTGATGATGGAGAGAAATAAGTAAGAAAAGACCGCTGTATGTGTTTGTATCTGAAAAGCTTTGATCTGGTTCTCCATTAGGGAAATGTGGTATAAAGAAAGCACAACAATTGTTATGGCAGTGGGATGAACACATGAAATGTCACAATCCTGCAGCTTGCAAGAAAAACAAACAGACTATTCTTGTGTGGCTGAGCTCAGCAAAACATAGACAGTTAGTTCATCATGTCAGTGCATTTCATTACCACCCTCCTGGACTGACCTTGGCTATAAGATACAAATAGACAGAAATGCAATATATTCAGTGTGCGTGTACCTGCGGTCATACACGTTATAGGCGACCCTGAGATCATTAGGTCCTCAGTTCCTGCACATCATTTCATATTTCACAATGTGAACCCTAAAACCTGGACAATTAACAAGCAGGAGTAGCTTCAGTGAAGATAAAACGTTAGCTCTTTACATATTAGTTCTCTATGTGTACTGATGTCTCACTGACAGACTATGTCACTATTTAAAATTATGAGAAATATTCATTTACACCAAAGAGCAAGCAGAAAATTAATCAGCGGCACGATTAGTAATGAGCAGTTAAATCGGTGTAGTGCATTGCATCGGCCTAGAAATGTTAGTAGAGAAATAACATGTATGTTACATATCCTGAAAATCACATGTAACTCTGAGTATACCAAAAGACTGATTCAGATTCAAGCAGTATTTGTACAAATCTTACTTAACCTCACACAATACAAAAATGAGAAAACACATTAGCAGTGCTACATTTACATGGTCGCAGCCTGGGAAACGACTGCACGCTCCTGTCTGCGAGCACCTACACAATTATGCAGGTGCCCGCGGGACGTTTTGATAATGACTATGTAACAGGTATATCGAGCAAAAGCCAAAAACGAGCAGCTTTAGGTCTCGTTTGATAGTCAGTTGTGCTTATTGCTTATTTACCAGGCAGTAAACAAGCCCTTAGGAGCAAGGCGATCGGGACAACTAGAGTGTAAGATGATTGTGCCATTCTGACCCCCTCACTGCTCATTACTGCTGTATACTGAATATACCCAATATTGTGGGAGGTCTGCTAAACCCAAAAATGTATGAGCTAAATCCATTTACTACCTCATTTTACATGTGCTTCTTCAGCTCCAGCTTTATTAAAAGCCCTTCATTTGAATTTTAAACAGCAAACAGATCTCGAATGAAATACTATTCAAATATTAATCAATGCATTCAAATGAGAAGAGGAATAGCCTGGCAGTTCAAACACACCTCAACAGGACGTGTGGTGTCCACAGAAGTGCAGTGAAATGCAAAAACAGGTCAAATGCATTTTCTGAGCAGCTTCATGATAGTCAATGGGATTGTCTGGGACCGGCATGTGCGAGGAGTTTCGAATACAGGACCATAACACCCACAGACACTTCGCTTTGCTGTAAAGTTTTTTCTGTATATACAGTCGAGCCCATAATTATTCATACCCCTGGCAAATTTTGACTTAAAGTTACTTGTATTCAACCAGCAAGTTATTTTTTGACGGGAAATGACAAAGGTGTCTCCCAAAAGATAAGACGATGTACAAAAGGCATTTTTGTGGGGGAAAAAATTAATGAGTAATTTTGGACGTGACACTTTTTGCTCAAATGTAAATAAAAGCTAAGAAATTTATTTTTTACACAAAAATGCCTCTTGTACATCGTCTTATTGTCTTTTAGGAGACACCTATATCATTTCCCATCACAAAAAACCTTCTGGTTGAATAAAAGTAAAGTCAAAATTTTGCCAGGGGTATATTGTCAAAAACAAATGAAGGAAAGACAATCTAGTTCTTCCTAAATATTATCATTTTTCAGCAATGATCACAAACATTGTAAACAAGCAATGCAAAAATGTGTAATCTATCATAACTGACTACTGGCAATATGCCATCAGAGTGACAGAAAATAGAGAGTAACTCACCCGTTGTGAGTGACAAGGCACTGTCTAAGGCCCAGCTTGCGGAATATATCTACTACGATCTCCATTGGTGTGTGGTCAGTAATTGTGAAGGGACTCATATCCAGGATGCTGCGGAGCTTCAGAGGGCGAGGGCTTTCTGCAGGCAGGGATGGAGTGTGCTGTGCAAAGCAAACCCGGGAGCTTCCAACAATGCCTTCCTGTTTTTTTCTGGCATTTTCTGAAGAAAACAAGACGTTCTTTGTTATTTTTCTGACATTCCAGCGATTTACAATATTTTATCATTCTGAGGGTCGCCCCACAAAATGCCGTATGCCATTAATGCAGCCGCCACTGCTGGTTTGTTTGTTGATGCAAGTCCAGGGTTCCCATACTTCTCAACCAAAATGACTTGCTCAATGCACATGCACTTAGGCTGTGCATTAGGCATGCACATTAACGGTGTTAAAATCCCTGCGTTCAAGGACAGTGGAGAGCACGAGTCGCCCATTGATGGAAATGGGGCTTTGACAGGGCTGCACAGCCTGTGAGAGCCCTGGATCTGCTGGTCAGAGCCTCCGTCGCGTTGAAATCGGCACAGCAAGCTTTGTCTATGGGAACACAAGGGAGGCTTGAGCAGACATTAGCAAATCACAGCAGACAGTGGAGCCTAAATGTATAGGACATATACAGCATACAAATGTTGGGGCACTTGTTAAGTTCTACACCAAGGACCTTTTCATTTCTATGATCTGCAGCCCTGATGTCGTCTTTCCATATTCCGGGAGCATTTGAAGTGCCGAAACTATACATTGAATTGCCCATATGAAACCTTTCGATTACAAGTACCATAATTCGGAATCTAACTTAGATTTCTTACCTATTGCTAGTGTTAAATCTCTCCTTAGAGCAAATCCCACTAGCCTCTGAGACTCTTTAGACATTATCACAGGGAAGCCATTATAACTGGTTTCATTGATCAGGCTTTCAATGTCATCCACAGTCATATTATCTTGAGTAAGAACAGCTAATGGAGGGTCATTCCTCCGCGGCCTCATCACGTCCCGTGCCAGCGTAGTGTGTGTGAATTCTTCTTTTGCATCCAAGAAAGGGTAGCCATTCAATCGTATGTGGGACTCGTAGATGCCTTCCCGTCCAAAAGCATCGCCAACCCATTTACTTGTCATGACTGCTGCCATTAGCGGTACTATGTACTCCAAACCTCCTGTAAGCTCAAAGACAATAACAACGAGGGACACCGTCATCCGAGTCACTCCACCTGTAACAAGTACAAACCATAAACCAGTAAGTGGGTTTTGTTACTGTTGTACAGTAAAATATTTTAACAAGTTGTATTTACATTAATGTAATTCTTTACACATTTACATCTCTATACAATCAAATCCTAATATATATATTATATAGAAAATTTATAGGTAACAAAAATTCACAGAGGTTTCTGTTTTTAATTTCAGAATGACTTTATATATATCTCTTTATAAAATCACC
Organism: Ptychadena robeensis; assembly: GCA_036250615.1. Taxonomy (NCBI): domain Eukaryota; kingdom Metazoa; phylum Chordata; class Amphibia; order Anura; family Ptychadenidae; genus Ptychadena; species Ptychadena robeensis. The sequence goes on from CM070032.1 coordinate 185,910,641, forward strand.
CTGCACATCCAGATCTGCACTCAAATCCATCATCAGGAATCAAAAAAAGCATGTGTAGTTGGAGTTACAGATATCTTACTGACTGAATTTCTGACCAGTGATTGAATGCCAGTCGTGGCCTTTGGAGGGCAATTCCAGTCGTGGCCTTTGGAGTGAATTCCATATGTGGAACAATGAAGCAGAGATCTCAGTTACAGAACCAAGGACATCAAATTTCTCCAAATGTCTCCACTGCTTTAAAATCCCTAAATTTCATATATCGTCAACATGACCACTGGTATTCAATGGACATGGGCGCATCAGCATTGTCTTGTGTTTCTTTACTTTAAATCATCATGGAGCCCTACTTCAACACTGACATGAACCAATAGTATGGGCGCATTAATGAGTCCATAGAGAATTCATTGTGCATGTCAAAAAATGCAAGGGTCGTGTTGTTCAGGTGTGTTAAACAGACAAAACCAGTTGATTTTCCTCTCTGTAAAAATGGAATTTTGCGATGCGTTAATGCTAGTGAATACTAATACACAGTGGAGACATTTGCAACATTCAGTGAGGGCCCTTTCACACTATATGTGCAGTGGTTGCGTTTTATAATGGTTACTGACATGCTAGCTCTAAGGCTACCAACTCTGCTAACCACGTCTGTTCATTGTGAAACCTAACTGGTATTGCCTAGGAACTCACCTCTTCGCCGATCCCCCGCTGACAGGTTCGTGTCCGGAACCTTTTTAAGGCCCCCATACACGTCTAGATTTTCCTTACAATCAACTTAAAAATATAAAAAAATTTTGGGTACAGGGAAATCTGTGATTGGTTGTAATCTATGGCAACTACAGTAACAGATTTGTATTGAATTTCAATACAACCGATAAAAAATTTTCCAGCATGCCCGAAATTTTTCCAATTTTTTTTTTTTTTGCAATATGTTTTGATTGAAAGGTTTAACAAGAAAAAATATTACAGAAGAATACAATAAAACATGTGAAAACATGTACATAATAACAATGAGTAAAGCTGGGCATACACGTTCCTGCACGATCCCCAATCCGATGCCGTGCGTGCTCCCGCGTCCCTTAAGGATCGGGTCGTGCAGGAATTGAATGCAGCAACTGACGTGTACTGGGCTAAAATCAGCCGTCCCGTCGGATCGCACAGTTATCCGCCAGGATGGTAAATTTTAACCCGATCCTATTAGTTTGGCTGGGGACGGCTGCCCCAGCCGAAGTAATGAGCTGCACATAAAAGAGTGCGTTTGATTCTCGGCACTAGCAGGCGGGCGTGATGATGTCATCACGCCCGCTCCTAGTGCAGTGAATCGGATAAGGAATAGATGGTAAATCGTACAGTCTATTCCCAGCTTAACAGAGAAATGCAGCGGAAACAGGCACATTACGGTCGGTGCGCGGGGGCGCCACGTCGAAGAAGGTGAGTAATCCGTCACTGAGAAGTTCAAGAAATAAAAAGCATTAATGAACTGTGGCAATATCATTTTAGGCCCATCTAACCATGTGGGCTGCCATAGGTTTTCAATCAATCCCAAAAAAAATTGATTGAATGAAAAATCTAGACGTGTATGGGGGCCTTTAGAGCGGGAGGAGGAAAGGTGATAAACTTAAGTGATAGGCATACGTAAAAGCCAATCAGCGACCCAGATGGCGCCTGAGCAAGTCCTGTGCCTCTCCTACTCTAGTGTTGGCAGGGGATCAGCAGACTGGTGAGTGCCTATGCTCCCACTATTCCACCAATGAACAGGGGGGATTGTGTTATATATATTTTGCGGCACATAACCTCATGGGCGGCACATCGCCAAAGGTTATGTGCCCCAAAGAGATCATCAAAGGCTTCGATGATATCTATGTGACACATAACCTTTGATGTTGACACAAAATGTGCATTTCCATACTAGTGATTCCTAATGCTTGAAGTATCACTTGAAACAAGTTTTATTTATTTTAAAATTAAAAATAATGTCTTCTAGCTCTGCCTGCTGTCATTTCTTATTTAAAAATGCTTAAACAAGTCAGTATAGATTGAAAATGTTATGTGCGGCCCTTTAGTGATGCTGAAGACCGCACTTGTGGCCCTCCATATCAACACAGTTGCTGTAAACAACTGTAAAAGTGGGGCCAGAGGTACAGGGGTTTTCTTGCATTAACAGTAGCCCCTGCAGGGCCCCGAATCACTGACTGTGTGTTAGATGAGACACAAAAACACGACATAGGCATCTCAAACTTACCCAAACAGGCAGCAGCCCCAACCATAGCATATAGCCCTGGGGTAATGCAGTCTGCTCCAACTTCACACCACTGCTTGAATATGAACCAATCATGGTGGTAATAGGCAAGCTGCTCCACAGCAATACCCACAATCCTTCCTGCTATAGCACCTATAGCCATGCTGGGGATAAATAGGCCAGATGGAACCTGCAATGCACACAACAAACATAACATGCTTATCTACTACTACATATTACATATTGCAGGGCAAGATTCTACTGTTCAGATACTACAGCATTGTAATATCCTTTAAAATCTCTGAAAAGGATGTCAAAGTGAACTGCAATGTTCAGCTAAGTTGCAAATGGAATATCTTTTCTTAGCATATCAATAAAGCATAGAGAGAAGGCACTCAATTACCATTCATTAAAGTAAATCTGTAGAATACAAATTAGCTGCCCCCACCAAAAAACAGGTGTAAAGTGAGCTTTAACCACCTTGGCGGTACGCCCGAACTGCTGCAAGCCCGCCGATCTCTTCCAGGGCCACAGACCTCCATGTTATTGGAGGGAAGTCGCTTTCCCAGCCCACATGTGTAATGGAGAGGGCGTAGAACAATGTACTCAGCTGTGTTTGCCTGTATCTCGCCGTTTTCGTATGGCCATACCACCAGTGAGGTTAATGTGTATAACCACAAAAAAAAAATTCAATGAACTGACAGTGTAGGTTGAAAAGGTCTAACTAAAGACATTGTACTTCACAATGTTAGAATTTGAAATGTAATCAGATTTATAGAGGTTAGATTGAGACAAGCAATTGTGTTACCTTAATGCCAAATGTGAAGACCGTCATGATGATTTTGAACACAAGTGCCAAGCACAGTTGCCATATGGCCGAGTAAACCCCATTACCAGCAGGCCGGTCCGGAAGATCATCCACGATCTTGCTGCCATTCATTTCATTTTTATAATCACAAAGTGAAGATGATTCCAGTGGCCCACAGTCTGTGAATAGCTCTTTAATCAGTTGGCTTGTGTTGAATCGTGTGTAGGGGTTGGGAAATGCAATGATTGCTGTAATGGCAGCCACCACAATCACCTCCAGCACTGGGTACTTTCCAAATTTTGTCGTCTTGCGGCGCCGACACCAGGCAATATTTGCTCGGATGAAAAAGGCTCCCCACAGCCCACCAAACACGCCCAGAAGAATGAATGGGATAAGTTCAAATAGATACCATGGAGTGTGGTACTCAACATAAAATAGCACAAGCCGACTGTTTCCAAATGGGTTAATAGATCTCAGGATGAAAGCAGCCACCAAGGCAGCAAAGAAGGATCTCCATAAGGTTTTCAGTGGGAAATAGTAACTGACCTGTTGAAAAGGAAAGTTATTAGGAATGGATTACGCTGACCGTTATATTTAAATTTAGCTTTTAAATTTCTTCTTAGCTTACAAATTACAAACCTCATTTGCTACACTATACACAGCAAGTAAACTTGTGTGGAGTGTGTAACATTCAAGCACACTCTACGCCAGGGGAGGGGAAAAGTTTTGACTTGTAGGCCACAATTGGTTTTTACATATCGATTCCAGCACTGCCCCTTTGATGTCATTTGCCCTTTAGAACTCCATGTTAATGGAGGGGTATCTGTTACCAAGCACACATGTGCACAGGGGAGGAGAGGAGGGGGGGTTAGTGCACTGCACAATGCTCAAAAGAGTCCGTCAAAGTATCACTGTTACTATCAAAGAAGTTTGAACACTCCATTTTTTGCTACTTATTAACTGGCTTTCTAAATTCAAAATTAAATGACTTGCTAGTGCAGATATACCATGACCTGGATGAATGAGAACATGTAATATATATATATATATATATACATATATATAGGATTCACTTATTAAGAAACTCTTCTAACACAACAATGAAACTTTTTATGAAATACATTTTTGGACAAAGAGTTCCTCACCTCTTCCAAGCTGAACAACACACCACCAATAGGTGCGCCAAACGCTACAGACACGCCAGCCGCTGATGCTGCAGAAAGAACCTAAAAAATACAAATGCAAATAAAACTCCAAATAAAAGCCACAACACAGGGAGTTCGAGTTTTGCTAAATTCCCTCTGCAATGTTAGAGCGTGTCCCCACATTGGCAGTTGGCCTCGGGCGGTGCAGTTCTGAGGCAGCAACCTGCTCACAGCTTGACACTAGAGCACGACCTGTCGTGTTTGTTTTTCTTCATGCAGTGTCAATGCAGCCGCCCCTGATCGAGTCCATAGAGATTGCATGGAAAAATTCACATCCATGCGTTATTTTTGACTGCGTCGATTCAGGTCTATGGGCGGGGTTGGCCACAGCCGCTAGGAGCACGTGTTTCAGACCGCAGCTGCCCAGCTGAGTTGGGACACGGCTATTGAAATGAATGGAGGCGGCCAAAGCGGCACGGTTCAAAAACAAAAAAAACAACCAAGGTGCAAGTGAGGACAAGCCCTTAAGCTAGCCATACACGTGTCGGATTCCATGTCCGCTCGATCACCCATCCGATCGATTCCGGCGATCTCAGCGGGACTCGGAGCTCCGATCGAGCGGCCAATTAAGTGATCCGATCGCTGCATACCACCTTGTCCAGCTGATTCCGGGACGGATCCGTGTCCGATTGTCCACCTCACAAATGGCAACTCCCCCTGATTTGTGCAGAATCAATCTGATGGAACCAACATGTTGGTTCTCTGTCGGATCCGATTCTGAGCCCCGGAACGGACGGACCTGATCGATCGGACAAGGTGGGCTGCACGCGATTCCGGCACGATCATTTGGCGTGCACGCGCCCGGAATCGATCGGCCCGGAATCAGACAGGACTCTACTGGCTTAACTTCTTATGAATGGGACATACCATGGGGTATAGTTACATCAGATCCGTCCAGCATCATCTACTATTTAGGTCTAATGCAGATATACAAGTAAACTGCTGGAGTAATGTCATGAATACAGATTTTAGCCCCGTAAAAGTTTGAATTATAACCCACCTAAGCAATAACAACATTTAGAACAACCGAATCCAGGGTCTGATTTTAACTGCTGAAATGATTATACTTGACATATGCCTATGTCATGTGAGCAACAACTTCACAGCATGGATAGTAGAGGTTGGCTTACCTCCCTTTTCTTTGCCTCATTTGTGCTATACTTTGGAAAGAGGTAGGAGAATATATTTCCACAGCAACAAGCAACGTGTACTAAGGGACCTTCCTTCCCTAAGCTCAGGCCTGAAGCCACAGCAAGTACCAGCGTCACCGTTTTGATCATTAGAGTCCACTTGCCCAAATAACCTCGGATGATGAATCCACTTAAAATTGTTTTAATCTGGAAAAACAAAAGAGACATTTTTTTTACGTTTTTTTTCTTGGTTTTGTGACTTATCAGGGAGACTTATTCTGCAGAATCAAAAAGTAGTGTGAAGATATATAAGAAAAAAAACCCTATTGTCGCGGAAATCTGTGTCCTGTCTGTGTCTCGATGTTATTTTTCACAGCTGCATCATATCAGTTTTCATATTCATCAACCTCCCTTGCAGTACGCCCGTGCAATCAAAAAGTACATTGTTCTCTGCTGTTTTTCCCCACCCTCCCACCTCCCCTATACACATTGCCGGCGCCATCGATGATGCCGAGGATGTGAAGTGGGTAAACTGTCGCCATGACTCAATGCCATGCCCCCGGCCTCTTCAGCGCCACTGATGACACTGAAGAGGTGGTACCAGAAGCGATCGGCAAGTCCACTGAGCTTCAGAATCGCCGGGGGCTTGCCAGGGATTGGAAAAGTATACCCAATCCCAGCTTGGGATGGGTTTGTTGTGCAAACTAACTTACCCCAAACTGGGTTTGGGAAACCGCCAGGGAGGTTAAAAAAAACATGTGAAAGGTGCCATCTTGTGTGTGGTAATGTATATGTAGCCATCAGCTACCAACCCTGATCTCATCCCTAATTCCTGTGATTGGCTAGAGGGAATGTTACTATCAAATGGCAGCGTTCACATAGCTGCCTCAGCTGGAGGCTTTAATTTCAGTAATTAAGTTAAAAATATCCCTTTTCACTTTGAGTGACACATTGTTTTGAAAATTTTTGTCCCATCGGACACAAGCAAATGTTTTCCGCTGCTATACCGGTTTGACCATGTTTTTCTTATATCTTACTAATAAGCAGGGTTAACCAAAATGCAGTACACACACCTAACTCTTTGATTACATATTACAGCTTGTGAATACTACAATAGTGGACTGTGGTGGCATAATTACTATAGTATTCTTGGTATAGTGCCAGCGGAACCATCACTCACCTCTGGTATTCCTGAGCCACAGGCATAAGGAGCGAACACTTTCACCAGACAAACCGCCAAAAACGCAAAACTCAGCGCCCAGAAGATGTACAAAATGTAGTTCATGATATAAGATCCCGGACCCTAGGAAATGAAGTGATAATTGCATTACAAAATATGTCTCTTTTTACTTTAAAGTGTGTACAACATTTTATATAAAAGTTTTAGGTGTTAAACAAACATTAAATATTTTCACTCTTAAATATGCACTTAACACCCAAACCGTGCAGGTGTATGACTTAAAAATAAAATGGGAGTGCAGATTAATGTTTTCCTCTATGGTTTTGGTTGATGTAATTCTCTGCCTGTCCTCTATTTGTTACTACAATTTAATCTAGCTTATATGACAAAGAGCACAGAGTCACTGTGCCATTAGGCTACTATGTTTCTTAACAGTCATTAACCCTCTGAGCGTATGCCACGTAGCACGGTTTTTTTATAACATGATGCATGAAACTCAGCCCAAGTTAATTCGGGGAGAACGCTCAGAAGGTTAATGCTCCTCAGGCACCTTTGTTTGGCTGGAAGAATGTATATGCATTCTCTAAGCTTCTAGCACTAAGCTTCAAAACCAACAGAGGAGGAGTAGAGAAGTGTTAAGGGAGAAGGTGATATAGTCACATCCAGGTGTTTAATGATACAATATATATATATAAAAAGTGATCTGCAAAGGGCTGCACACTGCATACACACAGCAATCCGCAGGCAATTTTTCGGCCGACTGATGTGCGTGTGCAGGAATTGATCAGCAGCTGCTGCCCACCATCCATGTTGCCCAAAATCTTGATCATCCAGAGAACGGACATGTCCGTATTTCTTTGGTGGATCCCATTATTTTGGATGGGAACCAGCGCCCCCAACTAAAGTAATGTCTGGCACACAAAGGGTGTGTGCTGGTCATCACGCTTCAATCGGACTCCCGAGAATCCCACAGCCATTGCTTGCTGTATGGGGGCCTTTACTATGTTCCTCCTTTGAGATGACACAATCCTAGCCCTGTGTTGTACTTGTTCCCTGTTCTGGTGTCTCGCCTATTGTTTACATAAGTATATAGTGTGCATGTGTGGTGTGCCCCTTCTAAAAGAGAAACTTTACTCATAAAAAGCCTCAATCTACTTAAATTTAACCACCAGGTAATGCCTACCATACACGTTCTGATTTTTCGTCCTGACTGTGTCACCTGATATTCACTTAAAATTCTATGGTCGGTCGGCACGAAAAATCGGAATTCGAATTATCACCGATCGATCGGCTTGACGCTATTTTTTAATGGCAGATCGACCAAAATTTACGGACAGGCCCAAAGCAGTCTATAACAGGCCTGAAGCGGTAAATAATTCCGCATCCTTTTATTCTCCCGATGGATCACCCTGACTGACCACGCTGGTCGGTCAGGCAAAATTCGTACGAAAGATCAGAACGTGTATGGGGGGCTTTAGTGTAAAAAGGAACATATGTACATATATACAAATAGTAAATTTGACTATTTATATTGGATTATTTTCCTTTATTGATTGTATATACGTACATATGTTTCTATATGTATTGATTATGATCCTTCCCTGGAATAATAAAGACCTTTTATATTTATCAATTTGTTCTGGACAAATTCACGCTTTGTGTCTTAAAAGCCCTATTAGCAATCTGTGTGGATTTGAGGTCTCCTTTAAGCCCCCCCATACACTTTGATTTTTTGTATGAATTTTGCTCAAACGGGAGAATAATCTGATGCGGAATTATGTACCCGACTATCACAATTTCTCCTAATCGACCTAAAAAAAACCGATCGGGACCCCTTCGAGCCTGTCTGTAAATTTTGGTCGATCTGCTGTTAATAAAATAGTGTCGGCCGATCGGTGATAACTCGAATTGCGATTTTTCGTGCCAGCCAACCGACCGTCCGACCATAAAATTTTAAGTGAAAAATCGAACGAAAAAGTGGAATGTGTATGGGGGCTTTAGTATTTAATCAAAGGGTGTGGTACTGAGTAAAGACGCATGAACTAATAACCCATTTATATATTTGCTTCCTATAGTGAGAGAAGACTGTAAATATTAGAAAATTAATCAAATTCTATAACCCTTCTGGTGCCCTTATTTTTAAAATCAAAATGTAAATTTTACATTGAAATCCACTGTGGTTATGCATCCGCCACCCTCCCCCTTTACATTCCCGGGGTAGGACACCAGGGATGTGCTGAAAGAAATAACAGCCTCCTCAATAACATAGGCCAGTGGTGTCGTCTCCCCAGCGTCATTAATGAAGTAATTGAGACTGTGGGTTCACCGAGACGGAGGGAAGTCACAGGCTCGCTCCGGACAGGCGAGCATGCCTGAGGTTATTAAAGGGCGAGTATTGTTAGCAAAAAAAACTCACCCCCAAATAACCTGGGTTAACTGCTGAGGAGATTAAATATACAACATGAAAAAATAAAGCTCTAATAATTCTCAAACATACAAACATTTTTCTGAACTGAAAGGAATACACATATACTTAATGGACTAGGCAGGTGTGTAGGAGGACCTACCTCTGCTTGGCCAATAATGAGATCTGCCCAGGTCTTCCAGTCAGGACACTTGTCTCGTTCTTCAAACGTAGCCTCATTTGATCCCCAGCAACACTGCTCATGGTTAAACCAAAACTTATTCATGCAAATCCCTTCCTTCAAATCTGCCATCCAGTCTGCTGCAATGTCTATTAAGCCGGCAAGGGCGCCTGTGGATAAAATGTTGACATGTATTTAAAATTATTTGAAATGAAAGAAAAGAAAGGTGCAGCAACAGCAGACACTATTTTAGCCATACCCATTTTTACCTTGTCTCCGGTTCTGGTAGAAAAAAAATCTAGCAGCATAACTAGCAGCAATTTCAGAAGAGTAACAGAATTGCCCTATGGCACGTGAGTTATAATACATGGCAAAAGGCCAGATCCTGCTTAAATCTAAAAAGACAAACAACATTTTTAACCTGATCAGTCAAAATCATACAAAAACGTTGACACCTTTATGTCCCTTATTGAAAACATATCCAATATTGACTCCCCCCATTATCCTGGGTATTTACCCACAACATACAATGATTGCAAAGCTAATTGTGTGCAACAGGGAAAGATTATAACAACACCTTCGGAAAAGTCCACCAACTCAGCTAAAAGTTACATGATCAGCTTACTGTATATACTAGAGTATAAGCTGACCTGAATAGAAGTCGAGGTATCTACTTTTATCTACAAAAACTGGGAAAACTTATTGACTTGAGTATAAGCCGAGTGTAGGAAATGCTGCGTAAGATACCACCATCTCCTATGAAAATGAACAAATAGGTAAGTGGGACTCTGACTCGAGTATAAGCTGAGGGGCGCCTATTTCAGCACAATTTTTGTGCTGAAAAACTCAGCTTATACTAGAGTACATACAGTACTTCTATCTGTGAAGGTCTGTTTTACATTAAATCAGACCTATCATCTCATATCGATCAGGGTGGCATTTGTTGCGGGATCAGTGGGTAATTGCATACTGAAAAATATAAATCCTCTACTTTCCCAAGTCTCCTTGTACCAGGCAGCCTGCTGCAGTATCACTGGAGGGGAGGAGTGTTCCTTACTAGATGATGGGATGAGTCTGGATGAGTCTGTGACAGGTATGACCCTTTTGTGGAGAATAAGCGGACAGGTTAGTAAAATATTTCTAGTCTTTTGAGGTTAGAAAACTCTGTAGAACAGGTTCATAGCACAGCTCACATTTTATAATGGAGTCATAAAACACTGGCCTCTGTTTAAGTAGCCATGGGCCATTACAGAAATCATACAGCCATATGTGCTATTCTTTATATATGACCACATTCTGACTAGTGATGGTGACAAACAATGTTACAGACAGTACAGCACAATACTTATGGGTTCATACTGGTAAGAGATGAGTATCTGTCAATAATACCACTGCAGATACACAATCCGCTAAAGCAAAGTGGGGTCCAACATTGGGGAGGAGAATGCACTGACCTAATATGCTTTATTACCTGTATGTATCTTAAGGCTTTATATTTTGTTGGCATGTACTGGTAAAATATATCTACATTTTGTTTTCCCCAATGAGAAGGTTTTGATACAGATTGTATACCTGCTGGGAAGATGTATTATGTTTGTACAGATAATTACTGTCATAACTAGAATTTTGAAATTATGAGTTAGAGGGAATATCTTCACATGGAGACACTTGTGAGAGGCCAGCTCAATGGAAAGATTCAGCCTCCACTCCTGTTCTGTCCTAATACAGGAAATTCATGAAAATTTCCACAAGCAAAATAAAGCTTAACAGGGCTTTTAATTATTAACCTACTACCCTTTAATGGCACCCAAAATGAATCAAGTCAATATACCTATGTTGCAGAACAGTCCTATACCAAATATCAAGCTGTCCTTGACAAAACTTTGGCATAAATCATGTTTCTCATTCAATCACTGGATTTCTGACTTTATAAACACTAAGTTGCTTACCGGATGCTAAACCAGTTAGCGTTACAACCAGCCATCCTGACCAAGCATCATAAAGGCTTTTAGATAGTTCCCATGCTGACTCCTTCTTCTTGCTGTTAATCTGAGGGGAAAAAAAACACAATTCACAGATTGTCTCAGACAGAAGAAGCTATTGCTTGATCCAATATCTGAATTTGAGTGAACACTTAAAATGAGCAGTAGTGGGGTGGGAGAGAAGGATTTGGTATTGATTAGAGTAACAAAGAATTATCCTTCAAATATGGAACTAGTGTGCAAAAGAAGAAGGTAATGGTTAATTTACAGCAACAAACTGCTCCATCTGCATCTAGAATGAAACTTGAATGGCTCCTTACCCTGCGATGGCGCTCCCGGTCTTTGCACTTCTCGCGCACCCAGTCAATAGTGTGGAAGTCATCATAAGTACCAACTCCTGGAATGGGCTCATCTAGTAGATCCAGCAGGTGGGTGCTGCTGCTTACACCACCTCCGTTTGTCATGTTGTAGTGCGTTCCTGGAAAGAAGAGGTTTAAAAAATACTTACACATACTTTCCACCATGACACTGAAGATAGGATCATGACATGATATAAAATATACACATTGTACTAGGATTTCCCTGTTTTAATGTTTAATATTTGATGTCTCTGCTTTTCTTTCTCCATTCTTCCTTCTTTCTTTTTCTGTTAAGGTTCCACTTCTTACTCATTACAAACTCAACTGTTTTTTTTTACATCTACAACCTTTTGCAGAGATTGAAAGTGACCGATGATCAAACATTTTTACTTTTACAGTGGCAACTTTTTTCTAGCGTTAATACCAGCATTGAAAGGTCGAACCCTTATATAAAATGAAGTGCATACATTTAGACTTCTTTTGCTTTCATGCGTTTCTTTTGCATCCGTTTAAAAGCGGACTTTATATGAGCATGAGCGGGAGGATGCGCTCCCTAGATAGAGAGATTGGTTTCCAGGGTGTCTGCGAGTCCGCCAAGGTCCCACCGTCATCCGTTGACATCCTGTAATGCATTACAGATGAAAGGACCTTTCTGCCATTCTTCTTCTCCTTGCTCCTTGATTGTGAATACCAGAAGTGATGTTGTGCAAGTCTTTTTTATTTATTTTTTAAGGGAAAACAGTTTGTTACCTATGGATACCCATTCTCTGATAACAGTTTCAAATCACTGTCCATGGGTGCCTCAGCACACCCATACTTGAGTTGTGCTCCATTGCATTAATGTTGATGTAGGGATCTACATTTTAGTGCAATGAAGCTCAATGCATGTGGAAACATGCTATTTAAATGTAATGCAGTGCGTCAACATCCCTCCGTTTGACGTACGTGGAAACATAGCCTTTGGGACAGCACTAGTACAGGAAAACAGCAGACGCAACAGAATAAAAGTATTAAAGGTGTGAAGGGTAATTTTTTTGTGAAAAGAAATGCCTTTACCCTATCAAATTAAGCCACTAGAATGAGATAAAGGATTATTAAACAATCATTTGAATAATAGATGACACAATAAGGTCTAGCTTCCATTGCATGAAAATTCTACTCTGTTGATGTGTGTACACACAGCGGAACTTTACAACACCTTGCGCCAACGTCAATTTGATTAGCATGTGCAGAGGTGAGTCGATGCGTCCATTGCTTTTTCAATGGACATGTCAAAAACATGTCATTTGCATTTCAGATGTGTTTGTTCCATAGGACTGGATGGTATCTTTCCAGAACCTTAATGCCCGCTACACACGGCTCAGTCAGTACACGGACATTTCGAGGAAGTTCCAGCCTAGCGTGATTAGGTCATTGCGCAAGACTGGAGCTGCCCCTATATCGAGCCGCAGAACTTCTGCAGCTGGCAGCGCATCCATTACATTGGATGGAGACCCGCTGTCCCCATTCAATGTAATGTATTTCGACGAAGGTTTTCCAACATGTTGGAACCTGTTTGGTCGAGTTCCTTCAAGCAGGATCCGTTGATCATGCCCAAAGGAACTGTGGATGGCTCAAAACTTGTAACAGATTAGAGCAACAACGGGCGCTGTGAGTAAGCACGGAGCCCGATGTTGCTCTGATCTGTTTCTTCATCCAGCCGTGTATACCCAGCTTAAGAAAGAAAGCATCTTTCCACAGGTATTTTAATCTTTAAAGATTAATGATCAATCTCAGACAAGCACTAGCTAAACCTCAGTGTGATTATGTTGAAATATCTTATATCATGCACTTTGTTTTTGCTGTCGTAATCTTTCCCCATGTATCTTCATACCGCCTTGCGTCACATAACCAAAGTTTCACCTTTCCCCTCAGAAAAGGAAATATGCGGAGGAAATGAAAGTACAGAGTTGCAAGTAATACAGATGTCATGCTAGTATGTTCTGTATTGTAGACAACCGGTTACACGGGGCAAGAAGTACCAGTTATGCGAGTAAAACCGGATTTCATGTTAATGAGCGTTCCACATTACTAATTCCCTACATTCCTAATTATTGTGATAATGCCAACGCAGAATCCAGCACATGAAGGAAATGTATTCAGGAAAATAAAGTGGGCAATATAGAAAGGCTAAACGTTGTACCTTCATTCAAAGCCTAATAAGAGAACTGCAATTCCCAGTGGTTCTTTTTTTTAATTTAAAGATCGAGTGTAATTGGTTACCATGAAATAGGGTACTTGGCCTTTCCATTGATGAATAATTCTGATGATTGCACAGTATATAAGTGGAGTAGATATTGGTTCTGACACTTAAATGATTCTCATTGGTAAAGAAAATAAGCCATTCAAAGAACTAATAATTAAGTGGTACTTCATGTGCACAAGTGCTACAGGGAGCCATCACTGGGCTTTCTCTGCCACAGGATGTGCAGGCTATGGACCATGAACTTCCTAAAGCTGCCTAGAGACTGACAGGTGAAAAGCATTGAGACCAACCTCTTTGCCATGAAGTGAGCTCCAAAGTTATCTGGTAATCCAGGTTCCCATCAGGTAAGAGGTCGCACCTAGCACAGATCCAGTACTGTCTGCTAAAGCTGGCCATACACGTTGCAATTTTTCGTTCAATTGCAGAGCGAAAATAAGTTTGCGTCCTTAAGCAATCGGCCAGCAAAATCGATAAGAAATCGATTAACCAGTGATCTGACAGGTTGGTATTTTTTTGGAACCTCGAAAGTATCCATCCAAAGTATCGTGCACTGCACTCGCTGTACAATTGATTGACGGTTTACGATCGATCATACAGCGATCGCAGGGAGAATCACAGGGAGAATCACAACGTGTACAACTAGCTTAAAGCGGAAGTAAACTCAAAAAAAAATCCCCCACATACATTACACGGACATATTA
>CM070032.1:185954101-185980149 GCA_036250615.1 Ptychadena robeensis
TCACCTCACAGATGACACAGAGGGGAGGGGGAGGGAGCACACAGCACACGCTGTGATAGGGACATCACAGAGGCACAGCAGTGCATTCTGGGGCCCCACTAACAGCTGATGTTTCCCGGAAGCCTTAGCTCTCAGCTCTAACAAGCGACCTCGGCGCCGCGGCGCAACTTCACAGCATGGGAGGTGCTACCTCGTAAAAACTGTCTTTCCTGCTTTAAGATTTATTTATTTTTGGACAGTGATTGCCCTATCTATTGGCAGCCTGATGCTGATAGTGCAAAGTGACCTACAACGTGGTAGGTCCGCTTTAACGAATTAGAGTTCTGCTTGTTCCACAGCTCTGATGCAGCAAAAATAATTTAGCAGATTTCTGTAACTTTGTATAGTCAGACAGGAGTGGACTAAAGCCAGGCTCAGCCCTATGCAGACCTGCTGTCTACCATAGATTCCCTTTAACGATTCTTTGGCATACCATGAAGAGTAAGGAAATACACTCAAGTCCTGTTCTGGATCTAATTCTGATTAAATATATTTCTTCCAAAAGCGGACCGACCATCTATGGTACTGTCTGCTATTAACAGCACCAAAAGGGCAGATTGGTGTCCATTTCCCTTGGAAGGTGATGCAGTACAAACAAGTCCTCATAGTGGTAAACCCAATCTGATATTTTCATGCATATTTATTCAGCGACCTGCTGCACATTATAGCAGTTCTTATCGGACAACAAACTGCCTTTAAAAAAGTCAACTTGTATTACTGCTAGTAGTTGTTGAGAACCACTCCCTCTTAGTTTCTTCCTGTAAGAAAAAAATATGCTACACTAAATTAAAAGCAGCTTTTTCTAATTAAATTCAGAGAAGAAGCTCTGTAAACAAACACAAGATATTTATTTAGCAAATCAACATGAAGATGTAGGGGAGATCCAGGCTGCCTCGGTTAAAAAAAAATATTGTTTTGTGTATTTGTGACCCATGCACCTGAAGCTGTGTTTATCTGCTGTAAAAACTTTCAAAATACTAAAGACCCCCAAGGTATACCTTCCAATCACTATGTATTCTATCAGGGAGGACCCAGCACTACATAGCAGTGAAGACCTTCCAATCACTATGGTCTTCTACAGTGGGGGGACCCATCACTAAGATAGCAGTGATATATACTTCCATCACTATAATTCTATCAGGGAGGGACCCAGCACCACATAGCAGTTATATAACCTTCCATCACTTTGTATTCTATCACGGGAGGACCCGGGACTCCATAGCAATGATATATACCTTCCAATCACTATGTTTCTATCAGGGATGAGGACCCCGCCCACATAGCAGTGATAATAATACCTTCCCAATCACTTTGCTCATTCTAATCAGGAGGACCCGGTCAGTACAATAGCAGTGACATTACCTTCCAATCAGCTATGTATTCTATCAGGGAGACCCGCACGTACCTATCAGTGATATATACCTTCCAATCACTATGTATTCTATCAGGGAGGACCCGGCACCATAGTTGTTTGTAGATCTAAAGGAAATTGTATGGAGAGATCTAAAGGTGTGTGGGGGGCTTAAGGTAAATAGTTAGTGTGGCGCTGATCATTAAAAGGAATGTTAGAAATCTTAAGCACTGTTTTGCCTTTAATAAGTTGACATGCGCTGGAACAGTTAGTACAACAATCTACCAGCAGTAACAATGCACATCAGAGCACAATTATTTGTTTACATTACGGAGTGCTGACGTGTTTGCTACATACTGGTACAGAAGTATATTATTTTACCTATGACGGTCCTTACAAGTGTAATGAATGGAGATAACCCAAACACATGAGCAGCAGGTCACACTACAAGAAAACATTGACGGTGCACCTAATACACCAGTTCACCTATGTGTAGGGATCGGCTGTTCCAGAACCAATACTGCTGCTCTCATAGCACAGCCTCGTCCAGTCTCTGCCCAGGTCTGTGATGGGTACCACACACCTTACAATGACAGAGAGATGCTTCTGGTGACAGTGCCCGTGTGCTGCCACACGCACATCTCACTACATAATGGGTACGATGGTTTGTACAGTCCAGGCCTCTCCTACCTGCCGTGTGTGTCCGGGGGCCCTGCCTGCTCCCCCGGAGAGAAGATGCCGCATCCTCCCCTCCTCCGCTCTTGGGGTCAGTGCAGGGCGGCGACAGGCTGGGAGGGCCGCGGACTGCACAGATGCGTCAGTCTACGACGGCTGGTGGTCACACCACACACGGGCCTCTCATTGCCTCTACCTGTGGGGGGGAGGAACAGCACATCCGGTGCCGCTTCCGGGCAGCTGCTGAAGCTGTTGCTAGGGAGGAGGGAGCGTTGCTAGGAAAGGACACGGGTGGAGTGTGAGAGTGATGCTTGAATCAGCTGACTGTCAGAGCTGCCTAGCTAGTGTGTCACCTCTTCCATCAAACGTCATTCTATTGTTCTGGATAAGCGTTGCCTTGTAATGTGCTTTTTATAGTAAAAGACAATGAGGAGCTACAGTACAACAATATGTTCAGTCTATATTCTTCCCACAATTCATCTATTATTACATATGATTATACTATTAAGAAAGGGTTTTGAACATAAACTATAAATTAATTGTAAGGTCACTTTCTAAAACTATGTTGATTGTATCAGCATATAATCATAAAACTAAAAGTGCCCATACACATTACAATCTTACCATACAATTTCTGTACAACCAACTTTTGTTCTACCAAATTCATGTAATTTGAGGAGCTTTCTAAACCTTCCAATCATTATGTATTCTATCAGGGAGGACCCAGCACTACATATTTGTTGGTTGGTAGACTACATAGGGACCCCATACACCTTTAGATTTCTCTGTCAGATTTCCTTGAACTCCTTTTGTTATACCAAAACCATGTAATATGTAAACAATCAAGTCTACCTGTGTTGAATCGCAGAGGACCATATACTACAAAGTTGTTGGTAGATCTATAGGATATCTGAAAATATCCTCTTATTACATGGTTTTAGTAGAAGAAAAGTTGATTGTACAGAAATTGTATGGTAAGATTATAAGGTGTATAGGGGCCTTTACTTTTACTCCTCTCTGTGTCCGATAATTGGTTGGTGTAAATGTCAAAGCGGTGATAAAACAAAATCAGCCATAGATGACCTAGGGACAGTAAAATAAACTTTTCCATCAGGAAAGAAACTTTGCATACTTTGCGAGTTCAGGTCTCCTTGAAATCAGTGATTATCGCCACATAACTATCAAGTACTGCCATGTGTTTCATTAGTGCAAACATTGCAGAGAACATTCATTATACTGAGGTGAGATAATTGGTGTCTTACCAGTGAGGATCAACTTTCTTTTTTTTCCCATCAGGCTCAGATCCAGCGATCTTTATTATTCATTTGTTTGTTCCCATTTCAAGCTTCACAGTTCGCCCCCTAAAAAGGCCATTGTGTAATGGTCATGTGCACTATACAGCCATTCATTCTTATAAGAAAGTCATATCCATAGAGGCCTCAGTGGTTTGATATGCTGTATGTTTCCTATGACCGTGTTACTTCCCTATTCTGATCTCCAGCTAATTTGACGTTAGGCTTCTGCTGTCATTGTGTCACAAGGAAGGGTTGTCACCATTTTGTGCATAGAGCGCAGTCCTTTGGTCTGGTGTTGTGGTATAAGCACAGGGATAATGTATCCTGCTGGGCATCCTCCAAGTTGCTGATTTTTTTAACTTTATTGTCCTCTCACAGCACACACAGATTTGTTAATGTACATCCCAGGTTTACACCATCCCTCCTAAATACATCCAAAATTGACATTAAATGTCTGATACACAGCCTACCTTACCACCCTCTCACAGCAAGCCCCAAATTTACCCTCTCCCAAACGGTACAATCTAGATTTAGCCCTATGTTACCTTCATTACTGAAAGCCCCAATTCACTGTTTCTTCCTCACATTTTCTGAACTCACCTCACCCCTTCAGGCACTGCATCTAAAGCCCAGCATAGATGTCGGGCTGATTCTGCGGCCGGTTGTACAGAGAATCGGCCTTGCACCCTTTGTGTGCCAGCATGTTGATAATTTGTTAGATCGATTTCCCAGCCAATTAATGGTCGCATTTAAGCTTTGCACATTAGATTTGCGAGGCAGCAAAATCGAACCATCTATGGCCAGCTTAAGACATGCGCCACATTCCCCTTTGTTACTACAATGGCTTCCTACCCCACATCTCATGGACATACCTCACCCCTTCTGGATGTAGATCTAAGATATGCCCCACTTACCCCTTTATTTGTTTCTATAAAGGCCCCCATACACCTTACAATCTTACCATACAATTTCTGTACAATCCACTTTTGTTCTACCAAAACCATGTAATAGGAGGGCCTTTCTAAACCTTGCAATCTCTGTATTCTATCAGGAAGGTCACTACAGGGTTGTTGGTAGATCTAATGGAAATTGTATGAAGTGATCTAAAGGTGTATGGGGGGCTTAAAGCCCCAAAATTCCTTTTGTGTATGAAACCTTGGACCCTTCTCTACATCTCCAGCAATATATCAAGTGATATATTGTAATAGTAGTATATCAAGCCAGGGGCTTTGCATCTTGCATTAATTCACTAACCAGTCAAATAAAAAAAAGTGACCTCTACACCCCACATTATCATCCACCCTACATGAGGTTACATGTCACACATACCCTACTTACCCACCACTTCACTTGCTACTGCTAACCTAAACTCATCTTGATTGCAAATGCCATATTTAACTTGTCATAAGATTATGAACCCCACCCATTCTTAAAGTACAAACTAGATATAAGTCCCCTTCTTCCCAACTCACAACTCAAATAAACATGGCCCAAATGTATCTCCCTTCTACCCCACAACACACAGCAAATCCCATATTTGTTCATTGTACTCCACATGTGTAATTTATTTTAATACATTGCACTGCATAGCCTTGATTTTAAATGCATCACCTCAAATGTGATCCCTTAACTTATTCCACACCCGAAACTGTGTTCTCTCCCTCACTGCACATTCTAGATTATTCCTACCCTCTCAATGCACACTTCATATTAAGCCCCATCTCCAGAGTACATCTTACATTTACCTCAGAAGACATATACTATAGGTGCTGCTAGTCCACAATATGCTAGAAAAAAGTAGGTAGGAAGTACATCTATCCTCTATCCCAGGGGTGAGCAAACTAAGGCCCGGGGGCCGGATCCGGTCCGTTTAGCATTCTTTTCTGGTCCTTTGTTACCTTGTTGAAAAGATGTTTCCCTCCGCTTGTTCTCTGCAATGAGTGCAGTAATGCCTAGATGTGTCCAAACTTTGCCTTGGGGATGATGCAGTGACGTGATCATGTGCCGTGACACTGTGGGTGCATCTTAATGGTGACAACAGACAGTCTCTGGGAATTATCACTGCTCATTTAGTGCAAAAAATATATAAAGATAACCTCACTGTTACACGTTGCCTATAACACATCACCGCCATCATAAGTGATACAGGCGTTGCATGGAATTGGCACACCTATGGCGGATCGGCCATTACAGGCTCTTGGTCTGGCCCTTTTATCATTTAAGAAGCCAATGTTGCCCACAATGCAAAAAGTATTTTCATTCATATTCATTCCAGTTTTCTGTACTATAAGTAGTATGAAAAATGTACTGCCACCCTGGAAGTCCACTGACATCTAGATTTCTGTACCAAAAGCGATACATTTTTGAATACAGGTTTTGAATTGATTAAATTTTATGCTGTAGGCCTCTAACTTGACATCTGTCCAAACAAGAGTCTAGTAGTCATCCTATAAAAAAGTATGAAACACACAATTATATAAAAAATATTGCAAATTAAATATATAAATAAACACATAATTAGCTCAAACAAGATTCATAAATCCTGGCAATCAGTTTGTTGATGGACCACTTCTCACTGAACTCAATAGAGTGGCTGCCTTTATTATATCTGATGAGAAAGTAAACTCCCACAATTGTCAAAATTTTTTCAATAAATATCAAGGTTGTTCAAGTCTTTTATCTCAAGTATTTGAGTTTGACACCCCTGATCTAGAATATTCCCACCCCTCTACTGGTTATGTAGGGCTAATTCATATGTCATATGTTCGTCTGGCGTAATTAGTAGAGATTGTCAAATAACTTTTTGACATGCTTAATCACCAACATTTGGGGAGATATAGAGAACTTTTACATTAACTTTGAAAGAAATTTAGGGTATGAAACAATGTTCAGGGACTTTGTGATTAACTTGCAAATCCAGATAGTGGAATTTTCAAAATACACAAGATGTCTAGAAGGCTAACTGTGGGAACAGAGAGAAAAAAAGATCAGGCAGGAACCCCTATAGTGGCCGCTATGGTGGCTCCTATGTCACTGGACCCATGCAGACCATGCATAAAGTGGAGACCATAGTTTCTAGCCTACTAACTTCGGACTCCTATAGCCAGAGAGGAAGGATGATGACACTCATCTAGGTGTAATCACAGCCAGGGCCTTAGGCTGGGTCTAGACTATGCCGCCCCTTAAACTGCGGAAGGCATTATGGACATGGTGTGGTGTGTGTGTGCCCATAGCGTCTGCCTGTGGTTTACCTGCTGTTTTCAGGGGGTATAGGGTGTGGTATTCGCCATGTTGGCAATACCGCATCCTATACTTACTATTGGCAAAACGGCGACTGAACATATCGGAGGCGGCTTGCACACGTCTAAAGCCATGCCCATTGCTTACCAATGGCCGCAGTATGTGTTTCCTGTGCGCCCCCAGATACAGAACACTCGGCCAGGCACTCTGAATCCTTGCCCGGTGCCAGGCAGCCCCCCCCCCCCCGACGGCGGGCATGACGTGCCAGTAGACTGGGATGTCATTCCCCATAGGGGATAACAAGGGCGGACATAACAAGAGGCAGTTTTCCACAGTGTAGACGAAGCCTAACAATGTGTATGTTTCCATCCTCTTTTGACAATGCACGCTGCACACGCATAGGAAACGTATAACATTCATATTAATGAGGTGCATGTTTATGCCTTTTTAAAGCACACTTCTGAATGCATTTTGGTTACATTTTTACTGGATATAATAGGATATTTGCAGGGAAAATGCCAACTTAGGATTTTAACTCAGTGTAGACTAGGCCTTAGTGTTTTTATAAGTGAGGCAACAAATAGAAAGTGTTTTCACTATTTCACCATGGTACATTATAGTATTTTTCTGTTACTTTTTTTTATATACTGTAGATTAAATCAACTGACAGTTTGTCCCAGCATCACATTTTAAAGTATGTTGATTTTAAATAAATGTCTCTTCTTTTTTTTCTTTAGGTCTGTTAAATATACCGTTAATTTGCTTTTGTAAAACTGTGTAAAAACAGTTGATCATGAGAGAAATTCAAAACTTATTTCTCCCTGTTTAGATTTCCTTCTCAACAAGGATGAGGTCCTCCAAGTATTTGTATGAGATTACTTTGTGGGGAATAGATTGGGAGGCAGTTAGTTTAGGCCCAACATAAATATTTAAGTAATGACAGTTAGTTTTAACTGAATTAGCAGGTCGCACAAAAAATCTAAAATATACACTCCTGCATGTGAGTGTATTGTTACAATAGCTGATGTATTAAAAGAAAATTTTTAAACTGTGAGTGTGCTTTAAGTTGTTCCATGAGGAATCTAGAAAGCGCTAGTCAGGCGCTGCAAGAGCACTCTGCCCTCACAAGGCTATGTTATGCCAGGAACAGACATGGCCGCCCAGGTCTCACCACCTCCCCATTGTAATTTCCCTGAGGAGAGGCTCTGCTGTCAGTGACGTCACGTGTGCGCCGCTTGCTGCCCAGCAACCAGTAGCATCACACAGCGGGCCGGCGAATGCGCGGCCGTGTGTGGTATATTCCGCCTGACTAGCAGGTCCCGCTCTCTCCCTGACAGTCATGCCGTAACCTGGCCCCATCATGAACAAGTACGTCAGAGTCAGTAAGATCGGGGAGGGCTCGTTCGGTAAAGCCATCCTGGTGAAGTCCAAAGAAGATGGCAAGCAGTATGTCATCAAGGAGATCGGCATCAGTAAGGTAGGTCCGGCCCAGGTCGGTGCCTCTTCCTCCCCTTCATAACTTTGCTGCCTCTGACAGTTCGCTGTGTAGAACATACAGGGCAGCACCGGCTCCATCATTGTGACAGCAGATCCAGCACGAGCGGACTACACCCATCACCGGCATCATGGCTGTGACGTGACAGCAGAAAAACGTTACTTGCAGCTCATCAGTTACAATGTATTCTCATTTCTACTCTTCCACAAACTGTGACCCTGACATATTTGTTTCTCTTTCATCTGTGGATGACCAGTAATGCGATATTAGACAGTTGGGGATTTGTGATCACTTCCTTAATATGAGATGTATTTATTGCAAATGTGTTTTTATTGTGTAAATTCGTTCAGTTATTTATTTACTCCACAGCATCACAGATTTCACTATAAACAAACAAAGTTGCTAAGCTGTAACTACCATAGAAAATATCTGTACAGAAGGCTTCCCATTTGACTTGTTCCCACCTATGCTTGATCCCCCGTGGTCTCCGACCATTAGAATCACAGCACCAGATCGCTGACACTTGCAGGCAGGCAGTGGAGGGTGGGACAGGACATCTTGCCCCACCCTGCCTGAACGCGCCCAATGGACGCAGTTAAAATGACACGCGATTTTAACTGCGCCCAATCACCTTGATCATTCTGATCGCAGCGCAGCCACGCCAATCACTGCCTTTAGTTGAAGTGGGGACAAGCCTTTTCAACTAAATGGAAGCAATCAGCCACGTTTGGCGTGTGCTATTAGAATCACGTTGGCACTGTGGCTGATCGCGTTAGTGGGAACAAGCCTTTATGGTACTTCTGTAATTACAATGTAATGCAAGAAGCTTCTTGTATTTACTCACATTCATTTTTAGCTGACAGAAGGAAATTTGTTTGGGGTTCAAAGATTTTTTTTCTTTGTAGTTTGTGTGAATAGCTATTACCAGTGCCGTTTCTAGCCTTTTGGGGGCCCTATGCAAGTTCTTGCTTAGGGGCCCCTGTTGACTGGAGGGTGCTATTGGTGGAGCTGCTGATGTGCCCTACCTCCCCAGAGGAAGAAACGCCCTTGGTTATTACATTCACCTGTTTGTCTGCACTATCTTGTACATGTTTTAGGGTAGTTGATTTTCATGGGCAAGCTTGATACTTGTTGGTGCTCAATCAGTACGGCCTCTGTTACCTATACTTTTTTGTAGTTCTAAATGTTGGTGTAACGTATGACACACATACTGAAACAGGTTTCTAAGACTCAACTTTTATAAAGTTTTGGGTGCGGATTCCTTAAATTTGGGTTTTTGCCCCCTTAGTATGCTGCGGTTATTACTCAACATTCCCACAGTTAGTTTGGAATAGACCATGGGTGTCAAACTCTAGCACAGAGCTGGACAAAATTTAAATATTGGACAAATTGAGGGGCCAATCTTGTGATTTATTAAGAAAAAAATCCTCTCATCAAATATAACAAGGGAACTTTTCAAATGGATCCAAACATTGAAACTTGAAATAGCAAAGTGAAATACTAAAACACAATATAAACCAAATATCAAATAAAAGACATATATCTGGCAATCATTTATTAAAGTAAATGTAACAAATGGTATTGCGGGCCAAATAGAATTGCACAACAAGCCCGATTTTGGTCCTAGGCCAGGGTTGGGCAACCTTTAAATAAACCATGGATTCCTGCTCAAGGTAGCACATTGAGGACCCATTCTAGGTCTTGTAGGTGTGAAACTTCTGAACACTGAGCTTTTCTGCATCAAGTGTACAGTAGGAGAAGTAGCCTGCAGGGGTGATGGGGCATGGCAGCGTTACATCTGTCTGTCGCTGTGGGTAACTAAGCGCACCACACAAAATGTACATTCCTTTATTCCACTCCATATGCATTTTTACTCTCCACCTCTTTCTGTTCTATGAGCATTGTGTTCTCAACCTTCATTTTTTTGTATTACTTAATGCTTTGTGTTCCTTCTTCCTTAGCACCTCTTTCCTTAGCCCTAGGCTCTACTATCCACCAAAACCCCAGCGTTGAAAGTAGGGATTTTAATGGAGTGCGCAAGCTACCCATTGATGGCAATGGGGCTTTGACAGGGCTTTCCACAGCCCGTCAGAGCTCCCGATCCATCGGTCCCCACCTCCGTCAGGTCATGTCGACGCAGCCCATCTGCATCCACAGTAATGGAGGCTTGCATGGGGATCAGCGGATGCCAGTGCATGGTGGTCTGAGGCTTACACTCCCTCTCCCAAAGATTTAGCTTGCTGCATCGATTTCAAAGCAAAGGAGGCTCAGACCAGCGGATCAGACAGCCCTGTCAATGCCCCATTGTCGTCGGTCCGTGCACTACGTTAAAATCCCTGTGTTCAGCGCAGGAGTTTTAACAGACAGTGGAGCCCTAGCTTTACTCTGCACTGTGAACTCCTTCTTCTTTACCACCGATTTCCATACTCTGCACTGTCTTCCTCTATACTCATTTTTATGCTCTGCACTGTGTGTTTTTATTCTTCCTCATCACCACCTCTCTCCATATACTGCACTATGTGTTCATTCTTCCTCATCACCTCTTTCCATGTACTACACTGTGTGTAATTCTTCCTCACTACCTCTTTTCATACTCTGCACGGTGTGTATGTTTATTCTTTCACTGTGCTTCCTTCAATACTCTGCACTGTGTGTCCCAAACTTGAATGTGTGTTCATTCTTCCTCTATACTTATTTCTATACTCTTCAATCTTCCTCACTACCTCTTTCCATATACTGCACTGTGTGTGTATTCTTCCTCACCACCTCACAAAACACTCTGTGTGTGTGTGTGTGTGTGTGTTCATTCTTTCACTATGCTCCCTTCAATACTCTGCACTGTGTGTCCCAAACTTGAAAGAAAGTATACGCATAAACTGTGTTTTTTATTATTACATTGATACTGTTTTGTATAGTTTTCTTGACATTTCTGTATTTTTTTTATCATATTTGTATGTATGTATATATGTATGTATGTATGTGATGTATGTGTGTGTATATATATATATATATATATATATATATATATATAATATAAAATCACCATTTGATCAACTGTCATTTGGTTAAATGGCACTGTTATTGCCAAGAATGCTTCTAGGGCACTTTTACTGTGTCCTTTTACTGATTTATACAGCAAAAATCCCATCTTTACATGAAAGCATCACTTTTACAATGGCATAATTTTGGGGCTTTATCAAGAATCCCTGTAGAAGTTCTGTAGATGAAGCTGTGCTGATATGTTCTGTTTCTGCACAGTACGGTTTCTATTACATGAGCAACTTCAAATCATAAAAGCCTGGAGCTCAGAAACCCAATGCCACATGAATGGCTCAGGTTATATTTCGTTGTGGGGAGGGTGTGATTTGTTGCCTTGTATGTAACTCCAGCCTTCTCACTGTTTATATAATGTCTAATTTTGCATGTTATCATGACTTTTTATGCCCCTGGATGTTTCTTTTTACATTAAGCATTAAAAGCTATATAAAAGCATATACATTTTGCACAGGATAGATATGTACATAATATGCACCCATGGTTTCAGAGAGGAAATGAATGAAATTTCTCCCTGAAAGACTTATTCACTTAAAGAGTGACTATACATCATGTTCAAAGTGTGCAGGTCACGAACATACAGGTAGTATGTGCAGGGCTAGAACACACCTGTACTCACTAGAGGCACCCATGAGACTAATCACATTGTCACACTCCAGGCTTTCAGCACTGCCCCATCTCATTCTGGAACATGCTATTTTCATATTCATTCACAAGGAGGGGCAGTGCGAGTGTTTCTTCCCTCTGAATACTTTGCCCCTCCCTACCAAGTTTATACTGGTATATAGCATGTCACTACAATTGCTATTCTGTATGTGCATACTTAATGAGTAACTTATTAGTATATACTTGCAGAATTGGAAATGTAGTGAATATATTGCTTGCTGTAACATGCTGTATTCCAGTATTTTCCCAGCAGGAGGAGCACTGCTGCCATCCAAAAACTCCACACAGAGTTTGCAGTGGGGAGAGAGACTCACACTGCTCCTCAGTCTGAATAAATATGTAAGTCGCATTTTCGAAGGTGAGGTGGAACAATGCTGCTTGTAGTGCGAGTCTCTATGAATTAGGCTCTGGCTTCTCAGCAATGCTTCTACTCTACAGGAATACTGGTATACAGCATGTTCAAGCCCTGCAAACTCTGTTCAAACATGCTGTATATTCATTCTATAATACTCACAGATATATGACCCCTGATTTTGGGTTGGGTCTGTGTGTCTAGAGCAGCAGTTCTAGAGCAACCTGTTGGTCGGATCCCCCATGGGGGTCGAACAACTATTTCACAGGGGTCGCTGTGTTGGCTAAAAGCACCAGAGCTGCTGCTAACAAATAACAGTGCTGATGGTCACATTCGTGCCAGAAGTGACATCCTGGAGTGCAGAACATGGTGACACTCTGTAGGGCCACTTCTGTGTTCCAAAATACAGGAAATTACACTTTTTTGAGAATCACTGGTCTAGAGTGAAAACTACAGTATTCTCTCTGATTCTGCCTTATTTCTGCTTTGATGAATTGCTATTGTTATGAAGCCCCATCCTCTCCATCTGCACTGTTCACAGTCCTTCCATTTGTTTGCTGCAGGAAAGATCAATTCTGATATCAACATCTATCTGTGTCATACATGGTAGGCGGAAATGCACGCCTCTCTTTACTTTGTTCTCATAGTGTTGTGATGTTGTTGTGACTCTACAGTCACACTCTTTCTGCGGCTAGGACAGGTAAAAGGTAGTTTGTTCCCATAGAATCATGGGGAAAGTATTTCCAGCTACACACACTGGGTGTAATGTGTGGTGCTAGGTCCTCCCACAGTCGTCAGGGAGTTTAGATTATACATACAATTGTGTCATCATATAATATATCTTCCTACGTAGCACGAATGAGAGAGAGAGAGAGAGAGAGGGGGAAAGAGAGGGAGAGAGAGAGGGGCTCTGCCATACATCGTAGAAGCAACTTTAACCTGTGTAATCCTGGCATTTGTGTTTGCTCCCTAGAAAAAGCACCAACAAAGTTATATTTATAAAATTGTTGCAGTGAACATTATTCTAGTTGAACCATATTGAAAATTGCCCCACCAACTAAACGAAACAAGGGCCTAACTACCGTATTTTTTGGACTATAAGACGCACCCAGGTTTTAAAGCAGGAACACCCGGAAAAAAATATTTGATACATTAAAGTGCTCGCATCAATTGGGTTAATGCAATTGATTAAATGAATGCAATATCAGATTCAGCCAGTAGAGAGCAGCAGTACACTCACAGCACATCACGTCATTCTCCACACTGATCGGGAGGAGGGGAGCCAGGCTGCCCTGTCTTCTCTGCTGTCCTGATCTTGCTGTCTGTGTCCATGGAAGCTGCAGTGATTGAAGTTCCCACAGTCACGGAGAGAGGGATAGATAGCAGTTCACCTATCCCTCTCTTCATTGTTTATATCTGCAGGGCTCTGGACTATATTGGCATAAGCAATTATACAGTTAGGATGTGAGATCCACCCACGGCTGGATCTCACATCTTAACTGTATAATTGCTTATGCCAACAGAGTCCAGAGCCCTGCTGATATAAACAATGAGCTCCCCAGGTAATCTCCTTGCCGGGAGAGCTGGCAGGAAGCCAGTTTCGTGGGGGTGTCGCATTCGGACCATAAGACACAGGCACTTTCCCCCCGATTTTGGGGGTGAAAAAGTGCGTCTTATAGTCTAAAAAATGTATTAATTAATTAATTATAAATGTATTATTAGTCCTCACTTTCAATGCCACTCCAAAACGTCATGTGCCCACACTCTTTCTCTGAGAATCTTCACTTTCTGACACAGACTCCCTCTCTGGATGTGAAGTTTGAGTAAAAAAGGAAAACCCAGGTGCTGGACTCGATCTATAGGTCCATCTTTCCACCTTACGATGCCATCACACATTGATGAAAAGGTCCACACTCCGGTAGACAAAATCCAATGATATCTTTTATTATACTTAAGCACAATACAGCATACAATCCCTCTAGGAATCGCCCCATGTGACGCGTTTCACTCCCCTTGGAGCTAATTCGACAAGTAGACACTCGCACTACACAGTGTGTGACTTCTCAAAACCGTTATAGTGACCCTGCACCAGTTGTAAAACAGTTATATATATACATAACAGTTTTTGGCTTTCTTCATTTGTTCCTGCTTTGATAACTCTATAAAAGAACCTGTGAATGTATAAAAACGAGCAAAACACAAACACAGTATGCTAAAGGTGGTGCTAGGAAAGCTGTGAGAGTCAGCTTCCCCTCCTCCTTTAACCCCGCTCTCCTTGTAGTTATATCTGTTGATAGGACTTCCACGCTTGAATCGGCAGACACACCTGCAGGTATTTTTCAGATAAGGCACTCCAATGTATAGGGTACATCTTCTACATCGGAGGGTCTTATAGTCCGTAAAATCCGCTATACATTGTATATGGTCAGGGGTGCACATAAATGGTATGCTGGTACCCAAAATCTTCTAAAATCTAGCTCTGCGTACCTCTCTTTTTCTTTTTCTCAGCGCATCTGCTGCTCATCTTCCCCCTCCTCCCCCTTCTCTCTGATCAGTACAAATGTGCTTGTGTTGTGCTCTGACGGCAAGCGCTCTCTATTGACACCCGGTGGATGAAACTGATATTGCAGATTGAGTTGAGATTACAATCTGCAATATGCAGCAGCAATTTATGTCACTTGTATAACCGCAGGAAACTTTAATAACTATAAAAGGTTGCAATCATGGGTGTCAAATTAGGAATGTAAATTGGACTTATAAGGGTGTTGGAGATGTGGGGGACGGTAATCAGAATAGGCATATGTATGGGTAAAATCTGACGAGAAAAGTTGCACTACTAAAAAAGGATCCTGGAGATATATACTGAGATCTGGGGATTCAAACAGTGTTGTACTGTCAGAGTTACATTTGACCCAAAGCCAGCTGGTGACCTGTGGATGGAGACGGCTAAACTGAGGCGCAATCAGGATCAGGGAGGTCCATCTGCAGCAGAATCTAACATGCAGGAAGCTGACGCAGAGGACAATGAGGGAGACAGTGAGGTAGACCACCCTACGTATGGGGTGAGTACCAAACACCATTTCCTGGTACTCCTCTGAGTAGCTAACTACAAGAAGTTATGTGCACCCCTGTATATGATCATTATGTGTGCTGTCATAGCCTTCTCTCCTGTGCACATCCACAGCTTCCATCTAAATTAAATTAGCAAAACCAAGTGCCCTGGCCTTTGCTAGATTGTGCCAGCAGCTATGTGATTAAAGACCACTTAACTGTAAAAGATTATAGTCCTGACATTAGCGTACTACTTCAAAACCCTATGGCAAACAAATATTCTGTTTCAGCTTGTGTTTTGTATAATTAATGATCATACATGTTACAGGCAGTAAGTTCATATGGTTTCATATATCTGCTTCCTCTTATAATCATTATTTTCAGATGTCCAACAAAGAAAGGGAGGAATCGCGGAGAGAGGTTGCTGTGCTGGCAAACATGAAGCATCCGAATATTGTCCAGTACAGAGAATCCTTTGAAGGTTGGGAATTGTGCTGTCTATATAACATTATCTTCAATAAACATTTTATTTTCTGCCCTAAAAAAGGACAATGTGCTATGTATTTGCAAATTGGATTTAATAAGGTGAAAAGTATTTTTTTTCCAAATCTTTATTTCAGCAAGACCATTAAGGCAATTTTTCAACTAAGGGCATGTTTCCACTTCGTTGTGTGCTCCGTCAGAACCCCTACATTCAGCGCAGTGCATGGCGGGGGTCCCGACGGATCACATACACTATACCAGCCCGGCGGATGCTCTGTTCAGACATCCACCAATGCAGGGGTTAAGGTACTGCACTACGCTAACTCTTACATCGGCGAGAACAGAGCATCCGTCGAGCAGGAACAGTGTATGTGATCCGTTGGGACCCCCGTCAAGCACTGAGCTTAGCAAAGGGGGTCCCGACGGATCACCCAGCGCTGTGGAGACATGGACTAAGATAAATTTACTAAAGCTTGGTTTGCACGGTGCCTTAGTATGTTTCAAACAATCATTTGTCAAGCTGGCCATAGGTGTTCAATTTGCAGACCATTTCGGTGTGCAGGCTTGTGGTTATTAATCTATCGTGAAATTGCCCACAAATCGGACGCTCAAATGTAAAATTTGGCCAGAATTCGATGTAACTTATTATTAACTTAATTTTTGGATCAATCTCATTACTTTGGATGGGAACCAGCGTCCTCATCCAAAGTAAATACAGGCACACACAGGGTGTGCAGACGATTCTCGGCACAACCATCACGGGTGTCGATCTGCCTAAAAATCTAAGGAAAAACGAGACGTCTATGATCGGCTTTAGCATTAGGCTGTAAACTCCATTGTAAGGAAATTGTAGTTCTCAAGCAATTCAAAAGCTTTTATGCTCCAGTGTCAAAATCACAGTTCATTACCTATGACATCATCAGCACTTCCCATCAATCCAGTTTGCATGTAGAGATGGGTTAGAGCGCAATAGGGCTGCTCCTGTAGCCACAGATGATGTACTGCATTCTTATAATAGCGATATAATTCATATTAAAGATTAGAACAATTACTCTGTATTCCCTCTCCCTTATTGCAGAGGCCCCAATACATAATTTAGAAGATCTCCTTAAGGGCTTGTTTCCACTAGAGCAGTCGGCCGCGTCCATGGCCGACCACTCCCATTGAAAATACAGATGGTTTTTCCACTAATGCGGATGGGTGCGGACGTGGATTCGGGGGCATTTATGAACGCTGCCCTACTGCGTTTTTGAACCGTGTACAGCAACCTCACCCATAGGAAATGAATGGACGCAGTCAAGAGTATTGTAGCCCAGTTCAGCCTTGTGTAGGTCTACAGTCTTTCTCCTTGGACAGCTTAGCTTAGGCCTTGGCCATGGTAGCCAGTTCTGTGGACAAGTGTCTTTTAAGCTGGGCATAGACAGGAAGATTCCTGCACGATTCGACAGCTAAGCGGCTGCCGTGTGCGTTACCGCAATCGTTGGGAGGTCAGGTCGGCAGAGAATCGGGTGAGCCCCCTGGTCATATTGACCAGGAATCTGCCGCATGCCAGATTGCACGGTGATCCGACATGCTGGTACATTCACAGCTAAAGGGTGCCCAGCCGATTCACAGCCAAAGGGTGCCTGGCACTAGCGGCTGTGCGTGATGATGTCATCACACCGGTCGGTCAGATGGGCAGTCGTTGGAAAAAAACGACCCACCTATGCCTAGCTTTATACAGATACTGGAACCTTGCTTCTAATCTCAGCTCATTGCCAGAGTATAGTAAAGACTAATGAGAGCCTGAAAACTAGGGGATCAAATACATTTCCCTCATTGGGTTTTTGAGGGTTTTTGTTGTTGTTAATATGTCTCTCACAGCTACAATAGACCTCCCATTATAATTATAGACTGGGGATTTCTTTGTCAGAGGGCAGATTTACAAAATCAGCAGAAGATCAAATACTTATTTCCCTCACTCTATTTGTCCCAAGCTGCAGTTTACAATTTCTTCAATGTGGTAACTGAATTACTTTCTGGATTCAGAATTTTCTTATTTCTCATTGGTAATCTAAACACGTAAAGCTAAACCTACAACCTGAAAATGAGGATTGCATGAATGGCACTAGAAGTGCAGATAATAAAGAGGAATGCATAAAAAAACTTACCTGTAATGAGTAATTTAAGAAGATCCCCCGTGGCCCTCCCTCACTTCCTGGCCCTGATTATGATTATTTATAGCCGAGGCGAGAGTCACAAGAGCGAAGTGTTTGTCGGGTAATTCTGTCATCTCAACTCGTCATTGTAAGTAAATTGAGGAAAATTCCCATAGAAAACCATTGATCGCCCCCAGTGGCCACCCGCAATATTGCAGATATCTGAAGTCTGGTGAATAAAGGCTGCCAGCCACACCCCGACGGGTGCAGACAGACCAGTCCCAATATGCACTGGTGCATTATGGGGCCCCTTCAGTCGGCCGGCACCCTTTGTGTGCCGGCCATTAGCTTCAATGAAGACGCCGGTCTTCATTGAAGCTAATGCTATCGGCTTCCATCGGCCAGAGATTATCGGACATGTCCGTTCTCTGGCTGGCCGAGCTTTGGGGCGACAGGGATCTGTGCCCCATGTTGGCACATACCGATAAGGGGCCGATTTTTCCACTGACCGATGGCGCGAGCGCGCACGCCCGTCGGTCAGGTGAAAAATCGGCCGCTTATCGGCATGTGTCTGGCTAGCATAAATATGGAATCGCTCATACAATTCCAGCAGGTAAGTATATTATTTTAGGATTGTAGAGCCCTAAGCCACCATCATACCAGCTCAGAGGTTAGTCAAACTTTAATTTTACATATGTAATTTTTTATTCATTGTGTGTACATCTGCTTTAAGAAACACACGAGTAAAGCTAGCCATACATGGTTCAATTGACATCAAATTGATCATCAATTCAATCAAAGTTTTTGATCATTTAATCGTATGTCGATTGTAATTGAATCGAAGTACACACCACATTGAGTATGCAATCTAAGCCCAACTTTGATTGAATTTAATCGTTTTTAAACGTAGAGTGATCAAAAAGCGATTGTCACAGAGTGATCAAAAAGGGACCATTGATGTTCACAGAGTGATCAAAAAGGGACCAATGATGGTCACAGAGGGATCAAAAACCCTTAGGTCATATCTATGCATTTTAATCCAGTACATTATAATCGTGGCAAAAGGACACCGGGGGACACTCATTACATTAGGAGATGTATTCACAGAGATCGCCATTTGCATTCTTGTGTGTCAGTGAACAGACACACAAGCCATTACAATCGCCATTACATCGCCATTACAATCGCCATTACATCGTCATTACAATCGCCATTACAATCGCCATTACAATGCATGCTTGCATGGTTTAAATGACTGTATTGCATTTCCCTCCTCCCGGAAGTAACAGTATGCTAATTGATTGAATCGAATCTCAATTGGACAGGTCAAACAACAGTACAAAAAATTAGACACAATGTGGGGACAATCAATCAAAATTTTCCAACTGGTCCGATCAAATTTCGATTGAGAAAAATGACAATTAAAATCGAATTTCAACAATCGTACCATGTGGACATGCTCCAATTTTCAATCAATCGACTAAAAAAATTGATCGAATTACATTGATTGTACAGTCAATTGAACCATGTGTGGCTAGCTTAACAGTGTTGGTGTCCAGTTTTTATGATGCAGATTATCTTCTCATTACTGACACTCAGTGAATCTGTTTCATGTCAGTTGTTAGTCCACATCTATTTCTTATCTGCCGCTTTCTATCTGACGCCTTGTCTGGGCATGACATTTTACAGAGAAACTGTGACAATTATGTTATCTTAAATGTTTGGGTTAACATGTTCAGGAAAGATTTGTTAACTTCTCTTTTTTAACTTTGACAAAAACATTGGCTAATACAGAACTTGTTGTTGAACAGAAGAAGTTAGGGAAAATTTGGGAAATAAAGTGTTTGTCTACCAACCTTATTGTCTGCCAGGTGTAAATAGGATAGACTATGAAGCTGTGGTGGATAAAGAGCACTATGATGGTACCAGAAATACAATTGTGTATAGCTGTGTTTGTCATATCACAGGCACCAATGCCAGCAGTTTCGGTAACAAGCTTTGTCACTTCATTTGAATTTTGTAAGAGGACGTGTAATTTGAAAGAGATCTGGTTCTGGGATTTAAGCAGGGAACAGACGGCTGTAGCTGTCCAATGTTCCCTGCAGCAGGGTGATGATGTATTCACGCTGCTTTCAGATATTGGCGAAGCTGGGGAGACAGCTCTGCTATCTCTCCAGCTCAGCCAATGCTTTGCATGTTACCCGCGGTCTCCATGCAAAGCAATGTACATCGGCCGTGATTAACGGTCATGTCGGATATCCCTGTATTCGAGCGGAATTGATTGGTCCCGCTGAAAAACAGGGATGGCCACATATGATATGGGCCAGATAGAATATGAAAAAAATACATATGTAAAATTAAAGATAGACTTGCCTCTGAGCTGTTATAATGGTGGCATAGGGCTCCATGATCCTAAAATAATATACTTACCTGCTGTTCCATGGAATCGTATGAGAGATTGCATATTTATTTGCCAGGCTTTGGGGGTTTAACTCAGTGTGCAATATCGCAAGCGGCCACTGGGGGCGTTTATATTGGTTTTCTATGGGAATTTTCGTCAGTGTACTTTCCATGGAGTGCCAAGATCACAGATTTCGCTCTTATGATGTGCCTCCATGGCAACACGTCATCAGGGCCAGGGAGAGGAGGAATCTTCTTAAATTACTAATTACAGGTAAGTTTTTTTTTTTTATGCTTTCCTTCCTATTATCGGCACTTCTAGTGCCATTCATGTAATGATAATTTTTGGGTGGTAGGTCCAATTTAAGTTGCAAGTCTTTAGACTCTGTATCTGTATAAAAAAATACTTCCATGCAGAAAAAAAACCATCCTGATTTCCTGAAGTATTTCTCTGGAATATTTAATCACATAATGGCTTGCTAGTAGGCATATTGAGGATACATGATGCACATACTTCATTAAGGTTTTGCTGTTTTTTTTCCTGCAGTACGCTAATGGAAGTCTCTGGCTTGATTGATGATTATGTGATCTTATTACTAGGTATAATTTTATTGTTTTTGCCAGTGAGACACTAAACAGGATGAAACTTCTTTTGTTTCAGAGAGTGGATGTCTGTATATTGTGATGGACTATTGTGAGGGGGGAGATCTGTTTCAACGAATCAATACTCAGAAAGGAGTTTTATTCTCAGAAGATCAGGTATACTTGTAAATGGTTCAAATGATTGTCTTGAAACCTATATAAAAAATTTTTTTAACCCTGTCTAGGCATACACTTATTAGATGGCCCTAAATAACCTATGTGATAGGACTGTACTAAATCTGCTGGCAGGATTTAACCTCCTGGGCGTAACCCCTGTTGTGTGTAAAAAAAACAAAAACCATATACCGTATTTTTCGGCATATAAGACGCACTTTTTTACCCCCAAAATTGGGGGCAAAAAGTGTCTGCGTCTTATACACCTTGGCTGCCCGCCAGCTCCCCCGGCACGGAAATCAGCTGGGGGAGCTGGAGAAGCTCTCAGATTTGAGATGCCGGCTAGTGCCGACTCTCACATCTAAACTGTCTAATTTCCTAAAAGGAAGATGCGAGTTCATCTATACTTTTAGGAAATGAAGAGAGAAGTGTATATGAACTTGTATCTACCTTTTCTCTTCTGTCCGTGGGAACAGCAATCACTCCCCACGGACACAGCACAGTGAGTAAGAGCTCGGAACCCCCCCCCCCCCCCCCCCCCCCCCCGCTCTGTACAGTGTAGAGATGATGTCGTGTTGATGAGAGTTTACTGCTGCTAGTGACACCTGCTGGCTGAATTGGAGATTGCATTCACTGAAAATATTGCATTAACAAAATTGATGTGAAAAGTTATTAAATCTTTTTTTTCTGGTTTTCCTGCCCTTAAAACTGGGTGCGTCTTATATGCTGGTGCGTCTTATATGGCGGAAAATACGGTGTTCTCCGCCGCAATTTCCTGCCCGCCCGGAGGCTGTGTCACCAGAGGTGCCAGAGTTATGCTGGGAAAAGGCGACACCCCCTCCATTACATTGAGGTCTATGACGCCTTCTACCTCTACTTCCCGTTACCGGTGACGTGATCAGGGGCAGACCCAGAAGCATCAGCCTACATGCCGATGCACAGAATCGCCAGGGCAATCGGGCAGCCAAACGCCCACGAGGTTAAACTAACAGCAGGGCCTGTCCGAAAGATTGCAAGAGATATATTTAATAATCTAGGCCACCAAGAACAATAAATACACTTTATTTGAAAGTTATGTGGAGTTTTCAGTGTCGCCTCTCAGCCTTGATAAAGGAATTGGCTTTATCACCTCTGTTCAGCAAAGATTTAGAGGACTTATGCTAGCCACACACGGGTAAATTCCCTGGCAATCGACCTCCAGTCAATCACAGAGTGGTGACCTCACCACAGCGTGGTGATCAATTGAACAGAAATCAATGTGCACCACATGGGCACATCGATTCCCATTCAATGGGGACCTCCGAGACCGGTTCTCCCCAGCCTCTAGCCCATGTGAATCAGAACACTTTCACACGGAATAGAAGCTGGGAAGAAATCATTCAGCCTGTTTCTCACTCACAGCAGTGTCGGCTTCAGTAGTGCGTGCTGGCTCCGCCCCCTTCACACGGTCAGGCTCAGTGTGTAGGGAGAAGGCAGAGCCGAAGCTGTTCCTATACTTTGCATGAAAATTCTTTTGTAAAGTATTAGACATTGAACAGGGTTTTCCAACA
Organism: Ptychadena robeensis; assembly: GCA_036250615.1. Taxonomy (NCBI): domain Eukaryota; kingdom Metazoa; phylum Chordata; class Amphibia; order Anura; family Ptychadenidae; genus Ptychadena; species Ptychadena robeensis. The sequence goes on from CM070032.1 coordinate 185,976,647, forward strand.
TGTTGGAACACCATTCAATCGAGTTTCTTCGAGCAGGCTCTATTGATCCCACTCGAAGGAAAGCACACACAGGTAGGTTTGTAAGCAGATAAGAGTACAATCAATCACTGTGACCGTGCGCGTTGATTGGTTGTACTCAACTCTTTTTACAAATTACCCGTGTGTGCCTAGCTTTAATTGCCATGATGTATGTTCTCTCACTCTTTCTGCAAAAAGGACAATATAAATCGATTTTACTTAAATGATAAGTGTGTCAATACTATTTAAAATTTTTACCATGATGATGATAGTAATAATATTGAAGTTTAATCTAATGCAGGAGTGGGCAAACTAAGGCCAGGGGGCCAGATCCCGTCCCCTTAGATTTCTTTACTGGCCCCTTGTCACCTTGTTGAAAAGATGCCCTCCTCCACTTGTTTACTGGCCCCTTGTCACCTTGTTGAAAAGATGCCCTCCTCCACTTGTTTTGTGCAAAAAGTACACAAAATGCCTAGAGGTGTCCAAACATTACTTTGGGATCGATGCAGTGGTGTGTTAATGACACTGGGCTCATCCTCATGGCGATTACAGGCAGCCCATAGGAATGAGCATTTTTTAATCACAGAAAACTTTAAAAGAAAACCACGCCCCTGTCACACTTCACCTATTACACATCAGCACGATCATGAGCGATGCATGGAATTGGCACCCCTGACATTCATTACAGGCTCTTGGTCCAGCCCTTTTATCAAATTTAAGAAGCCAATGTGGCCCACGAGTCAAAAAGTTTGCCCATCCCTGGTCTAATGTATGATAATGGCAGCATTGGCATGCTATATTTTTTCTCCCAACAGATCCTAGACTGGTTTGTTCAGTTGTGTTTGGCTCTGAAACACGTTCATGATAGGAAGATTCTTCATAGAGACATTAAATCACAGGTAACGCAGAATATTGCTGCAGTCATCAGTATTTGGAGAATGTTTGTGCTTTTCTGACATCTGTACCCTTGTATCTATTTTAGAATATATTCTTAACAAAAAGTGGGACCATACAATTAGGTGATTTCGGAATAGCCAGAGTGTTAAACAGGTATGTATTGAACATGTTTATTACATTGGTAACAGCTGATTAGACGTCAGTTTTTTTTTTTTTATTGCAAGTGTTATTTTTCCTAACGCAGCACAGTGGAATTGGCACGGACTTGTATAGGAACTCCTTATTACCTGTCTCCGGAAATATGTGAGAACCGACCCTACAACAACAAAAGGTGTGTGGAAAGTACTTTTTATTTTAAAATGTGCTAACATATTTATTAATTACACAATTATTTATTAATTACACACAAAGACATTGTGCTTTCTTTCATAAATTAATTGTGTACAAACACTTTTGATATGACAACTGATCTGTTCTTTTTAGTTTAAACTGTATGCATGTACATTTCTTGTATTTTTTTGTATAAGAGACTCCTGTTTGGTGTCGGCTGTCCAAAAGTTTATATTCCTCATTTAGAGTTGAGGCGAAATTTTCTCTCACCTCTGTTCATTCAACAGATACATTTTTTTAATGTTACAAGGAATACAAAAGCTGCCAACACGAGTAGTAGTTATGTGTGATCATTCTGATCATTGTTACTGATTATAAATTCTTGTTCTCTAAATAAGATGAAATGCTATGTGCATACAATGTTAATTGTGCAGTTGCTGTCCTGAATGTTAGAGATAATTATGTTGGCTACCTGCTGTTGTGCTACTCTGAACATTTTTCTTTTACTCTTGCAGTGACATTTGGGCTTTGGGATGTGTCCTATATGAAATGTGTACTCTCAAACATGCGGTGAGTGGAAATGTCTGATTCAGATTGGTCTTCCATGTCTTTGGTCAGAATTAGACACGGCTATCACTATGATTTCTGTTTAGTTCAATCAAGTACTTCATATTAAGAGCTCAATCAGAGAAAGGTGTAAAGCTGGGCATACACGGGTAGATTTCTGTGCAATCGACCGGCGATTATTCGAATGGTAATCAATGTGCACCACATGGGCACATCAATTCCCGCTCGATAGGGGCCCGGTTTCCCAGGGGTCTCTGCTTTTCCCCAGCCGGCAGAGAGAGTCAGCCCGCCTGCTTGCTCCCCCTTTCTTCATTGAGACATGCTGGCCCTGCCCCCTTCACACTCCCAGCTAGCTGATCACAGCCGCCTGTGTGCCCTTCAGCTGGAAGCCCTGCCATGACTTTGAAAGGAGACCCGCTGTCCCCATTCAAAGTAATAGATTTTGACCAAGGTTTTCCAACATGTTGGAAACCCGTTTGGTTGAGCAGGATCAACGGATCCTGCTCGAAGGAACCGTGGATGTCTCAAATATTGTAACTAATTAGAGCAACATCGGGTGCCGTGAGTGCGCACAGTGCCCGATGTTGCTCTAATCTGTTTCTTCATCGAGCTGTGTATGTCCGGCTTAAATAACATGTTTAAGCAACAAGGTTTGTTGCTTAACATAACAGGTTTGTATGTTGAAATGCAAACGTGTGAATTTCCACTTTCTTAAAATTCCCGCTATCTTAAAATGGTGAATTATTGTGTCAGACTCTTAATGTGCAATATGAGGATGCTGATGGGGGAAAAAAGCTGACACCTTTGTTACAGCTTTATAAGAATTGATGGAGAAACTACTCCATTGGGTATGTCTCTCTATCCAAGTAACATAAAAATGTTTATGGTGATTAATATCATTACTATATAGATCTTATTCCAAACTACTTATTGTGTCCTATTTGAGACAATACAAAAGAAAATACAAAAATAAATTTGTATATACAGTGGACCCTTGGCTTACGAACGTAATTTGTTCCAAAGGGTTGGTTGGAAGTTTCCTATAGGAAATAATTGAAATGGCAATAATCCGTACCGGACCTCCCAAGTTCCCACTTACCTAACCTTTTCATAATAAAAAAAATTTAAAATATGTGTAACATTCAAGAAACGCCAATAATATTTCTACTTTTACAGCAATTAGAGTTGCATGCTCCTATCCTACCAGAAACAATTTAAGGCTCACCATTCAAGTTGACATCATTAGCTCGCAGCAGACAGGACTAAGAAAAGTCCTCTTCCAGAAGAACATCTGGAATCTGGGTCTCTTGTGTGCTTTCTATGCTTGAAAGTGTCTCTTGCCCTGTAGGATCTGCTTCTGGCTCATTTGGTCTCAACCTTTTTAGTATCAAAAACTGGTCTGAGGTTGCTTGTTTCTGTCTGATCATCCTCAGCACAAACAAATTCCAAGACACATATGAGGTCCTTCTTACACCACCGTGTATGCTCATATATATACATAGATATAGCTCTGGGATCCTTGGGTGCAACCCTAAGGCAATAAGGGGCATTCACAAATTGACGAAGACGGAAAGACGCGCATCCCCTGGTCACTTATCTGGCCCCTGTCTGAAAGTGATACAATGGGGTTGTATTTAAACGACCCCTGAGTGCCTACAAATTGTGTGCAGGTGCCTGGGCGTGGGGGGGGG
>CM070032.1:185980159-185995342 GCA_036250615.1 Ptychadena robeensis
GGGGGGGGGGTTGCCAGTGTGTAGTATGAGAGCATTCATACACAACCTGATGACTGTTGGCAGCAGCCCAGAAAGCATACATATGAATTCTGCCATACTGTAAAAGTCGGGCCGGAAATTGGGTCATAAATGAAAACTTTGATGAAAATGAAAATTTTGGTTGAGGGTGCACTGTATTTGTTTTAAAATGTGGTAGACCATCTTTAACAGCTAAAAGACAAAATCACATTAGGCTTTCCTCTTTTATACCTTTTTGTTAAATTTACTTGGGAAAAGTCCACTCAAGGAACAATACTTAAATTTCCTCTTCAACCCTTTCCTCCATCATGCTCCTAATAGTCCCCACACACTTAACGAGCTGCGACCGATGTGCATGCACGCTCACGGCCATGGGTCGGAGGCAAAATCTGTCGCCCCAAAGCTCGTGTGTGGGGACCTTAGATCTCTGGCCGATGCCATTAGTTTGAATAGGGACGGGCATCCCCATTCAAACTAATGGCCGACACACAAAGTGTGCCCGCCGATACTGTTAGCAATGGAGAGCAGCGTGATAAGTTCATCATGTTGCACTCCACAGCTCATCTGCCAGTCCTGCTCGTTACGTGTGTGGGGACCTTTAGCTAGCTTGTCTTGGGTGAGCAAACCCTCATTGGGCAATATTGCTACCCATCGAAATATTGTGAGCCATGACGAGACAGCTAGGATCATGTCAGAACAAAAATCACAGGATCACAGTTAAACGTGTATGCCAGTAGTCAGCACTCTGCAACTAAGGGGAGAGAATTGTTTGTGTAGCTAAACATTACATTCTAAGCATTTAACTTTTACATTTCTTCTTCAAAATTTTAGTAAGTCAACATGCTGTAAGACAAAAACATTTCCTTAATAAAGTGTTTGCTTTCAGTTTGAAGCTGGCAATATGAAGAACCTGGTGCTGAAGATCATTCGGGGCTCATATCCTCCGGTGTCGATGCATTACTCATATGACCTCCGCAATTTGCTTTCTTTGCTTTTTAAAAGAAATCCCAGGGATCGTCCGTCTGTCAACTCCATATTGGAGAAGCCTTTTATATTTAAGCGTATTGAAAAGTTTTTGCCTCCACAGGTAATGTGAAATTTAAGGATGGAACTGTAGTTGTAGGCAGGTATAATATGTGCTTTCATAAAGCTTTCTATTAACTGATACATCAAGAAATAGTTTTTTGGTATTAGCAGGAAAATAAGGTAAGGAAAGGGAATTGGTATTAGCCACCTATGTACAGCAGTGTATCTAACAATTTTTAGGTATTTTGATTGCTTTGTAGCAAATTGGATTTTAAATCATGTTCACCGACATTTATCTTCATATCTGGAAATTTTGCGTTACCATATTTTGTGCACGATAAGACACACTGGATCATAAGACTCACCATGGTTTTTGGGAAATGGAATGGAAAATAATTACTCACAGAAAGACTCACTGAAAGACTCAATCCAAGCTCTCTGCAGAAGGTTAAAACTGTGAGATAGATTAGATAGATAGATTAGACTCTGATTATCTAAAATCCAATGAACAATTGCCTCTGGCTATTGTCTATAAGTACCAAAACTAGGCTACTCCAGAGCAGCAGTTGTGTTTTTTTCAATGCTGCCTTAGGGCTTGTTTCCACTATACGTCGGAACCCCCTCCGCTAAGCGCATTGCACATAGACCTTACCTGCTCAGCAGATGCTGTGTTTAGACATCTGCTGATGCAGAGGCTCAACATACTCCACTACGTTAAGCCTTGCATCGGTGGAACGGCTCGGCGCAGTGAAGACACCGCATCTGCCGAGCAGGTAAGTCTATGTGCTCCATCAGGACCTCCCGCCAAGCAATACGCTTAGCTGAGGGGTCCTGGCGTATAGTGGAAACATAGCCTAAATGTATTCAGACTTGTACTTTTAAGTAATGCCATTGAAATCATGGCCTTTATCATATGTGTAACCGCACCCACTTTTAGCCACATATATAGTAAAGGAAAACATCCAAACTGTAGTGCACTGCAGTGCAGAGATGTGCTGGATTTTTTGGACCATTAGATGTTCTGCTATAGAATGTATCCTATACAGCAGAGGTGTATGATGCCCAAAAAATACTTCAGTTTTTTCCCTCTGTGCCGGCCAGCAGAGCAGGAATAAAGCAGACGGGAAGCTGTCTAACATCACAAGACCAAAATATTCCCACCTTCCCAATTTTGGGGTGAGGGAGTGCGTCTTATGGTGTGAATAAATACCGTAAATATTCTGTTACTTGTGGGGAATTGCATTGCTAACACCAGTGTATGAAACAAATCATACATCTTTCTGTATTCATCTAAACCACATTGTATTTTATTCTTTAATTTATCAGCTTATTGTTGAGGAATTTGGCATGGGAGCCATTGTAAACCAACCTAAACCTGCAGGCCATGCCATAGCTGGTAAGTAGTCAATAGGCTTTTTCCTTTTGTAATGTGAAACCACACTAAATAGTAATTGTCATTAGATTTTAGATCTGCATGCTCACTGCTCCAGGACATTCCACTTCCAAAATTACTGTCACATATCATTTCATTCTCTGCCAAAAAAAAAACCAATACCCTTGATTTGGGTCAAAGTGAGGCCAACTGTAGGCCAAGGAGCTGCTTATTAAAGCTGACAGATTTTTTACTTTGACGAAGCTGTTATTTGTTGTTCAGTGTACTTTCTATTGATTTTTGTTTTCCTGACTTAGGCTATGTCTCCACAGCGTTGTTTGGTCCGTTGGGACCCCCTACGTTAAGCACAGGTGGATGCTCTGTTCTCACGGCGCTGAGCCTTTCCGCCGATGCAGAGGTTAATGTAGTGCAATTTGTTAGGGCCTGCATCAGTGGATGTCTAATCAGAGCATCCGCCGAACAGGTAATGTGCATGTGCCATGCTTAGAACTGCTCTGAACATAGGGGTCCCAATGGATCACACAACTGTGTAAACATGCCCTTAAGGTGCCTGTACACAAGTCGATACCCTTTTGATCGTTCATCGAAACAATGCGCACCCCGTTGCGTGATCAATTCCCGATCCTGGTCCCCATTCAAAATAATAGTGATCAAACAGGGATTTACCAACATAATGGTTGCTTGTTTGATCGACATTTCTTCAAGCGGGATCGATTTAACAAGGGTTTCCACATACGATGCCTGAACAATTGTTCACCAGACGATCGCTGCGATCATCGCCATGTATGGGTACCTTTTTTAGTTTTTCTAAAGTAAACAAAATTATGTGAAATAATGTGTTTATTTGGCATCCAAGCAATTAAAGTATCTGATATCTATACATATATATGTCTTGTGAAATTAGCCAAAAGACAAGCTCCAGCACAAGCAACACCCTCTGCCTCTCCTCCTGCTCAGAAAATCACCAAACCGGCTGCAAAGTACGGAGTGCCTTTAACCATAAAAAAGTCTGTAGAATCTGCAAAAAAACATTATGACAGGAAGCCACAGATCAGGCATAGACAGGTAAGAATGGCAATGTCCCCAATATATATATTTATATAGTACATGTGCAAAATATATTCAAGAGCTAGTTCTCACAAGCAGTAATTGGTCAATAAAAAGTTGTCAGCTGCCATTGCTCCATCACAGCCAACATTTAATGTGGATTCAAGTTGGTTTAAATCATGGTCAGTGGTCTGTATTTAACCATATTGCCTATGGGCAGTCGATGGCTGGGGTAGGTCTGGGTCTGGGTGATGACCTGGAATAAAATTTTATAAATATTAGGGGAAAGGGGATATTCGTAGTTTTCAGTAAACAAAATGTTGGTTTTATTGTTACAGAACAAATAAAACAAAAGCAAATCTTGCATCCAGCAAATAAATCAAACAAACATCCAATACTTTTAATACTCCAACTGTGCTTAGCCCTGCCAGTAGGTTCCCTAAAATGTTCCTAAGCTTTCCATGTGAGTCTACACAAAGGCAAAGAGATGAACTAGGTTAGCCACCTGGCAACTGTTCCACCCTCTCTCCTTGCCCACTTGAGACTTTTTACCCAGGGTTCCTCTCTGGCTAAAAGCCAAAAAATCCTGGAGTGTACCCAGGTGGAATGGGAAGGCCCCTAGTAACTCTCCCATTCCAGAGTCTGGGACCCTGTAACAAAACAAGTCAAATAGCAACCATGGTTGCTTCTTTCTATCCCCAGAATACGCCTCGAACCACAACCCCTAATATAGGATTAAGATATATCGCCCATATATCAAATTTTTTGACACAACCATGGTTGTGGTGGGTATACGACTGAAACATACTGGACTGAGATAAAAGTATTGTGCATTTTCAGAAGAAGGCCTGCAATGGCTGTGTCCATACTTTTCTTATAAAAGTATCACTTAAATCAGGTATTCGATCCATCAACCTGAACAGTGTTTGTGTGCGTTAGAAGTAACAATATAAAGCAGGGTACAGATGGACAGGGTACATATTCGAGCCGTTTGATGTTCCCTGCAGCAGTGTGATGACATCAGTGGAGCTGAGACCCGCGGTCTCTATGCAAAGTATCATACATCGGCCGAATTTACGGCCATATCCGATATGGCTGTTTTCGAGCTGGATTGATTAGTCCTTCTCGTAAATAGCGATGGCCGTATACCAGTGCCATGTGCCAGATAGATGGCCGTGAGCACGCATGGAGCTCGAAACGGCTTTCTATCTGGCCCATATCTGCAGGTTTGTACCCTGCTAAATTCCCTTAACTGTTGCTGGGTGTTTCATTAAACTGTGGTGTATATATGATATTTTCTATTTGAAAATGACTCCTTATTCCTGTTCTCACTATTATCCAATGTCATGCAGTAGTACATAGTAGCAGCATTCTTTTGTTCATTGACCATTATAATCATTGCACTGTTTTGGTTTGTGGTAAAATGTTGTAATAGTAGTAGTAATTTGAGGTTCCTTATTTAGCATTTATTTACTGAGAAAGGGTCATAAAGAATGGTGCTGCTGGCAGGTTATGATGTTTTATTTTAGGTAGACAAAGCCTGATGTTTCTATCAGAGGTTTTATAGCACCTAACCAGGAACTGCATATGATTTCTGGAATACCGCGCATCTCAATGAATTTTACTTTTTGTCCAGGCCCCAGCAGTGCCCATGAAGAAAGTGAACCATGTAGAAGAAAGGAGGAAACTGTTAGAGGTATCAAGCTGCCCCTCCTGCTTTTATTTTGTTCTCGCTGACTTCTAGTTCTACAGAGCTGGAGGGCTGAGCAGTACTTCTTGTGGTTCCAGCAGTTTCAGTGCTGGCAGATAAAAGATTACCCAAACTAAACGCCTCCAAACCTTTCCTCCTTGTTTCTTCCCACTCTTGTCCTCTAACCACATCTTCCTTGCCTGTCTTGACTCCACTAACAACCCTCTTTACCATAAAGGTCTTCTATAGAACCTAAGAGCAGTATGAGTACTTGTTTGTATTACAGGATATGGGAAAGAAAAAACGAGTGGACATTAGACAGTTAGAGAAGGAGAAGAGGCAAAGAGAACAGGTGGGTAGTCTTTTTTTCAAAACAGTAATTATTTCTCAAAAGTATATCTGTAGTCTTTAATTCATATCAACTGGACTTGCTGTGTTTTGTTTCTTGAAGACGTTCCGCTAGTCACCCGAAAAGATCGGATGACTAGCGAAACTACTTCAAGAAATAAAACACAGCAAGTCCAGTTGATATGAATTAAACACTACAGGTATACAATGACCTGCATGAATGAGAACCTTCACTGATATTTCTCAAAAGATTATATTTTGTATAGCCAGCCATACACAGTCGGATTCCATGGCCGCTCGATCACCTATCCGATCGATTCCAGCGATTCTGCCGGGAATCGCAGGTGTGATCAATCGGCCAATTAGGAGTATCCGATCGCTGCATACCACCTTGTCCAACGGATTCCGGGACGATTCCGTGTCCGATTCCATCTCTGACTCCACCTCACAAATGGCAACTCCCCCTGATCTGTGCAGAATCGGATCAAAAAGACCAACATGTTGGTTCTCTGTCGGATCCGATTCTGAGCCCCTGATCAATCGGACGTGATCGATCGGACAAGGTGGGCTGCACACGATTCCGGCACGATCGTTTCGCGTGCACGTGCCCGGAATCGATCGGCCCGGAATCCGGCCGGAATCCGACCCGTGTATGTGGGCCTTATGATATTATGGTAAATCTGCATATATAATTCATCTGTATGAATCCAATATCTAAACAATGTAAGAAATTAGCAAATAAGTGGTTGTGCATGTTTAACTTCTCTACCACAGGAAGTGTGTTATACATTTTTATAATGGGTTGCTGTGTGGGTTTTAATTGTGCTGACGTTTTCAGTTCTAGAACACTTGTGTTAAAGACACAAATGCCAGCGCAACCAAAAAAGTATATAGTGTGTCCTGGTTTTTTTCCCCCCTGTAATGCTTGCATTGCGGATAGTATGATAGAACACCAAGCAAGCAGAATGTTTAGAACAAAGACGGCATTAAAAGCCAACATGTTAATCTTGTTTTGGGTCAGCTATAATATTTAAGTATAAAGTTATGGCTTGTTAGAGTAAATCAGACTGTATACTATGCACATTCTTGTATTGAAGCTCAGGTAATTCAAAAGCATTCTTTGTTTTAATAAACATTTCTTGAAACATCCAAATTTTAAGGCACAAACTTTTCACACTATAAGACACCCATTTTTCCCCTTATAATCTTGAACGTCCAGTTAGCAATAGCGCATCTTCACAGGAGGCTGGAATTTATTCCACTCCCTCAGCCAAGCCAAGAGGCAAGTTTTGGGTCCAGCACAGGTTACCAGGCTGAAAGCTTAGCATGTGGTTATACACTAGGACAGTGGTTCTCAACCTGTGAGTCAGGACCATTTGATAGGGGTCGCAGTGTTCACTGAAAGTATCAGTATTGCTGCTTACACATAGCAGCGCTCATGCCCACAAGTGGGTGAGGAGGTCGAAGGGAGAGTAAAGGCCCCCATACACGGGTGGGATTCCGACCGGATTCCGGGACTGTTGATTCCGGGCGCGTGCACGCGAAATGATCGTGCCGGAATCGCGTGCAGCCCACCTTGTCCGATCGTTCGCGTCCGATTGATCGGGGGCTCAGAATCGGATCCGACAGAGAACCAACATGTTGGTCTTTCTGATACGATTGTGCACACATCAGGGGGAGTTGCCATTTGGGAAGTAAGTGATCGGACACGGAATCGTCCAGGAATCCGTGGGACAAGGTGGTATGCAGCGATCGGATACTCTTAATTGGCCGATTGATCGGAGCTCCGATTCCCGCTGAGATTGCCGGAATCGATTGGATAAGTGATCAATCGGCCATGGAATCCGACACGTGTATGGCTAGCTTAACACCCCTTCCTTCCTAACTTATAAGGGAGGGAACATTACACTAACCTCTTGTGTCATTACCTGTACCTGTGCGCTATATTGTGTTGCATCTCAACTCTAATGTATTGTACAGCACTGCGTAATATAAATAAATGATAACAATAATAATTGTGCAAAAGTGGCAACGTGTAGTGTCACTTCCAGTATTTGTGGAGGTGACACTCCAGACACAGTATTTGTAGCGCGAAAGTGAGACTCTGGACTGGCACTGGCTACAAATACAGGAAGTGACATTTTGGGAGGTCACTTTCAGGGTCGTGGGTCTAAAAGAGTTGAGAGCCACTGCACTAGGAGTATCTATTCTCTGAACCTACTGACCAACTTATGGAGAGACACATTTTACAATCTGGAGCTAACAACTTACCAATGAGCAAATATTTACGTATAGGAGGAAGGATGAGTCTGTATCACATAATGTATATACTGAATTGCAATCTAAAATCTATCTTAATAGCATAAACTCACTCAAAAATTTGATTTCTGTATTTGTCACCACTGAAAGGAAAAAATCTGCTGACACACAGGATTCCTCTAATAGGCTTAACTGTGCTATAAAACGCAGAAAGCTGACATAGCTCTTATTTATCTGTTAAATATAAGCAATGTTTCTGCTCTGTGACTTTATATGAGTTGGTCTCATGCATTCTATGTGTTCTGATATCTTTTCTGATTCCGTGGTAGATAAACTTACTGAAAGCAGAGCAGATGAGACGACTAGAGAAGGAAAGGGTAAGCTGGATGGTCTTACTTACTTAGTTACTATAATATTTCTTTGTGCTTTTCCTTACACATATCTCTTTCTCTCCCATGTGTCTGTTTTTCTGTATTTCCTCATATCACTGAACACATGTAGTCTGATCAAATTTCTTTAGTCAGTTGTTACAGCATTCTTAGCTGATAATTACAAAGCATCCAAGCATTTACACTTGCCAGATTCTTTTTTTACTTATGCATCAGTTACAGTTCACATTTTCAGCTGCTCTCTTGAGTACGATATCGCACTCTTTTAGCCAAAGTTATAGCAAGATGCATTCAAAGTTTCTCTTGCCAAAATAAAATAAAAACCGATGACCCAAGCTCCTTGCAATTTTGTTTTTCTATTGTATGTAACCTTAAGCCTAACCTATACAGCCCAGGTGCCCAACCTGCGGCCCAGGGGACGCATGCGGCCCTTTGGGCATTCTTCAGTGGCAACTGTTAATGCATAGGCCATAGGAACTCACTTTTCCACCAATCCCCTGCTGACATTTCCTGGCCTGAGATCTTAGAGCGGGAAGAGAAGGAGAGGCAAGTGACCAGCTCAGGAAAAATGACCCAGACGGCACCTGAGCAAGTCCCCTGCCTCTCCTTCTCTTCCCGGGCAAAGACGCGTTGGTGAGGGATTGGCGAACAGGTAAGCGCGTATACTCCCACTATCCCAATGAATGGGGGATGATTGTATAATATATATTGCAGAACGTAACTTCAGAACAGTGTCATATAACCTTTAAATCAAAGGTTATATGCCCCATATATATCATCAAAGGCTTTGATGATATATATGACACAAAATGTGCATTACCATATTAGTGTTCCCTCATGCTTGAAGTATCATTTAAATCAAGTTTTGTGATTGAAAGCTTATGTTTTCTAACTTTACCTGCTATCATTTTTTCATTATAAAATACTGCTACAAGTCAGTATAGATTGAAATTGTTATGTGCGGCCCTTTAGTGATGCCGAGGGCTGCACATGTGACCCTCCACTGGTATACAGTATATAATGAAGAAATTGTGACATATCATATTTGGCCACAAGGCGGCGGCAGAGTTACAGTTTATTGCACTTGAACTGAAAGAATCTTTATTATTATTAAAAAAAAATTCAATGTATTTTTAATGAAATGTTCATATTACAATAAACCAGAAACATACAAAAACAACAAGATAGTGTACATATGATACATTTACAGAAGTGATGTTAAGCTCTCCACCATTAGGGAGTGTACAGTTCAGTATATTTTGCATCTCATATTTGCTGTCATAGTCTGGCACTTGTTCTCCTCTGAGTCTTTGCTATTCCTCCTATAAACTAGTACAACAACTTTGAATACTTTTAGAATTCTCAAGGAAAGGCTAGTCCCCTTTTCAGTATTTTCTGTACCTGTAAAACGGCATCCTATTAAAATGATTTTACATAGTAAGAGCTGAAAGGCAGAACAAATATATAGTATATTTACCTGTGTTCTGCAGGAAGAGTATACAGAAAGTAATCAAAATGTTTTTTTTTTGCAGTAGCAAAAGGTCTCTATAGCAATTTTGGAAAGGATATGAGAAAAGTATTTTACCAATGCATTTTGAACCAACCAAAGGGGTTAAAAAAGAAAATGTTGCTGTTAAATCGTACCTACTCTTTTAATCATACATTCTGGAAGGTTGTAGTGAGAAGGGAATAAAAGAATCAAAAAGCCTGTCTTTTTCACTTCTATAAATGGCTAAATAGCAGACTTCTAGACTGTTGTTATATAATAATAATAATAATAATAATAATAAGGGTCTCACTTACCCATCATGTAATGAGCAACAATCATTAAAAATTGCTATTCATAATTTCCTTTCAATCACCATTAATTCATGACAGTCCTCGTTTGTTTGATATGCTCTGGTGACCTTCCAATGACCTTCCACATAGTGTTAATTGTCTCTAAAAACCTTTAATCGCTTCACCTTATCTCATCAGTATTTTTCAATGTCTATTCACTTCTCCGTTTTCTTGCTTAATTCGATTGCTTCTACTTTTTTAGTTGGAGCGAATAAATCGTGCAAGAGAGCAAGGCTGGAGGAATGTGATTGGTTCAGGAGGTAGCGGAGACATGAAGGTGAATTGAAAGACCTAATTGCCATGTCTTGTAGATCAGTATAATGGATTATTATATTAGGTCTAAAATGTCACATTTACAGGCACCTTACTGTGGGGGAGGAGGCGGGGCAGCACCACCACAAGCTGCAGGTCGACCTCCCTATGAACATTATCATGCCATGATTGACCAAATGCAAAAGCAGAAAGAAAACATTAAAGCTGCAGAAGAAAGAGAGTCCAAAAACCGGGCAGAAGTCCAAAGTTCTGATGCTGCACAAAGGTTTGCTTCATTCAGATTCATTCAGAAAGTCAGTGCTTTAAAAATGCCATGACGTTACTTACTCTTTTATCTGCAGAGCACAACCAGAAGCTCCTAATGGACCTTCAGTTCATTACCCATTACCTGATGGCGATGCAGTACGGAAGGAATTGAAGAGGCTGAAGGAGGTCTCTCGACAAGCGTTTGCGGACAGGTAGGTTATAATAGAAGAGTCATTAGGGGTTTTACAAACCGCATTCCAAAAAATTGTGAATAAAAACTGAATGCAATGATGTGAAGATGGCAAATGTCAATAATTTATTTGTCATAGAACGTAGATGACAGATCAAACGTTTAATCCGAGTAAATGTATCATTTTAAAGGAAAAATATGTTGATTCAAAATTTCACGGTGTCAACAAATCCCCAAAAAGTTGAGACAAGTAGCAATAAGAGGCTGGAAAAAGTAAATTTGAGTATAACGAAGAGCTGGAAGACCAAATAACACTAATTAGGTCAATTGGCAACATGATTTGGGTATAAAAAGAACTTCTCAGAGTGGCAGTGTCTCTCAGGAGCTAAGATGGGTAGAGGATCACCAATTCCCACAATGTTGTACAGAAAGATAGTGGAGCAATATCAGAAAGGTGTTACCCAGCAAAAAACTGTGCATAACATCATCCGAAGATTCAGAGAATCTGAAACAATCTCTGTGCGTAAGGGTCAAGGCCGTAAAACCATACTGGATGCCCGTGATCTCCGGGCCCCGACACTGCACCACAAACAGGAATGCTACTGTAAAGGAAATCACAGAATGGGCTCAGGAATACTTCCAGAAACCATTGTCAGTGAACACAATCCGCTGTGCCATCCGCCGTTGCCAGCTGAAACTCTACAGTGCAAAGAAGAAGCCATTTCTAAGCTTCTTTTTCTAAGATCCACAAGCTCAGGTGTTTTCACTGGGCCAGGGGTCATTTAAAATGGAGTGTGGCAAAATGGAAGACTGTTCTGTGGTCAGACGAGTCACGATTCGAAGTTCTTTTTGGAAATCTGGGACGCCATGTCATCCAGACCCGAGAGGACAACCCAACGATCAGTTCAGAAGCCGGCATCTCTGATGGTATGGGGTTGCATGAGTGCGTGTGGCATGGGCAGCTTGCATGTCTGGAAAGGCACCATCAATGCAGAAAATATATCAAGGTTCTAGAACAACATATGCTCCCATCCAGACGTCATCTCTTTCAGGGAAGACACTGCATTTTTCAACAAGATTATGCCAGACCACATTCTGCATCAATCACAACATCATGGCTGCGTAGGAGAAGGATCAGGGTACTGAGATGGCCAGTCTGCTGTCCAGATCTTTCACCTATAGAGAACATTTGGCACATCATAAAGAGGAAGGTGCGACAAAGAAGTCCAAAGACGATTGGACAGTTAGAGGCCGGACAAGAATGGGAGAGCATTCCTAAACTTGAGAAACTGGTCTCCTTGGTCCCCAGACTTCTGATGAGTGTTGTAAGAAGAAGGGGAGATGCCACACAGTGGTGAAAAGGGCCTTGTCCCAACTTTTTTGGGATTTGTTGACACCATGAAATTCTGAATCAACATATTTTTCCCTTAAAATTTTACATTTTCTCAGTTTAAACTTTTGTTCCGTGACTTTTGTTCTATTCTGAATAAATTATTAGAAGTTGGCACCTACACATCATTGCATTCAGTTTTTATTCACGATTTGTATAGTGTCGCAATTTTTTGGAATCCGGTTTGTAGTTAACAAGAAAATTAGATGTGCATGGCTGATATATTTACCAATAAAGGGCTTGTTATACTGGACAGTTATAATGACCCAATAGCAGTTTCATAAGACAAAAACACATTTCTACATTACAAAGAAAACAACTTTTCTTTATTACAAAGAATTCAACATGATCTATTTTGTCTTATGAAACTGCAAGTAGGGTATGAAAAACCACAGAATGAAACATAAAAGCAGATTAAACTACAACTTTACACAAATGTAAAAAAGTAGTACATAAAATATTCCGTATTTTCCGGCATATAAGACGACTTTTGAACACAGGAACATGTGTGCAAAAGTCGGGGGTCATCTTATACGCTGGGTGCTGCTGTCAAGGGGGGAGTGGGCACTCCTGCTCTAGGGGAGTCCGTAGGTCTGCTCCCCAGACTTGTGCTCCCCGCACTGCACGCTGGCCGACAGAAGCAGAGGAAGAAATCTTCTTCTTCCCCCTCGCCCCCTCCTTCTCCCTCCTGATGTCTGTGAAGATGTCTGGGAATGTAGCTGGCTGCTACTGACGAAAAGTGTGCTCACTAACATTATTGTGGCTGAAATTGGTATTGCAGGGAGATTGGGATTAAAGCTATTTTATTGTCAAATGTATACAATTTATGTCAGTTGGATGATCACAGGGAAACATTAATAACTGTGAAAGGTTGCAGATAGGGGTGTCAAATTGGGAATGTAAATTACTAATCCAAAAAAAAGATTTGACTTCTAAGGGTGTTGGGGATCTGGGGGTTGAAAGTCACAGTAGACCTAAAAATGTTTATTTGGTGTGCGTTGGAAGAGGGTTAGTCGTATATAATGAGAATATCCCAAACTCTATATTTTAACTGTAAAAGTTGGGGTCGTCTTATACGCCGGAAAATTGAGCAGTAAGTGTTTTCCCCCTAAAGCTAGCCGATGAATAGAGTTTTGCACAACAGTTCTTTGATTTGATTGACTTGTGCGATTAAAATATTGTCATTCTAATGCTAGCCATACACATGCTGATAAGTGGCCGATTTTTAACCTGAAAGACGGGCGTGCGCGCTTGCGCTGTCGGTCAGGTTAAAAATCGACCGCTTATCGGCATGTGCCCACATGGGGCGACAGATCCCTGTCGCCCCACTGCTCGGCCGGCCAGAGAACGGACATGTCCGATATTCTCTGGCCGGCGCAAGCCGATGCAAGCCAATGCCATAAGCTTCAATGAAGACGGCGTCTTCATTGAAGCTTATGGCCAGCACACAAAGGATGCTGGCCGACTGAAGGGGCTGCATAATGCACCGGGTTGCAAACGTGATGATGTAATCACGTTAGCATCCCGGAGCATATCGGGACAGGTCTGCCTGCACACCATCGGGGTGTGTATGGCAGCCTTTACATGATTGATTGATTGTAACACCACACAATGTGATCGATTTGTTTACTTAGATCTGTACACATGCTTCATAGTACATCAGATACAAACCCATCTAAATTGAACTTATCTAAACCACTCCCTGTTCCTCAGTAGCATAAGGGAGCAATTTCCATCCAGACCAAGATAACAGACATCTAAAGTCAGTTCTATATCTATATGATGTGAAGTTATACTAAAGCCCCCACTTCGATACCCGCTCGATAAACCCATGATCAATCACAGCATGCTTAATTCCCATTCGATGGGGACCCTGGTCCTGTGCACACCCGGTGTTGTGAGATATTTTCTTAAATATCACGGTGTAGGAAAATATCTCAGAGCACGGTCTGGGAGCTGCTGAGAGCGGGACAGAGGATGGCTGCATGGAGGGAGGCTACCCCTAATAAACGACTATCTACATGTGTATGGGTACTTTAACAATCATGCACTCTCCTGATGAAGTGTCTGTCGTGAAATGCATTGAGTAAGGAGCATAATTTATGTAAAAATATAACTGCTAATTCAGTGAGAAAATGTCTGCATCCTTTGATCTGAATATAAAACAAAACAAAAATATTTTAAATTTTTTAAAGGCCTGAGAGCAATAGCTCTGCATCCCGAGAGAGATCTTAGCTTTAATAGCGCTAGCAGTACCCACTAGCAGTAACACATTGACCAACTTATGGAGAGACACATTTTACAATCCATTAGCAGCTATTTACATATTTACAACTTAATTGGGACATTAAACAAGTGATTGTGCAATGTATATACAGTATGGAGCATATGAAGAAATGTTGTTCACTATACAGATTAGAATCCGATTCCTTAGAGGAAGCATCAGAGAGGCGATCGTAGCCCCCGTGGACACCGGAGGAGGCAAGATATAGCTGCTGGGCTCGATCAATGGTGGATGAACCCAGCTCATTCAGTGCAATATTTGCAAGTCCGTACTGGACGAGCTGGGTTGATCTTAACCACTAGGGTTAATAAATGTCATAGAACATTGGTGACGGCATAAGGCATTCATTCCATGTTTGCAAAGCTATTGTAAAAGAATAATTGAATGTAATCAACCTCAGATTATTTAGAAAGATGTTCCTAATTAGAAAAGCTAATCCTTTTCTATACACATTTTATTCTCCAAACACTGCATTTTTTATTAAATTGTGGACAATATATATATATATATAATATGCTTCTGTTGTATGTATGTGATCTCAGGACTTTGTTATTTTGGTGCTGTTTAGACATCGAGGCCATGCGGCTGCTGAAAAAGCAAGGCAGGTTGAGGAATTCTGGCAGCGCAAGCAGGAAGCCATGCAGAACAAAGCTCGGGCGGAAGGACATATGGTATGGAGTTTGGGTTGTGTATTATGGTGTAATGAGGGTCTCTTTATGTTATAACAGGATCAGGGGTGCACATAACTGGTCCGCTGGTACGCATACAGGTCTAAAAACCCGCTCTGTGTA
>CM070032.1:185995442-186005920 GCA_036250615.1 Ptychadena robeensis
CCATGCAGGAGGGTGACACATAGGAGAGTGAGTAGACCACGCTACATATGGGGTGAGTACGAAACATTATCTCCTGGTACTCATCTGAGGAACTCACTAAAAAAGTTCTGTGCACCCCTGAACAGGATCATTTCTTATCAATGATTTTGAGTGACAAAAAGCAATTAATACTCCTGATGAAATATTTAAAAGGCCACTATATTTGTGTGAAAGTTGTGCCTCACTTCCCACTTCCTGTGTAATCCAAATCACTCAGGAATCCAAAGCTATAAAATGACCAAACTATGTTCAGTATTGGTTAATTCATTCATTTCTATGGATTGGTCCATACTGTTGGTGGTACAGACCTCCTTGTGGAAAACCCTCCCATCCTTTGGCTTGAGGATAATGGTACACAGGATAAATTGTGGAAATTGTTCTTTCTAAGGATGGCAGTGATGCTGTCCCTCTTTCTGAATGAGCATTATAGGTTGTCTTATTACAAATCGCAAAAACACTATCATATAATATCATAAATGTGCATACAGGTTGTTTTCTAACTCCAGTTTTAAAGTGGACAGCATCACAGATTTTGGGCAAACTTTTTGATTTGTTGGCCACATTGGCTTCTTAAATTTGATTAAAGGGACCGGACCAAGAGCCTGTAATGGCCAACCCACCATAGGTGGGCCAAGTCCATGCATTGTTGGCATCACTTGGCGGTGATGTGTAATAGGCGACGTGTGACAGGAACGTTATCTTTTTATATTTCCTGTGCTTACTAAAGCTGGCCATACACATTTTAGATTTCTCTGTCAGATATCCTTTAGATCTACCAACAACTATGTAGTATAGGGTCCTCTGCGATTGAACACGGGTAGACTTGATGGTTTAGAAAGTCCCTCATATTACATGGTTTTGGTAAAACAAAGGAGATGTAAAGGAAATCTGACAGAGATCTAAAGGTGTATGAAGACCCTGGAGATGCTTATTCATGGCAATGAGCAGAGATAATTCCTAAGAGACTGTGTGTTGTCATCATGAGGATGTGCCATGATCCTCATGGTGTCATGATCACTTCACTGCATTGTCACCAAGGCAACGCTGGGAAACCTCTAGGCATTATGTGCACTCATTGCAGAGATCAAGCAGAGGGGAGCATCTTTTCAACAATGTGACAAAGGGCTGAAATAAAAAGCTAGGCAGGCTGGATCTTGCCCCTGGGTCTTAGTTTGACCACACCTGTACTAGCCTTTTTTTTAGTTTGTACTGAAAGCACATTTATCATTAGAAAAACCTAAACAAATTACTTTTATTTTTCGGTGTTTCACATGAAATTACCGGAATATACGATTACTTAGGTGCGCCTTGTCTTCAGTATATCATGAGTTGATGGTACTCTAATAGCATCACATTTTGTCTTTAAATATTCTTAAAGTATATGTGCATATGTAAAAGTAAGTTTACCTGCATCTGCTCCTAACTAGTTCAAACACGGTGCTATTTAAAGAATAGCATAACTTTTGATTTCCTGTATGAGCAATCAGGCTGCCCAAGATAAGCCTTCATAAATGCTTCCTTTCAGTAAAATATCTGGCTCCACATAATAAAATTTTATTACCCACTGCATGAGTGAGACGAGTCAGCGTTTAGCTAGAACCTTCCTGATCTACTTAAGGCTACCCAGAGGAAGATAATAACATCTGTACCCTCTGGAGAACATACACCGAGGTGTTTACATTTAACAATAGAAATAAATGGATGCGGGTATAGATCACATATATTGGTAAAAACTTGTTTTGCAAGGTTTACAGTTTAAAGCATGTTCTACTGTTTTTTGCTCCAGTGTGTGATTCATATGATTTCAAATTTGAGTTTTGTTAACTTTCATTTTTATAAACTAAGCCTTAAAATAGTCAGTAGTATTTAATGCATTTGTATCATTCAATTAATAAATATAACAGTACTTTTACCCACCCAGGTGTCAGCCCCTATGGGCGATTGCAGCAGAATACACTCTATTTCCCAGAGTACTTTGTTTTTCGAACAAACTCTGGACAAACTGGGTTCGTCTCAACTGCTAGGGGGTTATGACCCAAATTGGTAACCCTGAGCCACACTTTAGAATGCTTTGCTGCTCCAACAGTGCCTGCCCTATCCCACAGTGTTGGGTCCTGTGGGCTTCTTCTTGGTTTCACCTCTCCGATGTTCGGGACTATGCCAGGGAAGGTGCCCGTTCAATATGGCTGTATTGTAGGCAAAGGCATTCCTGGCACTACGTGTGTATGTGGGATAGCGGAGAGTTAGAACAGGGTGAAAAATGTTTCTTTACTGCTTTTGGACATTTGAAAATAATTGGCCAGCTGGGGGAGGGGGTATGCATATCAAAATGTATATAAAAATATACACAGGCCCCTCTGGACCGAGCTGCTGGGAAAGGAAAATTTTCATTCTGATTGTTACTTTTCTTGCTGTCTATTGATATGAAAGGGGTGGAGGGGGGTGGGCAGCAGGGGTGATGTATGTATTCTTTTCAGCAGCGTTCATAACTGGTTATAAAAACAGGTAGAGAATAGGTGCTGAACAGGCCAGAGATTTGCCGGCATATATTGATTGCATATGTTGGTAAATATCTGGCTGCCATATGAGCATTTCTGTTGTAAGGTTCTTTTATGGTGCTTAGCAGCTGTATCTTTCATTCATGCCATTTTTGTGTAAGATCTGACAAGTATCTCGTCACATGTTTGCTTCCATGTCATATGTCATTTCTTTCAGTAGGTTTCCTAACAAGAAAAGTAGAAGATTCAACATTTAATAGCTCATAGTGTATAAATAATTAACATTTAACATACATTTTAAACTGCACTGGCTCTTTTGATGTATGTGATCTGCTAGCTTCAATAGGCAAACAACTTTTTCTCTCATTTGCCTATCTGCATTAGACCAGATGGGCTAACTTCCTAAGTGACCAGCCCTTGGACTTACATTGTATAGGCAGCAATATTGTATTTTTGCCACTATGCACATATGTTATTACAAACTTTACATAGGAGCACTAACTTTATTGAGCCCACTAATGCACTAAACTGTGCTACCCCTCCCTAATGCTTTATGTTCTTTAACAAACTGTGCTTTCTGCTGCCCAACTGGTAAATATATATATATATATATATATATATATATATATATATATATATATATATATATATATATTGTACAATTTCTGGCAGATAACGAATGCAGTTTGTGTGTTACCTGCCAAAAATCGCACTGCAGGCACATTGGTTGCAGTGTGAAAGGGCCCAGCAAAAGCCCTGTGGTGTTCAGTGGGTTGCACTTGCAAAACTGCATTCAGCAGGGCTTTTTTGGTAACATGCGGCATTTTGGAAACACAAGTGTTGGACTAGTATGAAAGGTACACAGGTTTCCTATGGACAAATGGACAACTTGGCTTATAGATATTGGCTTATTCCATATGTCAATAGATTAGTTTCAGAATTAAAGTGCACCTAAGCTAAAAAAAATATTACATTTTTACTTACCTCTAAACTGTCTTAATGGCTCTATGTTTCTCAAAAAACCTCCGAAAATATACTTGCCTACCCTGCTGTCATCTATGGAATTCACCATATCAGGCTATGTCCCCACTTAGGCAATCAACCACGTTTTTGATTTGTAGGCGATCAGAGATGAATGGAGTTTAAATGGTGTTTAAAAATCTTTTTGAACGTGTCCCTATTCATTCTCTTTGGTGGCGATTGGGCTCAATCATAATTGCAGCCGAAAACGTGCAAGATCGCTCCTGATTGCTTGCGTAAAAGATCGCTAGTGTTCACTTTAGATTGCTTAAATGGGGACATAGCCTTAACCTTTCAGTCTTTCACTTAAAGACTGCAGTAATGTGAATGGCCACGGGGGGCCGCCAGATACAATGTCTTTCAATGGACACATTGCTGTCACCGCTGCGTTCTTCAGAAGGGACAAGAGATAGGAGGAGCGATGGTGGAAATACACAAATATCTCCTCATAGGTGAGGATTTTTGATTTTTTACAGATTGCCCTAATAATAGGAGTCAGCCAGCTAGGGACAAAAGTTTATCTGGTGGGTATACGTTTGCTTTAAATGATAAATAATTACCATAAAGATTTGCCATAGGAATCTAATGTTCATTGTCCTGAAAGTTTCTGCTGGATGTTTCCTGCTTTCTTCAGATGCTTTGTGGTTCATTCATTCAGTGTTCATCAATCAGTATACAGAATGACTGCAAATACAGTTTGTCAGCGTGCTGTATCTTACTGCTTAAAATATGCCAGAGCTCTAGTCTGTCTACTTTGGTTGTTGTGTTCCCCATCCCAGTACCACATGTGTCTGGTGTCTGGTAATCTAGTGTTGCATTCTTCACTACTTTCTTTCCAGCCAACTTTTCATTAACGCCAGAGTGGCTTATACCAAAGACAAGCATGTCATACTATTATTATGCTGCTTTATGTTTAAAGCTAGCCATACACAGTCGGATTCCATGGCCGATCGATCACCTATCCGATCGATTCCGGCGATCTCAGCGGGAATCGGAGGTCCGATCTAACGGCTGATCGCTACATACCACCTTGTCCCACGGATTCCTGGACGATTCCGTGTCCGATCGCTTACTCCACAAATGGCAACTCCCCCTGATGTGTGCAGAATCGGATCAGAAAGACCAACATGTTGGTTCTCTGTCCGATCCGATTCTGGGCCCCCGAATGATCGGACGTGATCGGACGGACAAGGTGGGCTTCACGCGATTCCGGGACGATCGTTTCGCGTGCACGCGCCCGGAATCGATCGTCCCGGAATCCGCTGGGAAACAGACCCGTGTATGGGGGCCTTTAGACCTGCTTACTAACTTTCCAAAGGGATCTCAAACATAGCAGTTTTGCCATGTAGGCCACCTAAGGATATGGAAGAGGAAAATGTGATGTGTATATTTTCCTTGTTAATTGATAAGCCTCAACTAAGTGTGCAAAAATGTTCAGACATATCACATAAATGAATGCATGACATTTTAAATTGAGTGGGGTTTAGTCATTAAGACCTTTCTTTATGTTCATCTGTGTTACTTTTTGTGTACAATAAAACAGAGCTCACACTATTGTATTGTCAGATGATAAGGGTTAAAGCATTGTACAACGTTTACAAATATATATATATATATATATATATATATATATATATATATATATATATATATATATACCCCAATTTAAAAGAGATAGCTCTACACTTAAAACCCAGCAGGTGTTATGGATGCTGTTTGGGTGAGTTTAGGGCACAGTATTCACCATGTTGGCAATACTAATGCATGACACAGATAGACCCACAATTTCAGGCAGGGCATTGTGTATGTGTCTTGTTTGCCGTGCCCCAACGCAGTATAAACTGGCACATTATATCCTATAGGGGAAAGCAGGGGGACATCTACATGGTGAATGCGAGTAAAAAGAAACTTAGTGGGTAGGACAAACCAACATATTTTACTTGGGGTGATCAGCGGAAAGTCCAATGGTTTAATCTTTTTCATATTTCAAACTAATTCAAGTTCTGATGAAACGTGGTTTCACCTTGAATGCCCAGTGGGCCCTAGGATAGGCTCTATGACTAGACAAGCACTGTTTTCATGTTTCACTATTAACTGAGCAGTATGTAACTACAGCCAGTCATGGGGCAAGAGAGTTGAAGGATGTGGGTTGCTTTGGAAGAGTAATTTTTCTTAAATAAAACCCATTGTAATGTAGTCCCCACCGTTCTTACACTTCATACATTACATGGTGAACAGGATGCACTGTACAGCCTGGCAGCTATCTATGGAGGCAGGTCACACTCTTCAGGAGGAGGGAAGGCCCGACACAGAGAAGAACAGGTAGGCTTCCGCATGCCTGAGCCTCTGAGCATACTTGTTATGTTCCATAACAATCCATTTTATTTGCATGCTCCTCCTAACAAATAGAGGAAATCCATAGTTCATTGTTGCCTGAGTTTCTGCCTTGCCTCCTAAGCAGAATCAACACACATAACTACACTACATGTACAAATGTGATTTTATACTGTGTTACGCCTTCCATTCCCAATCATACACTTCTTTGTTTTTGTTTTTTTTCGTTTTGAATGAGACCTGCATCTATATCCAGTATGTTGCACTGCTGCTGCTGTTACCCTTTATCAATGTGTTGTCCTGCTTGAATGTGACTATGTGTGTGTTTGCCATTTATAACATGCTTTCTGTACTGAGATGCACTTCACGGTCTATCATCAGCTCCAGCACATTAGCAGTTGCATTAGCATAGTTCTCCTTGCAGAATGACAGCTTGTTCAACTTTAAGTCCCTTCTGAGATTTGTAAAGTGTAAAGGAGTTAAAACAATGAAAGGGTTTGCCTATTACTTCACCCTAAGTTATCCTGTACAATTCATCTTTACATATGCTACAGATATTTCCTAGCATCAGGGCTGCTTCGTGTGCAAAGGGCCCAAGGGACCCCGGTGGGCCCTATGCGAAGAAGAGGAAGGAGGAGTGGCATGTATGGGCTTGTTCCTTCCCCTCCTTTCCCCAAAGGCCCCCCGGTCGGCAGCTCCACCAATAGCAATCCCCCTGTCTGTACCCCCTTCCTTGTCGACCGGGGGCCTGAAGCAAGAACTTGCATAGGGCCCCAGAATGGCTTGAAATGGCGCTGCCTAGCATGGCAATATATCAGATCTCCTGTAACGGAGTTGGTAATGAACATGCACTGGATGCTGGGTTTAATTTATTGTACCTATTTGTCATGGGAATACAATATTCATGTTATGCCATTTTACAATATTGTTACATCAGATTCTTAAAATAGAACTAAACTTGAAAATAAGGCTTAGATTGAGAATTGTATGCTCACATTTTATTGGCAGTGTCACCATTCTTCTGAGAAAACTAACATGGCCATTATATGTCTGGGGCACCATCTAACCCAGTGGTGGGCAACTGAGTTTATATGGAGCATCACTTAAGGGCCACACATAACATTTTCAATCTATACTGACTTTTATTCGCATTTTATAATGAAAAGAGGACAGCAGGTATATCTAGAAGATGTTATTTTAACTTTTTTAATAACAAAACTTCAAGCATTAGGGAACACTGTAGTATGGTAATGTACATTTTGTGTCGTATATATCATCAAAGCCTTTGATAATATCTATGGGGCATATAACCTTTGAATCTATTAAACCTATTCTAAAGTTATGTGCTGCAATAAATATTATACAATCACCTCCCATTTGTTGAAATAGTGGGAGCACTCCACCTGTCCACCAATCCCTCACCAACACATCTATGCCCAGAATGTTCTAAGAGCAAAAAGGGGAGGAGAGGAAAGGGACTTGCTCAGACCCTGAGCGTGTCACTTGCCTCTCCTCCTCTTTCTGCTCTAAGAAGATCCCAGGAGGTGTCGGCGGGGGATTGGTGGATAGGTGAGTTCCTATGCATTAACAGTTAGGTTTAAGGGGCGCAAGTGGAGAACAGAGGAAGAATGGCCAAACGCTGAAGAATGGCCAAAGGGACGCTGGTTTAGCACCTAGGACCTAACCATAAACAAATGTTCTTCTCTGTCCCCATCCTGTGATTTGTTGGGGTTAAAAAAGAGCACAAAAAAACTCCCTTAGGACCTTCTCCCCTACAATAGTCACCGTCACTGCCTCTGTATTAGATAACTTGGGGAACATGGCTAAATGTGATGGCTCTAGATTAATTTACCTTATGAACCTATGTTGCCTATGGGAGTTGAGGTCTGCTTTAAGAGTTCTACACAAGCTAAGTGTTGTATTTATGTTACAATTTGTTATTTTCATCCAATTAGGAGTATTTAGCAAGACTCAGGCAAATCAGGCTTCAGAATTTCAATGAACGTCAACAGATTAAAGCTAAGCTGCGTGGAGAAAAAGTAAGTGCATCTAAAGTGAATGTATGTCAATTATATATATATATACTTATAGCACCCCATTTTGAAATGCAAAAAAGTTGGCTATGTATTACCAATATATTTTGCCTGTACTTTTTGCTCTCATCAACCCCTGTGAGTTTCTCTTTGTCAGATGTTTACTTAAGCAATATCAGTTAAAACAGCTGAGCTGCTACCAAGAACTGCAGTTAACCACAATGTAATATATAGTTTACAGTTTATTATGTAGAAACATACTAGTAACATAAGTAACTGTACAGCACTGACATTGCCACTGTTACACAGACTGGGACCTTATTTGTCACGATGACCGTGGGTCTCATTTATGGCTAGCAGGGCACACAATTTTAGGAGACTCTTCCAGTCTCGCTCCATCCACCAATCTGGATTTAAATTCAGTGATGCTCCGCCCCTATGCGTCACTCAGTTCAGATGTGGCTGGCTGTAGGCGCATGGGAAGGTAGACATTACTGGGTATAAGTATTTCTATTCTTTTGACCTCCAACCTCTGGTTCCGATAATAGAAGGCAGAATCAGAGGTGGTAGGTCTGCTTTCAGAGTAGCTCATTCACTAACTAGTTGACTCATCGACGTCCGATGGTCATCCCTCTGTGTGCACGCCAGTCTGCACACATACAGAGAAAGAAAAACACAAATGGCCACCATAATCCCCTGTGCAGTCAGAGGCAGAGACTGTGTATTAGTGTGTATGCAGTCTATGTCTGATTGGCGGGAACGTGATTTTTTTCCCCCGCCTTTTTTGAGAAGTATGCAAGCCAGTTAATATGTTATATTTATTTTATAATGACAATGTGCTTTTTTTGAAACACATGTGACTCATTCTGTGCCTTGGCTTCTGTGGTTTGAGCTGTACCCCCTTTCACTTTTGCACTTAACCTTATCAGGAAATTCAAGGCATTAACCAATATTTTGTTTTGTTGTTGTTTGACTGTAAAGGCCCCCATACATGTTTTGGAATCCCTACAATCGATGTCGTATTCGACGATTTATCAAAATTGGTCGTAATTTACCAAAATCAGTTGGGCACAACAAAATACATGTCTGATCACTTTGCGACCGATTTCTTTTGTCAATTTCAATCAAACCATGTGGACAGGCATCGATTTTTGGTCGATCGGCCTCAAAATCAGTTGGTTGAGGCTGATCGAACGGAAAAATCTAAACGTGTATGGGGGTTTTTCATGTTACAGAGAACTTTAATAAAAGTTGTTCATTGATGGACACTTCTAAGTTAAGTGTTCCTTAACTTTGTCTGTGATGACATCATCACGACTAGTCAACTTTACTACTACTTAAGTAAATGATGACTCGACTTTATAAATTTTTTGTTGTTAAGGCCCTACAATTTTTATTATAAAATGTAAAAAAAAAGAGAAAAACCGTAGAATGCAATTAAGTGTCCATACAGTTGACTGGTACTGTATATATAAGATTACTAGAACCAGGGGCATTTCCCAGTTCATTTTGATTGATTTGCTTCGGATATGCTCCTTATACAGGAAATATCTACAAACCGTTGTGTTGTCGTAGTTTTCTACCCTGATTTACAGGTTTCTCACTTGCTATTAGTTCTTGTGTTCCCACACATCCAACAATCATTTAAATACTTAATATGATTTGACACAATACATATCTGGAATATTTTTGATCCAAAACCTAAAATGTAGTTTCTGTTAATAGAAATGCCTACAGAAAAGCATCTGAAAAAGCAAAGTGACCTTGTTGTTCATAATACACATCTGCTTTATCAGTTTTTCGTTTTCTCAATGTGTGAGAAGAGTGTGTGTGTTAAGGCCGAGCTATTGTTTCAGAATTGTGCCTCACCATGTGATTTTATAATTTGACAGGGATATGAAGGACAAGCCGGCAACAAAGGCAGCAATGAGGAAGCTGAGCTGAGAAAGAAAAAAATTGAAGCCTTAAAGGTATTAAATATAAATATTAATATTTGTAATGCAGTAGGAGAAGTGTATATAATGGATGTCCAGTTGTAGGTCAATTCATAGACCTGCCAAGTTTGACAGAACACCAATCTCAGTAATTCTATAAAACAACTGTATTGTAGTGGGTTTTTTTCTGCTCATTGTTTATAGTAAGGGAAAATCAAAGTGGCATCCCCCAGTTTTTTTTTTTGCCTGTACTCCTGCAAACTCTAGACTGCAAAATATTATACAAAAATACCTAAATTTAGCTGTTTGTCACTCCAATGTTGTAGTCCAGGCAACTGAGTTGATATGGAGAGCCACAAGTGCGGCCCTCTACATCACTAAAGGGCCGCACATAACATGTTCCATCTATACTGACTAATATAAGCATTTTATATGATATGATATATTTTATTATATGAAAAAAGAACAGACATAGCTAGAAGACATTTTTTTTAAAATAACAAAACTTGTTTTAAATTATACTTCAAGCCTAAGCCTCATATATATATAATCAAAGCCTTTGATACCTATGGGGCATATAATCTCTAATAAAAAGGCTATGTGCCCCTTTTCTGATCCCC
>CM070032.1:186005947-186017379 GCA_036250615.1 Ptychadena robeensis
CCCCCCCCCCCCCCCCCCCCCCCCCCCCATTCCTGCTGTAAAAAGGTCATGGGGGATCGGCAGACAGGTGAGTTCCTATGCCTTTTGCAATAACAGGTTTCCGGGCCGCAAGTACTGAGGGGGGCTGGTAAAGAATGCCCAAAGGGCCGCAGGTTGGGCACCTGGATTGTAGACATATTGGACTGAATAGGTCCACAGGCATCAACTGATTTACCAATCCACTTTTCAGCAGCAAAGCCTGAGTGGGAGAGGCCGAAGGGGGTCAAGCTGTGTAGTGGTGCTGACATAGGTCAAGTACAGAAGAAAATTTTAGACACACTGGATCCAGAATATACAGAAGTTTTGAAAACAAAAAAAAGTATAGCAATAGTAAAATCAATATCACATTTTCATAAAACTAAAAGGAACCTAGAAAGGAATTTATTTTTGATGTTCCTATGTTGGTTAATTTGCTGTTGGACTAAGGCTATGTTTCCAAAGCATTAAGGGATGCATTGCGTTTCTGGTGCAGTGTCAGGGGGATTTGAATACAGGGAGCATGCATCAGAAACGTATACCCTTGTGCACCACAATGCAACAGATCTCCGACCGCACCATGGAAACTATTAAGCTAGCCATACACGTGTCGGATTCCATGGCCAATTGATCACTCACCCAATTGATTCCGGCGATCTCAGCTGGAATGGGAGCTGCAATCAATCAGCCACTTAAGGATCCGATCGCTGCATACCACCTTGTCCGAGTGATCGTGTCCAATTGATCGGGGGCTCAGAATTGGATCCGACAGAGGACCAACATGTTGGTTCTCTGTCGGATCCAATTCTGAGCCCCCGATCTGGCCATATCTGAGGGTTCCCACCATCTGTTGTGTCCAGTATTCTTTGATAAATTATAATATTGTATCAGAGTTAACCAATGGGTGGCTGTGCCTCGTCACAGACCTTGACTTGGGTCCAAGAATGTCTTTCCATTCACTTGTGTTATGTTTTGTACTTAGCAGCCAGATGGAGCATTAATAGTTAATTTCAATATTTTCCAGAGTTTAGGATCAGGTAAAAACACATCTAGTGGGTGTAAATGGCAATAATAAGATGGAAGATATTGCAATGTACATTCAGTTAAAGTGTTTTTACAAATATCTTTTTGTGACCTTGCTTTACCTTTTGGGTTAGACCATTTTTGAATATGATTCACTGTTTCTGAGATGGGGATTTTCTGCAAGTCACATTTTCTTCTGAAACAAGTAATCTCCTATTTATCCTATACATCTGCTGCTAATGTCTAAGGCTAACTATTCCTGACATCCACGTTTGTGTCCCGGGTTTTTGAAAATCTGTGTTGTGAGTGGATTTGCAGACCTTCCATCTAGGTTTGGAATCCATCCTTTCATAAACTCTCTATGATCCTTTTCTTCCATTTAATTTAGATTGTACATATGTTGTTAATCAAAGTATAGCCCAGACTTGGGTCGCTTGGTCTTTATGATTACATTTTGACTTTTTTGTTGCAGGCCCAAGCCAACGCTCGAGCAGCTATATTAAAAGAGGACCTTGAGCGAAAGCGAAGGGAAGCTGATGAAAGGGAAAAACGTGCCTGGGAAGAGCATGTAAGACATTTTTAAAAACTTTATTTTAATAATTAAAGCCCCCCATACACGTTTAGATTGTGACCCGATGTTTTGGGCGATCGACCGTGCGTTATGACATCATCATAGGCCCTAGGTGCCCAACGTGAGGCCCGGCCTGCCTCCACATGCGGCCCCCAAAAAGTGTTAATACATAGAGCATAGGAACTCACCTGTGAAGTGGTCACACGCTGATCCAGCTTTCCTAATCAACTTTGGCGGTCCTACATCAGTAAAATTGGCAATGTGGATCGGGGAAACCAGGTCTACATATGAGCTCTGGACTCAGGGGCAGGAGGGGGGGTGGCTGCTGTCAGGTTTTTACTGCCTGTTGGGATCTGGGACCGCGTGCTGAGATATTTTCGATGAGCGGATGGTCTGGATCGATGTTATGTGCGGCCTTTAGTGATGCCGAGGGCCGCATTTGTGGCCCTCCATATCAACTCAGTTGCCCACCACTGTCATAGGCGGTCAATCAGCCTAAACATTGGGTTACAATCGGCCGCATACCCTTTGTGTGCCAGCACTGTCCGTCGGGTCTCCCTATCTGCTCGGGCCATCAGTGCCCACCAGAGCAGCTAGGGAAACCCGGCAGACAGCATCTAGGAACGCCAACTGTAAGTCAGCTGGCAGCCTAGCAGGAAGGGAGAGGAGAGGCTGTTAGCACCCCCCCCCCCTTCCCCCATCACAGCTTCTTAGGGAGAGAAGCAAGAGGCAGCTGCAGGCAGACTGTGTCCCACACTTGTCCCCGTCTAAAGTATTAGACCGATCTAACAACCGACTCGACTAGATGAGCTGAATTCCTCTCAACAGCTAGGGGGGTTAAACATTAACACAAGTTTAACATAGTTCTGAGTTCCTAAAAATATGTGAGCCCTGACTACACAATTTATAAAGGGATTACAAATGATACAGCCATCCTATCATCTGTATAACCCTTCTGTGTGTCCAGTTCAAGAGAACAAAATGTTATAAACGTACAAGATTGCTGTCAAAATCCTTCAATATTTTTTTGCACTTACTGAACATTTAGAACAAAACAATTTCAGTGGAAGTAAAGTGGAAGTAAAAGTTAAATGTTTAGGCCTTACTTCTAGGACTCTTATATATGATATATTAAAATTATCATATTATATATGATACTTGTATATGATTTAATCTGTATAAAGTCCAGCACATGTTCACAAGTAAGGATGTTGTGAGGTAAGGTGAACGTAAGCTGAATGTGAATGGGTTTGTTCACTTTTTTGTCACTTTTAGGCCAGATTCACCCTAGCAGTTGGGAGCAGTGTGGTCACAGTTCCCAACTGCCCGGGAACTGCAGATGACGCACAATATGTTGCCTCCCACCCACAGCTACTGAGTGGGCTCACCACAGATTAAGAATAAGGGTAGTCTGCAGTGGTTGATGGCTGCCTAATAAACACAAAAACTTCAACAACACTTTGCTCTGATTGTGTGTACCCAGCTTTAAAGTGATATTTCCTAATCAAGTAAAAAAAAAATCCAGATAAATTAAGACTAAAGGTAGGAATACACAGGTTGATTTTCCCAGATTTCTGCACAGCTGTGCGCGCTCACGGCACTGTGCTGGGCAGAAATCTGGGGGAAAATCGACCATTGTATGCCGTTTTTCGAGCAAGATCTATTAAACGAACAGGTTACCAACATGTTGGTAAACCTTGTTCGATAGCCTATACTTTGAATAGGGAACTATGGTTTCCTATTCATAGTATAGACCGGCTGACATCTGGCTCCCAATATCGGGGAAGCGGGCAGTAGCATCATGACGTCATCACGCTACTGCCGAGCTCTCTCTGTCAGCTCAAAAATCGAGCTGTGTATCCCAGCCTTAACACTTTTTATCAGAGATCATGGGGGTTTAAGCCGACCTATGATGATGGGTGCTGCAGTGCCACCCCAGAACTCAACACAAAGATAGACAGGTAAATCTCTAATCTCAATCTAATCTCTCTAATTTCCAGATATCCATAAACCAGCCTTTGCCCATCCCACCCCCTTTGTTGTAAACTAAAATGTTTCCCAAAGCGTAACTCTTTCCTTTCTGTTGGACATGATTTTCTGAACTTAACCTCCCTTGTACCCCTGAAAAGCTGAGGCAATTCTCTATATTGCTGCAACATTTCCGGGGTTGTAGAACAGCCCCTTCGGCGTCACAAATGGGGGGGGGGGGGGGGGGGGGGGGGGTCCTTACCGTAGACCTACATGTCAATGTAGGGGCGTCCGTTTCCCAGCCCATGTGGATAGGGGTGGATGGGGAAGCAGGGTACTATGTTCTCTATGTACTATGCTGAATGCTTGGCAGGTTAATTTAATCTAAACACGTAATTTCTTCGAAACATCATATTTTTTAGAGTTGTGCTCTTATAACACGTAATGCACAATTAAGGAATAAGTATGTTACCATGTTTTTGTGAATTGAATGATGGTATACCTACTATCTGTATACATTGAAACAATGTAATTATCTTCTTAAATCTGTTGCTATTTTCAGCATTCTTTGTGTTTGCTTTATGGTCAAAGATTTAATATGCCGGATGGTTATACGGCTGCAGCAGAAAGAAACACTAACTTTTGACTTCCCTAGAGCTTTGCTTGGTAGCATTTCCATTCTAGTGAGCAGTAAAATAAGGGACATTGACACTGTGGCCTCGTTTTATACTCCAGAAGCAGACAGAAATAAAGCTGTCAGCTAGAGCAGGTCACATTCCTTCTGTACACCACAATGGCCTCATTGACATAAATGTAATCTGGGTGACTTTTATTACTCCCCTCATACACATTAATTAACGGGGGAAAACTGCACTTCATAAAAAACACCTTATAAGTTGTGTATTTGTTTTGACCTTTTGCACACCTCCAAACAAGGGCAACTGACACATTCTCTCATTAAGTGTGGATTGAAAAAAAGCGTTGCTAGATTGAGTTGATTTTTTGTGGCTGCTTAGTGTTTCACTTTAAAAGATTTAGGATAAATTAATGGTTAAAACACAAATGTATGCTTGCATGTCTTTGGCCAAGCTGCAAAACAAAAATGTGTATAAAAGGGACCCCCCCCAGTTTTATAGTTGTAAAGCTAGGTATACATGGCTCGATTTTTTTTAATAGATTCAAGCACAATCGCACGGTGCTCCATTGTGCGGTAATCTATCGGTTGAACAGGGAACCAACATGTTGGTAAACCCTCTTCGATTTCCATCACTTTGGATGAAACACTGTTTTCTAGCGAGATTGATTTGTCCCACTCAAAAACAGGGATGGTCGCATGGTCGCATATCTATGCGTGTGTTTCCAGCTTTAATGTTTAAACTATAACAATACTAAATATGAATAATTCAGTATATCTAGGTGTAGGGAAAAAGGACATTTTTGTGTATTAACAAGTAATTTAAATTTCCCCTTTAATGTGGCTCCTAGGCCTTTGATAAGAACACACTGCACAGTTCTGCCTTTAGATGCTTCTGGGTTTTAAATATTCATAAACATGACTTGTTTACTCTTACTAAACAACCTTTTGATATATGTGATAAATATTCTAGAAAGCAGCTTGTTTCCCTGATCTATCTCCATGGGTGTAAGGCTATTAAAGAAGATGGGCTGGTCATGTTTATGAAAATTCATAACCTAGCGAGCTCCCTCAATCACGATTATAGCCTTGCGCCACTTTGATAGAAACTTGTCCAGATATCCATAAACTTTGATGGAAATGGCCTAATGTAGTGTGTAAGGCATATATTTCATTTATTGTCTATCTGTTGCTGTAATGAGAAATTTTATGGATTAAAGCCATAGCCATACACACATCTACTTTTGCTCAATCCATCTTCATTTTGAAGATGTTCAATACAAATATGGACTGTAAGGCTGGGTATACAGGGGTTGATTCGAGCACAATCCATTGCCGTGCGCGATCGTGGTGATCAATAGCTCTTGAATCTATTGCATCCAACCTTTCTTCGAATGGATTAATCCCACTCGAAGAAAGCTTGATCGAACAGGAAACCAAAATGTTGTTTAATCCTTGTTCGATTGCCAACAATTGACATTACATTGGATGGGGACAGAGGTTCCCCATCCAAAGTATCAAACGGTATAGATTGCACAGAAGTACTGTGCATCGAGTCTCTGTTCAATCGAGGAAGCTTGAGCACAGCTTGGAGACCTCATCATGCTGTGCTCGAGGGTTCATCGATTTAACAGGTATTCACCCATGTATGGCCAGCCTAAGCCTAATATTCATGTATCATGCTAGCATACACAATTAAAAACTGATTGATTCCTTTCCAAAGCTCTGTGCACATACTCCATTATACCATCAGAGACAAATCGGGGAAATAAAATACCTAGAAAATCTGTCAGATGCTTGCAATATCAACTGAAATTTTGGCCTTATACAGTGGGGTGCGTACCGTAAGTTTGGGCAACCTTGTCAGTGTTCATGATTTTCCTGTGAAAATCGTTGGTTGTTACGATAAAAACAATTCAATGAAATATATCATATAGGAGACACACACAGTGATATTTAAGAAGTGAAACAATGTTTTTAGGATTTACAGAAAGTGTGCAATAGTTGTCTAAACAAATTTAGGCAGGTGCATACGTTTGGGCACCGTTGTCATTTTATTGATTCCAAAAGCTTAAGAACTAATTATTGAAACTCAAATTGGCTTGGTAAGCTCAATGACCCCTGACCTCCATACACAGGTGAATCCAATTATGAGAAAAAGTGGTTAAGCGGGGCAATTGTAAAAGTGGGTTTACACATGTAGATTTTTTTCAACTGCCGATTGGATTTTTTGATAGATTTTTTTTGTCGGAATTACTACGGCCGATAAAAATTTACCAACATGTTCCATGACCTTTTGAATAATTTTTTGTTCAAGATCACACAAAATGTATCCATCTAACAAATTTGCCATTCTCGATTTTTGTTCAATCAACCAAAAAATTGTTCATTCTTCATTGATTGAATGAAAAAATCTGAACGTGTAAACCCACCTTATGTTTCCCTCATCTTTGAATATCCTCTGAAGTCAATGGGTGGCTCATGCACTGCGTTAAAATCCCTGTGTTCAACTCATTTTAGCGCATGTGGAGCCCTAGCCTAACTGTTGATTCCTCTTTATTTAAAGAAACCAGTGAGTAATTTGTATCCGTGTTATGCCGACTGTATTAACATTTTTTATTTCTGTTTATGGTTACTAATATGGTAGATATTTTCTGTGAACAGTGTCACTTGTTTCTTGCAAGCTGTTTGTTTTGTTGTCTTTTGGTGCCAGATTAACTTTAGAAATATGTTCCTTACTACCTGGAATGTCGGCTATTACACGTAGGCAGTGTGATGAGCCTGCAGAAGGTGTCGGGGCAATACATATACACATTTATAACCGTCACCAGCCCAGACACATTGAGAACATTTTATCACCTGCAGCCAGCAGTATTCTGTACTGGTGAAAGGTTAATTGTTGCCACTGCACAGTGTTGGGAGCAGCTCCTGTGTGGTCCCCCAGGTGCAGGCCCTGTTTATTTGACATGTGGAGATGGGAAGAAATACTTCTCTCATCCTTGCACGTACAACAACAATTTACACAGCATTTTCACGTCCACTGTTTTTTTTCCTTTTTAATAACAAGTCATAGGTGTCAGACTTGAGCTCCCACATGGCGAGGAACTGTTCTGAAAGGTGATGGACACATGGAGAGAGATTTCCTAGCATAAGAACAAATGATCTCATAAGAAAGTACTTCATGGTCACAAGCTCGTACAATGCATCGAATACCAGTGCTGAAATTCAAACTTCCCTTCAGAACTTTCTTTTTTATTGTCTTATAGAGCAATAGTGGAAACACAGATGTGAAAGCAGATAATGCCAGCTAGCTCTCTCTCATTTAAACATTTTCCATACCTGCTCATAAACCTTTATCCTGCCTGAGTCCAGTTTTATTTGGTAAATCAGCACTTTTATGCAACAAATCAGAGCTGGAATAGATCCCCAAGGTATCTGAAGGAAGAAATTGCTTTTACATTCAAAATCTTTGCTTTGGGGGAATCCCAATTCATCTATAGTGCTTAAATAGCCATTTATTATGTGGTTTTATGCTTGGTAGGTGGGTATTTAGGGTGGCTTTAGAACATAATCACACCATAAGTTTATATCCCACATTCTTGTATAATGCTTGCAATTCATAAGTCAGAACAATTTTCCCAAATCCTGGATCAGTTTCTGCTCCACTGGGATGGCCTGACCCATGGAAAACATTTAATCTCTCAATCACTTTTCTAAAAACTGATTGTTTCTAGGAAGTGTTTGCTAACGTTAATGTACTCGCCATGTATTGCATTTGGAACTGATATACTTAAAGACAATATTTTCCATTTGAAACTCTTCATCTGATACCCTCTTTTTCAGTAAGTGTTAATAGTGCTTTGGCAGTAAACGGTCACATGCTTTACTTTGGCACACCAGTATTACCAGTGAAACTGACCTGAAAACTGACATGTTGGATTTTTTTGTAGTTGCTTTTCCGCAGCATATACCCAAAAGCTATGTTTGCACAATAAATATACAGTCTGTAGCTTTACAAACATTGAAAGTCCTTCAAGTATCTAGACAAATCATCTGCCATTGGTATCTTATTTATGATGGATCCTAAATAAGTTAAATTAGGGATTATAATATTAATCTTGGAATACAGATACTACTTCAGGTATATGAACTTACAAATTAGTAAATTTAGACTAGCTAACAACATACTCACAACGCACTACAGGAAGTGAAGTTCAATCCTGTGTATGACAATTAAAGGATACTTCCTTTACTCTCCTAAAAGTAGCTAAATTTCGCATTTGATTACCAAACCATTGATCACCATGTGTATTCACAACTATTGATCGTTCAGGAATCTAAGGCTATTTTCCCACTTTAACGATTAATCGCGGCACGCTCGCTGTTGACAGCGTCCATTCAGTTGAATGGGCTTGTCCCCACTTCAACTAGTGGACTAAATGTTTTTTTTTTATTGCGTGTGAAAATCGCCTGTTTAATCGCGCCCAATCGCTTGAGCAATCGCATGATCAGCCGTCCTGGATCGTTGCACGCAATTTGAATCACGTCTGTCTCGCGACTGATCGCCTATGTGGGAACATAGCCTAACGCTGCTGATCTTGAGCATTAAATACCGCTCAAATGAAATGTTGACCAACTGGATCAGACATGTTGGTAAATCACTGTTCAATCACCATTACCTTTATATTATATTATATTACAAAGTATTTCCAGGGATCGATTCCCCAGACAATCGTTGTGCAATCAATCGCACAATGATCGCTAGGAAATCTAGCCGTGTATGGCCGGCTTTGTTCTGGGTTGGTTGTGCCAACTAGTAGCTAGTAGTAAACATTGCATCATTTCTCTTTTTTTAATTCATTGACATATTTAATAAACTAAATTTGGTAGGACCATCGGTGGCTGAATTCACCACAACCAATTTTAACTGTTAAATGTGAGTTTAGGAGGAACAAAACCCAAGGAGGGGTGGCCCTGTGGACTTTTAAGGTGAAATTAGTCTAATATATAGAGTTCCAGTCAAAGTAATGAGGTCACATTTTTTATTACACACAAGATCAACAAATTAATAGAAAGCTGTCATAAATAAAACATGTTACTCTAGTCTCAATAGTCGGTAGCTTGATCTGGGGAATGCACCAATCCCCTATGCATGTCTTGAATTCTACCAAGGAGTATAAAAACTTATTATCATTCATAAAAAATACAAAAGTTACGTCTGTTAAATGTTTTATAATTATGCACTAAAGAACAGTCATTTTAAATGAAAATTATGAAATTTTGTCAACGGCAAGAAGGAAAAGCTGTTCAGTTCAATATTTGCATTTATAAAACATGTGAAACCGATAATCTTTGCTGTGGTCTCTTTTGATTTAATTAAAATGTTTCCAAAGCTGTATATGGTGTGTGTGAAAAGCTAGCCACACACTAGTCAACTTCTGAACGATCGATCTTACATTTAATTGTGTTGTGCGATTTTAATATCGATTGCCCGTCTAACTTTGATCGATTGTAACACCACATGTTGAACTTGTCTGATCACTTTGCAATTGATGTAGATCACTTTTGATCGATCATACCAGGTGTGCAAGAATCTTTTTCAGTACGATCAAGTTTTAAGTCAACTGAACAGAAATATTAGTGTTTGGCTACAGTTATACATAGAGAAAAGAAAAAAGGTTGCACCCAGTGTGACAAAGGGATCAACCCTTTGTCACCGATTTGAGGGACTTTCACGGCAAAACAGTATAAATACAAGGGTTGATCCCTTTGTCACACTGGGTGCAACCTTTTTTCTTTTCTCTATTTAAACTAGGGATGTTGGCAAATTTACACTCCCTAACGGGGATTCAAGATTTCTCTTTTTCTACAGTTATACATAATTCTTCCAATGTGCTCCAGGGTTCTCTGTCTTTAATTTTAGATAATAAAAGTCATAGACACAAAGTTTGAATTTTATGTAGCGTTATCTCTTTCATAAATAGGATTGCCTACACACTCACCTGACCAAAAACAACAACTCACTATGCTTCTTTACTAATGTTCTGTTCTTATTTTCCTTGGCTTTGCAGTTGGCAGCCCGCGGGTTCAAGAATCCTAATGTGCCTTCTAACGCAGCTGGGGCAGCTCCAGGCTCCCCCAGCCATGCAGCCCATGGAGATATTGGAGGCTCCCCAGTCAGAGGGCAATTCCATATAAAACCTAGTGCACCAGCAATCTCTATGACTTCTGCGCTGAAGAATGTGGGAGCTGTAAGTTTGGTTTAGAACACCCCAGTCATTTCATTTTGTATACATTAACCTTTGCAACTCCACAGATCAATTCTGAAAGGATTGGTTATTCTTAAGTAGCAAGGAATTTGATGGTAGACTGTTTCTTTATAATTTTTTCACCTCCCCTCCAATACCACCAATCAGAGGCAGAGACTGCATGTACACCACTTGGGGTGCCCACAGAGCACGCCAAGCACCATGCATGCAGTCTCCACTCGGCACTTCATGACTTCTCCGACGTGGGCTTCTGACATTGACGCGTCGATAAGTCGACTAGCCTGTAATGGCCTATTTCATATTCATACTTTTTCCTAAGTTCAGTGTCACAGGCAGTATCCTTTCATTTGAACTGCATTGTTAATGTTTAGAATTACTTTGTCTTTCTAATATGAAGTTCGTTTTCCCTCTTCCTTATCAAAGGTTAATGAAGAAAATGAAATCAGGGACAACACAGAAGACCCCCAAAAAGCAGAAACCTCAATCCAGGTAAGTGTTTTTTTTCCAT
This sequence comes from Ptychadena robeensis, assembly GCA_036250615.1. NCBI lineage: Eukaryota > Metazoa > Chordata > Amphibia > Anura > Ptychadenidae > Ptychadena > Ptychadena robeensis. The sequence goes on from CM070032.1 coordinate 186,016,936, forward strand.
ATCACGATGCTTATAATGTCCTAGCAAAATGCCAAATTCTTTAAACAGTACAGGGAGTGCAGAATTATTAGGCGAGTGGTATTTTTGAGGAATAATTTTATTATTGAACAACAACCATGTTCTCAATGAACCCAAAAAACTCATTAATATCAAAGCTGAATATTTTTGGAAGTAGTTTTTAGTTTGTTTTTAGTTTTAGCTATTTTAGGGGGATATCTGTGTGTGCAGGTGACTATTACTGTGCGTAATTATTAGGCAACTTAACAAAAAACAAATTTATACACATTTCAATTATTTATTGTTACCAGTGAAACCAATATAACATCTCAACATTCACAAATATACATTTCTGACATTCAAAAACAAAACAAAAACAAATCTTTGCAAATCTTTCTTTGCAAGGACACTCAAAAGCCTGCCATCCATGGATTCTGTCAGTGTTTT
>CM070032.1:186017479-186043559 GCA_036250615.1 Ptychadena robeensis
TTAGACCACACCCCTTCTCATTACAGAGATGCACATCACCTTATATGCTTAATTGGTAGATTGGTAGTAGGCTTTCGATCCTATACAGCTTGGAGTAAGACAACATGCGTAAAGAGGATGATGTGGTCAAAATACTAATTTGCCTAATAGTTCTGCACTCCCTGTACTTAAGCTCTCTATCTCTAGACTGTGCTCCACCATGTGTCTGCACAGGTGTTAAAATATAAATCTGTTTGTTCTCTGTAGTTATAATAAAAAGCTCAAACTTTGTTATTATTTTTTTTAACAAACAATAAGTCTAAATGCGAGCATGGTGTATGAAACATTGGGTATATTCCAGAGCTGGGGTGGCCCGGCCCTGGGCGGGCCTTTGTCACCTTGTTGAAAATTTGCTACCCTCTGTTTGTTTTCTGTAATAAGTGCACATAATGCCTTGAGTTGTCCAAATGTTGCCTTGGGGACAATGCAGTGGCGATCATGTGATGACACTGTGGGTGCATAGGAAATACAGGAAATTTTAAAAATATAAAAATGTTCCTGTCACAAGTTGCCACCATTTGTGATGCTGGTGACCTTTGGTGGGTCAGCCATTACAGGCTCTTTGTCCGACCACTTTATAAAACGTAAGAAACCAATGTGACCCATGAATCAAAAAGTTTGCCCACCCCTGTTCAAGACAAATAAGGGGGGTAAGTAGCAGGTGATACTAATTAAATGCCTCTTTACAAGCAGACATTTTGGGAGTTTTCTGGTTTGTGACATTCATATGTATTAACACAATTCAGAGGAAGAAAGACATCTTAGTGATCTTAAGGTAGCCATAGACGTGCATATTCTCCCCTGATAGATAAGGGATCGACTGCAGTGTGATAACGTCACAGAGGATAGGCGGGCACCCTGTATGCCATCCCCATCCAAAGTAATGTGATTGGCCAGGAATCTACCAACATGTCAGACTACCGTGCAATCCGACATGCGGGAGATTCCTGGTTGATCTCACCCGGTGGCCGCACCCGATTGTTGGCCCAGAAGCTATTGTTGTTGACTAAAAAAATAAGCAATGACTGTTCTATACTAGGCTGTTTCAAAGACAATTTGAATCTTTCTACAGTGAGTTGTTAAAATCCAAAAAGTCGCCATTCTTCTCTATAGTGGACATTTATCAAAACAATTTATTCCAAAGGCCTACAAGCCTCAATCAGCATGTTCAATGTTAAAGTTCATGACTGTACAAGAAAAAGTTTGAACAGTTTTATGATTTGTTTGAAAGGGTTGCCAAGTTAACAAATAATTCTCTATAAGGAACATGCCAGCAAATGTTAGGCACTTACATCTGAAAAGTTGCTCTTGAACAACCCTGGAACAACGGGTTAAATAGTTGAGATCAAAATGTCATTGTTGGACCATAATGCACTACTTCATATTTGGTGAAGTATAAACACCCCATATCATCACAAACACCTCATAGCAACTGTCAAGCACAGTGGTGAATGGGGATGTCTATTCTTGAGTTTAATATAAACTATAAGAAAGTATTCTAGAGTTTAATGTGAGTTCATATGGCCTAAATACATAGCTTTTGGGTCATGCTACAGGGCAATGATTACAAGCACCCCCACAAATCTACAAAACATGCAAGGTTTTGCAATGGTAAGAGAGCCGTGCATGCCAGCCATTTTCTGTCAACTGCTTAAACATGCTGCTCAAGCAGCTGCTTCTAGCCTTTGAATGAATTTTGTGGTAAAGTTTTAATAATTTTGGGACCTTCTATGGACTAAATTATATTTTTTATGTCATGATACATGAAAACTTAGGCTAGCCATACTCTACACTCGATTACTTTGTGATTCGATCATCGATTTGATTTTCTTTCACCCGTCGATCCGATTTAAAATCGGTAGATTCATTAAAAGGAATCGATTCCTGTGGTATCAATTGCTTCATAGGAATCAATTCCACTTGTACGATCGACCTAAATGTCTGATCACTTTTCGATCGACTTAAAAATCTATAGTTTTATGTTGATTGAACACAAAATCGAACCGTGAATCGACACCTTTAGACTTGAAAGAAAAGATATGATGCTCTTTTTATATGACAATATAAAGTATAATGTATACCGTATTTTTCGGTAGAATGTGCAACCCCCGGCCACCTGTGGTCGCACCTTGGCTTCCTGCCAGCTCTCCTGGCACGGAGATAAGCCAGGGAGCTGGAGGAGCTGTCAGGCTGGTGTCCTGCTCTCCCAGCTGTACTGTATAATTGCCTATGTCAGCAGAGCTTTGCTGGCATAGGCAATGGAGAGAGAGATGAACTGCCATCTTTCCCTCTCTCTCTCAGTGGGAACTGCAATCACTTTGCAGTTCCCACGGACACAGTACCAGCTGATCAGAGCTGAGGAGAGGGAGAAGACTGCAGATTTCTGCCCCCCTCCCCTCCTCCTCCTGCCGATCAGTGTGAAGTAGGACACTGGAAAACGTATTAAATCTTTTTTCAATTTTCCTGCCCTAAAAACTGTGTGCGTCTTCTAGTCCAGTGCGTCTTATAGTCCGAAAAATACGGTATTTAGGGATGTCATTCCATTTTGAGATAAATTGAAAGCCACATAATCGCTTCTGTGTCTTAAGTGAGTACCCCTTCCAAATGTAACATCCAAAATACACTATCATACTGCAAACCACTGTGAGCCATATACTAACATTAAACCCCATTATCAAAGGCATAAAATTATATCAGCAACTTTTAAAACTAATGTTTTGTTTGTTTATGAAAGCATCTTTTAATATAAATGACCAGGGCAAATGCATTATAAAAATGCTATTTTTCCATGTGTGCATTCGATCTGTATGTTTCATGCCTATCAGCCTTTACTTAACTAATATAGAAGTAAAGAACTAGTGTATGTGTTTTTTTTATTAATTATAGAATGAAAAACGTCAAATTCTTAAGAGACTAAATCAGAACCTTAAAGCTCAGGAAGACGAGGACTTCGTACACAAGAATGCCGAAGAGAAGACTGATGAAGTGAATATGGAGGACCCTCCCCAGAGTGGGGAGCCAGTTGTTGTTGACCGAAAGAAATGGCAACCTGAACCCCCTTGTGTGATTCCCCTTTCACAGTTTACTCTTGTAGAGGATACTTTGTATGCAGGTGAAAGTAAGCTTAAACACAGTACCATACCACAAAATAGTTTTGTAATGCTTTAAATAGAATAGTATTAGTCATTACTATTGGTTGGCAATTGAGATGACCAATTTCTGTAATTCAGGAAGTGGCACCCAGGATTTCCAAAAACCGTTTCATGAATTTGTAGCAACAAACTGTGGCAACAGACTATTTATCCTTGTGCATGTTCTGTGACCCAAGGGACAAAAAAATTATAGCCTTGCTTTTTGCATAAAGATTTTATGAATGTTTTATTGGTTTTGCACTGTGGATGATACAATTCCTTGCACTTTTATGTTGTAGTTCTTAAATCGAATGCATTACATTCAAAATGAGCGTCTATTTTTTTCTCATTTAAAAAAAATATTAACTATACTTTTTATGTTAAATATAGAATATAAATGATTTGTAGGGTCCCCATACACCTTTAGATTTCTCTGTCAGATTTCCTTTAGATGTCATTTTGTTTTTCCAAAACCATGTAATATGAGGGACTTTCTAAACAATCGGGTCTACCTGTGTTCAATCGCAGTGGATCCTATACTACATAGTTGTTGGTAGATCTAAAGGTGTATGGGCAGCTTGAGTCATTTAATAATTCTTATTACCAGGAAGGGTTGAGGGTTACACGAAGAAGCTGGCCAAATTTTTGAGGAATCTTACAGACATCTGTATGGCTACCACTACCATATAAACATTTGCACGGTCAATCTTTTGCTTCTATCAACTTGTTTAACCCCCCTTGCGTTAGCAACGGCACCATCTCGTCCAGCGCTGCACAGTCTTTATTGCACTGAACGAGGTGGTGCCGTCCAGTGAAGAATGGGGCTCTGGCAGCACATACTTACCTTTTTGCGCTGTCCCTGTGCCCCCGATGTGACAAGCAGTGGTTCATCCTCGCTCTCCCCCCGTGGGACATTCAAATGTAAATTGGGTTAACTTCAAAGAGCACATCTGAAAAATTACCCCCAGTTCCAGATGTACTCTTTAAAGTTAACCCTTTCAGAGAGTGCCAAAGGGCATTGTATTGGATACAGTCATAACTGTATCCAATACAATTCAAAGTAAAAACAAAAACACATAACACATTTCCAATTGAATAAAAATTGTATTATGCATATAAAAAATACATAAATATGAATACATACTGTTTTGAAATATATCATACAAAATAAGTATTTTATCTCTAATAAATGACATTTTATTATATATTTTGAATGTAATTTTTAACATAATTGTTTGTTTCAAACATTATTATATTCAGGATGTCTATTAGACCCTTGTACGGACAGATTTTAGAAAGTTACAGGCCTACAACATAAAAAAAAATTCCATTTAAATCTATGGTGTGCTTTTGGTACAGAAATTTGGACCTCAGCAGAGTGCTAGGGAGGTTAATTTAAATATCATCTGGCAGTTTAACTTTGACTGACTGTACCAGCACACCATGTGATGAATGCAAAATTATTCCTTTCCTTAGCCCTCTGCACATGCTTCATCGTACCATCAGATACAAATTGATACAAATGCCTACAAAACCTGTCAGGTACTTGTATGATCAACTGAAATTAACCAGTTTGTAAAAAATTAATAGATTTTCAGCAATACATTTTTCAAGTCGATCTAAAACTTGAACCGCATATGGCCACCTTTTAACATGTAAAAACCGTATCTGCCATTAAGTAGTGAAACAAAGGTCACAGTGACCGCTTTTCATCTTTAAGAACCATGACAGTCAATTTCTGTATAGTAAACAGTTCTCTCTTAAATGATTTTGTTAAATGCATGATGTTATTGTTTTAGGAAAGCCTTTCTGTACCATGTCATTGTAAATATGTTTTTTCATGATTCGACCATTAAATATAAAAGATATGGTTATCGTCTTTTCTTCAGATCTTACAGTTGGTGGTGTAATACATTTGGATGAAGATCACCAGAGACGTGAATGGGGGAAGAGTCCAGCAGAATCGGTTGTGAAGATGCTAGGAGAAGCACAACTTCAACTCCAGACTGAAATGTTAAAAGTCACAATTGGTGAGAGGCCGGTTTAAACACAGGAGACTTGACACGCATGCTAGACATTTACAAATGTGCAATTTACTAGCATATGATGCATGTTATGGCAGTAATCAGGTTTAACATGAAGAGTAAAAAGGGATAAGGGCCTTATTTCTAAGTGAAAACTTTTTGGAGATGTCTGCCCATGTTTTTGGTTACCTGGTTTTAATCCTCTTTAAGTCAGGAATAGAAGTCCAGTGAATGTATGGGGTTGGACAGAGACAGCATGACTGGGGGAGGTAATGGCGAACTATGCCATTTGTCCATAATCTATCTGGGTCACCCCCCACAGACCCCTGATATTCACTTTTAAATTTGGGAATCATTCCTGTTACCTCCACCAGCACCCCCGTGGCACATCAATAACCTACTCTCTCTGCTTAACGTATATACCACCCTCAACAGATGATATTTGACCCTGTTGGATGAAAAGTACTCCCTTGATCCCCCATTCCCTGGCAGGAGCGCGTACCTGGCCCTGATCTGGTCATATCCAACCAGGCGTCACAAGCCTGTCAGTAGAACCCTGACTATTCCATTGTCTTACACCTAGGCACCCACACATGGCTGATGATCTTTCATCACAATCTTACCTTTTCTTCAATTAGACTGAGGTTCCATATAATGAAGCCCTCCCATTTCTGCCCCTGATGAAGTTTTAAACGAAACGAGCGTCAGGTTGGGAGCCCTCTCATCCATCTGTGCATCTATGGGACCACACCAAAGCTGGCCTAATTCTCAATGTGTACTGTTGTTATGTTTGCAATTTAGTATCAAACTGATCATTGCTATCAGGGCCTGTAGCCCAACCTTGTTGTTTTATCAATAAATGTTAAATGTTGTTTTACATACCTTCCTATTGACCTCTGTCACCCATATTCTTGGAGCCCTTAAAGTCCCCTTGCCCCAGAATTTTCTTTTTGGGGGAATATTCGGATCTGGACTGATGGACCTCGGTTCATCCCTCCAGTGACTTATTTAGTATTGCATTTTGAGATGCTGGCTCCTTTGCCCTGAGAATAGTACCCCCCTATCTCTATTTGTCCATAAGACAGGAAGGCTCTGTCTGACTTGCTGCAGCTTTTAATCATTTGATCATTATGTTTAGGATTGGGAGTAAATATATAGTATATATAACAGCTTTTTATGTATATGATCGCCTTCGATGGGTTTGCAGTTAACAAACTTTATATTCAGTAAAATGTTTGGCTTGTAGGCACTCCTCATACAGATGAAGTTGAAGAGGAAACCCCTTCATCAGAGGACCAGAAAACCTGTAAAGACTCTTCTGTAGACATGGATGCTTTAATCTCACCCAGTGCACAAAGAGTACCTGTATCTGAAAACCCAGCTTCCTCAGAGATGGTTTCCACTGTTACCACTTGTGAAGAGACTGAGAATAAAGTTTGTGGTAAGGGAGAAACGTATGCCTGAGTATCATTAGGTGCAAAACAATTATTAGAAATCACCTTCATTCCTATGAATTTCCAGATCTGCCTGATCAGACCTTACAGTTCAGTGCATCTAAACAGTGCCCACCCACACTTACTTAACCTAACCAATTCTTTATCTATAGTTGTGTACATTCCATAGGCCAAAAGCAGTTATTATTATTATTTATTAATATAGCACAAACATATTACGCAGCGCTGTACAATACATTAGAGTGGAGATGCAAACACAAGATAATACACAGGGGCAGGTTATGATACAGGAGGAGTAGAGGACCCTCGTCTCGTGTATGGCCACCTTAATAGTGTGTGGGGTAGGGTATGAAAAGGTGCTACATCGCAGTCACAAAAACAGGAAAATGTGCCCAGAAAAAAATACTATCATGCCATATTTCCTTATTCTTGTCAATGTTATTTGTTTCATTATTTATTGATTTGAGGTCAACCTAAAGTTAATTTACCTTTGTCTTGGTGATAATTGGATAACTTTACTGTACAGATCTTAGGATAAAGACTATGTTTTTCTATATGTTTATCTTAAGAAAAGGGATCTTACGATAGCCGCTTGTTGGATGGCCGTTTCAAGCACTGACGTCACAACGTGCGCACTCACGGCTTGCTTAAGGGCTTGTTTCCATTATACGTCGGGACCCCTCCGCTAAGCGTATACGCTTAGCAGGGGTCCTGACGTATCCCACAGACTTTGCCTGCCGGCGGATGGTCTGTTTACACATCGACTACGTTCAGCCTTACACCGGCAGATCGGCTCAGCGCAATGAAGACAGACCCGTCCGCCGAGCAGGTAAAGTCTATCTGTTACGTTGGGACCTCAACGCAATGGAAACAAAGCTTAAGGATAGCTTAACCCAAAAATATTTGTGCTCTATTGTAACTAACCAGCTTTGTCTCCACTGCGTTGTGGAACCACCTACGTTGAGTGCAGTGCTTGGTGGTACTGGACTACGTAAACCCCTACATTGGTGAATCATCTCAATGCCATGTGAATGGAGGATCCCCCGGGCAGGTAATGTGTATAGCCAGGAGCCGTTCGAGGTTCCCGGCAGCAGCGCAATGACATCTTGCTGCTGCCTGTCATCGAAGGAGCTGAAGGCACAGCAGTCTCCAGCTCCAACAATGCTTTGCAAGCAATGGACATCGACCATGATTTACGGTAATGTCTGATATCCCTGCAGGCATGGCCGTGTTAGATATGGACCAGATAGATGCCTGTGAGCGTGCATGGCGCTGGAAACGGCCATCAATCTGTCCCATATCTATGCGTGTGTTTTAGATTGTTAATTGTTTTAGTTGCTTAGTTATTTTAAGCTTAATGATTTGTTTGGTTGGTTGGTGTTTCTACTGAGTCAGCACTTGATAACACTGTCTTACATGGTATTATCATTAGAGCTCTTTATCTTTGACAAGTAATGATACGCATCATATTTTATCTCATGCAGGTGACCTTAAAACCAAAAATGATCAACAAGGTCAAACTAACTTCCAGGATGATGAAGCAAACATAGAATTTCCTGTAGATTTGGACTCTGTAATTTCACCAAGTATCATGAACTTGCCCTTGGCAGAAGAGGATCTTTCGCAAAAGCAGGGCCATGTTGACATAGTTTCTGGTCCTACTGTGCATCAACCATGTGGTATGTGACTAATTGTACAAACTCTTACATGCTGACTCTTAATTTATAATTAATATTATGTCAGCACCTAGCTGAAAGTATTTAAGAATACTTTATGATCCCGTTGTTCTGCATTGTTAAGGTTCCCTCTGTGCAAACCTGGAAACATTATGGCTTTATATGAAGACGAAGAGGGTTAAGCTAGGAACACACAGCTCAATTTAAGCGTACAATCGATCTAAATCAATGAAAATTTACATCGATTGTACCAAAATTGTAGCGCGGACACATGGTACAATCGACGATTTTAGTTCGATGAAGAGCATTACATCGATTGAAAAGTGATCAGACTAGTTGGAAAATTATCGTCGAATTGTACCATGATCGTACTACTTTTTCATTTAAGTTTACTGTTTGTAGGGCATCAATAGCATCGACGATTTTAGTCAATAATCAATGTTTTCTACATCGATATTGTACTACAATTGTATGACACTATAGCGCACACGGTACAATCGATAAAATAGCTTTACAGCTAACAGCAGACAGATGCCAATATAAAGTTAGAACGTAAATCTAATTCATCTCTCGTTTGCATTACTGAAAGTCTGTCACAGACTTGGGGTAATCTTGCAGGAGAGCTATATGGAAAGCTCTGATTTCCACATTAACTTCCTATCCTTCCCGCCTGTTGAGTGCTGTACAATTGATGATGATTTCATTATATCTAGGAGTAATTATTTCTTTGGCTTACCACTGGTAGGCAGTGGTAAAATATGATATTTAATTTATGGTTGTAGAATAACTTTTTTATTGCCTAGAATAACTTTTACATTGCCTAAGGACTAGCGTTGAGCGCAATTTCGAATCTTTATTGCAAATATTGACACTTGGAGAATTTGTGAAGATCTCCAATATAGCGCTGTATATTCATAATCTAGAATAATCAAGATTCTGGGGAAAGTACCATGCATTGCATTCACCAAATGTGCATGTACAAGTGCCGATTCTTCTATGTGTTGTCTCATGTGGTGGTGTTGCTGTGACATTGCGATCACAATATTAGCCAATATTCACAAAAAGTACACAGGAGATCTTGAATTTTTCACTTAGAATATTTGGAGAATAATTTGAAAATATTGCAAATTTGAATATTGCCTAGGCTGCTTATGACTAGAAGGACTTCTGATGTTTTTTGCTTTACTTTTTGAAGCAGGTACTATATGACTCTGTTCAAAATCTGGGTTTAGATTTAAAGGTTTTCTACGTTTCTAAGTTTTCATACAGTTCATACTGGTTACCTGGAAAAACCTCTCGAAGATGGGGATGAGTAACGAGGGCAATAAGTAGCAAGGCTTCTAGTTCCTCAAGTTCTCTTCTCTCCTGCCCTTAGAGCCCATTTTGTTTTTTCAGCAATCTATTGCTTATTATACCTACAAGTAAATCTTCACACAAATATTGCTAAAATTTACCCAGATGCTAGCACCTTCATAGATGTGTGATAAAATATGTTCAAGACTTTGCTAATGCCTTTCCCTTTTGTTTTACACCTTGGTCTGTGTCTGTCTTTTATGCTATAGTGTATAGTATAGCGTATAGCCCCTGTCAGCTTCAGTATTTTAAGAAAAATTAGATTAATGAACTTTTAGACTGATTATCATTGTCATTTTAACATTTGAAATTTGGTTGAATCATAGTATCACAAACAATAAAAAAAGGGTCATAGAGAAGAAAGGTTACATCGGTTGGTATGCAAGATAATGACACTGATGCCCCCGCGCGGTTACAACCCCCATGCCAATAGAACCACCAACCTAAAATGAAGACCACAAAGCATATGGCCGTGACACCATGAAGGGGCGTGTAGTGGCGCACTGCTACACAGTTCCAACCAGAAAAAAGGAAAGAACATAGACTTGGGAAAAAGGGAAGATAAGCAAGAAGAAAGAGTAGAGACCGAGGGGGGGGGGGGATACAGGAAAAAGGGGTAGGAGGGCAAGGCTTACCAGGTGTGGCTAAATTAGGCGGGCCCAGAACTGAAAACTCTCCCCACTCACCCAGGCAGCGGGGGTCAAACCTGAGACAGCAGTTACGCGTATTCCGGGGTCAATTGAAAGTCCTGCCAGTAATACCAGACCATTATTGTCATTTTATTTTATTCTTTACTCTTCTCGGCAATAGACCATTTACAGTATACCTAACCTACAGTATACGTAACTACATTGGTAGCATGAGAGTATTGCAGGGTCTTGACAAAAATCCACAGGTGCTACGCTATCATACCTTTTCTATACTATAATATTGTTATTTAATTAATTTACATAGCACCAACATATAACGCAGCGCTGTACAATACATCACTATACAGTTAGATCCAAAGATTATTGGACAGACACAACTTTTTTCAAATTTTGGTTCTGTACTGTACAAGGTAAATAAAAATACACAAATGCAATTGAACTGGGGAATTTCAGCTTTAATTCAGTGTGTTGAACAAAAAGATTACAAAGAAAGGTGAGGCACTTTCTAATACTTGGTTGAAAACCCTTTGCTGGCAATGCACGCTCATGACTGATGTGAAGGGTTATATTTTTTATTTTACCACTCCTAATATTGTAGCAATGTCTTTATTTTGTTTTTGCAGCTTAAGGCTATGTTTCCATTACGTCCGGACCCCTCCGTTAAGCGTATATGCTTAGCGGGAGGTCCCAACGTAGCAGATAGACTTACCTGCTCGGTGGAGACTCTGTCTTCACTGCCCCGAGCTGCTCCGACGATGTAAGGTTGAACGTAGTCGAGTACGTTCAGCCTCTGCACCCGCGGATGTGTAAACAGACCATCTGCCGAGCAGGCAATGTCTGTGTGATACGTTGGGATCCCCGATAAGCGTATACACTTAGCGCAGGGGTCCCGAAGTTTAATGGAAACAAACCCTAAGGAAGGATTGTTTCACCTGAATCAAAAGTTCTTCTGAGCGTATGTTGTCTTTTTACAGTAAAATATTCCACATACAAGCACCCCCCCAAATCAACTCAAATAAAATCCAGGCTTGCTTCAATAATTAGATAATAAAGGAATTGCCAACACCTGCCCATTAGAAGCCGGTGGTGTGTGGGGAGAAAAGCGAAGCCACCTTCCATTAATATGGAGGTCTAAGGCTGATGACACTGAAGACACCGGGCCGGAAAAGCTCCATCAACCTGCAGCTATGCAGAGATGCTGCAGGCGATCCCGGATCCAGTTTGATTCACAATCAAACGGCGCCCATACTAGCTTTGGTTGGAATGCCCAGGTGGTCATACACAGTTAGATTTTTCCTTTCGATCGTCTTCAAATGATAGATTTTTAAGTTGTTCGAACAGAAATCGATTTCTGCCCACCTAGTGCGATTGACTAAAAGTGATCGGCATTAAACAAAACCGATCGAAAAGTGATCAGAAATGTCTGTTAATTTCGGTCGATCATACAAGTGGAATTGATTCTTATGATGGAATTGATTCTTTTGAAGGAATCGATCTATTAAAAATTGAATAGACAATCCAAAGAAAATCAAATAGATAGCTTAAGATATGGCTAGCTTAAGAAAACCATTAATCTACCTTCTGTGATAGTCTAGTGTCCTTGTGTATAACTACTACGTATTGTATTGTATATTGTATTGGTTTTTTAAAACCTCTAAGCTTTAAGATGACTTATTTATCATCTTATCTCTCTGAAAAAAAGTTAGAGCTGGTGTCAATCCAGGATGCCACAAATTTTATCACTTTCAGAAGGCCAGTCTCTAAAAGATGCTACTTGCTTGATTTATGAATGCCATGTAAGTTGGTAAAAGCTATTTTTTTCAGCAGTTTGTTTACCAGCAGAGCATTGTCTACCTTGTAGTTAGATGTAAATATGGATTGTGCATCTAAGTGTATGTATTTAGGAGAGATCGGTCGGACACGGGTCTACTGATGACCATCACACTTATATGTAGCCTCTCTTGACACCACATCTTGTCTCATACCAAATGATCTAACACACACAGAAGCTCTCCTTTGAGGGTTGATGAAAGCAGGTGGGGGTTAATTTTGGTCATCTAACTTGAGAGGAAAGAAGGAGCTGGTGTTAGTGATGAGGGGTATATATAAGTGTGGATGATATTAGCCAATATCTCTATGAATAAGTCCCAGATTTGGGGATGAAACGCTTTGGAGAGTTTGTGGTAACCCCCTGAGTGTGATTTGTTGTGTACGCATATGTTTGATTGAAAACTTTTGGATTTAATAAAGCTAAGGCTAAGATTTTATCTGGTGTGCGGAACTCCAGTGCTTGTGGATATACCTTGTAGTTAGGTAGGGCCAATGCTGCAAATTTTTTTACTTTTGCTTGTTTGTTTTTTCCTTTATTTAGGTCTTGCCCACCTCTGCAAAACTCATTTAAACACAAATTATCATTCAGTTTGAAAAGTGTATGTAGCCCCTAGCATTGTTGCTTTTGTTACTAATCTGTTCTGTCATCGTTCCTAACTATTATTGATTTGTCACAGTCAGAAGAACATCAGACTGTGCAAATCATTGTTACCTGTGTGCTTTTAATTTTCACATTTGTTAGATCGTCAGAGAAACGGCTACAGGAATGTGTAATTTAACACATGCTGGGTTTCCAGAACACTTCAAATAAAATGCTAAAGTGAAGTGTTGATAAGTGATTACCATACCAGGTAATAATCAGCATAGATTTACACGCACTTCCCTTTTTATCTTTATCCCAATATCACATTGTTTCCTTTTAAGACAGTGAAGTGTCTGCTCTGGTTAATATCTCTTGTTTCTTTTGTTCATCCATGGGAACGAAGTATGATAGACCCTATGCATTTTTAAGTGATGCTGTCCGTTTTATCCAGATGCCCATCAGACTTGCTCTGTAATCTACTCTCATTGGTGCTTTAGTACTTAAAAAAACTCTTATTAAATCGATCAGGGTGGATATAATTTAAATCTAACTGATTTAAAACACAATTAAAATCTCTAGTCAGTAAGGCTTGATTTAAATCATAGTTTTCTACATAAAGACTTATGCCTGGCATACACATGCCAATAAGCGGCTGATTTTTCACCTGACCAACGGGCGTGCTCGCTCGCAGAAAAATCGGCCGCCCCACAGCTCGGCCGGCCAGAGAACGGACATGTCCGATATTCTCTGGCTGATGCAAGCCAATGCCATTAGCTTCAATGAAGACCGGCGTCTTCATTGAAGCTAATGGCCGGCACACAAAGGGTGCTGGCCGACTGAGGAAGCCCCATAATGCACCAGGATGCAAACATGATGAAGTCATCACGTTTGCATTCCGGTGCATATCGGAGCATGTCTGTCGGCACCCATCTGTGGGTGTATGGCAGGAATAATTCTTGCTGGTATCATTTTAATATGCAAGTAAATGAAGGTTCTTAGAATAACAGCTTTTCAGATTACCGTATTTTTTGGACCATAAGACACACTTTTTCATCCCCAAATTGGGGGCAAAAAGTGCCTGCGTCTTATGGTCCGAATGCGTGACCCCCGTGGCCACTTGGAGGCGGGTGGACGCACCTTGGCTTCCCGCCAGCTCTTCCGGCACGGAGATTAACAGGGGAGCTGGAGGATGTGAGATGCCAGCTGGTGTCCGGCTCTTCCATCTGTACTGTGTAATTGCCTATGCCAGCAGAGCTCAGAGCCCTGCAAGCATAGGCAATAAAGAGAGAGATAGATGAACTGGCATCTATACCTCTCTCCTGTCCGTGGGAACTTTGCAGCTCCCATGGACACAGAAACAGCCAGATTGGCAGAGGAGAGCAGAGGCTGAGAGGAAACTGTGCAGCTGCCAATCAGTGTGGAGAATGGCCCTGTGCTGAGAGTGACACCTATTTGCTGAATTAAATATTGCATTCATTGCATTAACCCAATTGATGTGAAAACCTATTAAATCTTTTATTTCTGGTTTTCTTGCCCTAAAAACTGGGTGTGTCTTATAGTCCGAAAAATACGGTAGTTCTTTTATCCCCAGTTTAGGTTAATCATTCATATTTGGACAACTTTTCTGTTGTACTTAGGAACGAGACAAATAAATATCACCTTAATAAAAACAATTTAAATAGATGGAAACCATAACATTGCACAGGTTGATTCTGTATTCATAGGTTTGTAGAACAACAGGATTAAGGTCTTTTTCTCAACTCTGTTCATGTTATAACATTTTTGCTGTGAAGAAGAGACTTGTGATCTTTGCTGAGTCAAATTCAGTTTTGAGAACTGCAAAACTAAACCAAGCATCTGTGATAATATCTTGTAGGTAGAGAAACTGCCCAATAATCTTACAAAAACCTCTGGAAGAGCATGGAATTGTGAATGGATTCATGGAATTTATAAAAAAAAAATGAACATATACATAGACATAGACATTTACCATAGACATTCCACCAATAGTTATTTCCTTATTTTAGTTGTTGCAAAGATTATCACATGATAGAAGAGAGATGATGATTTTAAAATCTGTATTTATAGGTCCTCAAAAGATTTGTTCCACCCTCACCAAAACAGGACTCCCTTGAATCAGGAGTGTATAGCACACATATAGAGGGTCCATGCCCGCCCAAAGACAGCTTAATTTATAGGTTCCTTTTCTCATAAGGATACTGTCAATAGATTCTATAGTTATGTCGGTGACAACCTATGAAAGGATGTTATTATCCACTGTAGTGTACAGATTGGGTGTGCAAAGCAAGTCCGCTGGTGATGGTCCCTCTGAGCTCAAAGTCTATCACAGCGAGTTCGGAGGGACCATAGGAAGAAGAAAAGTCAAGCCTGGAAATTTCCTGGCTTCATGCGTTGTAGCAATGCCTGTTGTCCGCTTCATAATAAAAAAAAATGATATAGTTTTTTTTTATTAGAACATATATATATAATAATATGGTGACCACATCTGTAGCAGTATGCATGCAACTTTTTCTTTTTTATCTCCATTTCTACTTGCGTAGTATGGCATTGCTATTTTTGTGTAGGAACAATTTAAATAAATCCCATTAGAATTCTGACCCTTACCACTTGAGAAAAACCATTGAAAGGCAAAGATATGTGCAGTGTTTTGGAACTTCTTATTTTTGATTTAAAAAATTATCAGATAGGTCTCTCAAATAAAGAAAATTCAGGGATTCTCTCTAATTTGTTGGATAACCCATTTTAACAATGTGAGCTACTAAATGGGTAAAAAAGCTGCAAGTGATTGAAGAATATTATCATTTGTTTTTCATATCTCATCTCCCATGGCTATGTAAGGTCAAATCAAACACTGTATATTTAAAAAGCTGAAATGTGATTTGCATGTGAAAAGGGATGTATTCTGTTAAGCCAAAAGTTACTTTAGTTGACACTAGTAATGGCAATTTTGCCACTTAAATTAGCAATATAAGAAAAACTTGTCCATGGCAAGCTACCTAAAGGTGGGTTTACACATGTAGATTTTTTCATTCAATCAATGAAGAACGAACAATGTTTTGGTTGATTGAACAAAAAAGAAAGAATGGCCAATGTGTTAGATGGATACATTTTGTTCGATCTCGAACAAAAAAATCATTTGAATGGTCATCGAACATGTTGGTAAATTTGTATCTGTCATTGTAATGAATGTATTTTCATTCGATCTCAGGATGGACAAACAAAAAAATCCAATGTTACATTCGATTAATGGACAAACAATGTTTGACAACAACGTCAAACAAAAAATCGAATTGGCAGTTGATTGACATGTAAACCCACCTTAAATCTGTTTTCAACAGTGACTGGAAAAAGTAAAAGAGGCTTATTTATCTTCTAACAGCTTGCATTGCAATATTTTATACAAAGGTATGTTTCTTCTATAACAGAGGAGCCTGAGGATTTGGAGGCAGAAATGCTGGAAGATACCAAAGGAAATGCAAGTGATGAGTGTCCTGTCAAGGCCTTGAGTGTTTGGAATGAACAAACCAAAGAAGAAAGGTACAGTAATTGCACAGCCCCATCAATCAGCTCTACAGATTATCACATAGCCCATTTACAGCTTAATCCATGACAGTTACATATCATTCTTATATGAATAGTAATTATATGATACTGACAAATCTGAAAAGCACGCAGAGTTGTGCAACATACCTGGCAGAAGGCTTCCTAAGGAATGAGCTTGGATCATATTTCCATTTAACCCCTTATTTGTTCCCTGAGGATGTATAATTCCCTTAGATTAAGCACACTTTAATAAAAACTCCCCTTCATTGTTGGTATGGTCATATTAATAGAATGTTCAGTGTGCACAGATAGTAATGATGCTACTGTATCTTTTACATTGCCCTCCCTGTGACACTTTCTGCCGTTAGAAACACATTTCATCTCCAAAAGGCACAGTTGTTTATGTTTCTATAATGTCTTTTGTTATAAAATATAAATAAATATGTTTTCAACACAAACATATGAAAGCTTCATCAGTCCTCTCTGTGGGCAGTCGAGATGGCAGCCAACAGTTGAGTTTACCTATCAGGTTTGCCATCAGTGGTCTATATCCTAGCAATAGTAGAGTGTTGTATCGTGTTAGAAATAGATGAATAAAGAAAGTACTTGGAGTTCAAGTTATCCCCTATATTGGCTTATAAAAGGTATGAAAAAGCAAGCTTTCAGGATGTCTCAGATCCCTTCTTCATGCTTAATACAATTCTGGTTTTTGAAACTCACATTTATACGCAGATAAAAAGGTCTTAAATATTTTAACAAAAACAACCACTGTGAAAATCACCTCCTTCAGCAATTAAAATGTCCATAGACCTCAGAAGCAGAGAAATATAGCAACTTAGATATTTCTTGGATTATTTCTCTGCTTCCCAGATCTATGGACATTCTAATTGCTGAAGGAGGTGAATATCAGCTGGACCTCTTATCTCTATCATCCCCAATAACTCTTATAACTCTGATCACTATCCCCACTAACCCTTCACTTTAACCTCTGTCATGTGTGGCAAGACAAAACTGTTGTTTTTGTTAAAATTTATGTCTATAAATGTGAGTTTCAATAATCAGATTAATGTTCAAGAAGGGATCAGAGACATCCCGAAAGCTTGCTTTTTCATAACTTCAGTTATGCTAGCCATACACAGCCCGATAAATAGCCCGATCAACCAAGCCCGATCTAAGTTTTTCCTTAATCGAGCACAAATCTGGTTTTGCCCACATGGTCCGACAGAGCTTTCCCGATCAAAATTTAGCAGAAAATCGGCCATCACATGATCGGACATGTTGGAAAATTTTAATCGGTCCGGTTACATCGTTCTACTTTTCTTGTAGCGCCCGACTAAATGAACACCGATCATCCCCGATATTACTATTACTTCCCATTGAATGAAAAATTGGACGACAAAAATGACGATAAACTCCGACTATGATGTACGATCAAAACTGTTACATCGTTCAAAAATAATTTTTTCTACGTGGGGATTTTTTGTTAGATCATCCAAGAAAACGCCAATTCAGCAAACTTCGATCGGGCTATTTATCGGGCTGTGTATGGCTAGCATTAGCTGATAAACGCAATCACTGGAACTCCAAGAGTTCTCTATATCCTTTTATAGAGAGTTTTGGAGTGATACCATTTATTGGCTAACTGAAGTCATTAGAGATGCAAGGATCTTTCGGTATATCGCAGATCCCTTCACAGGCTAATACAATTCTGGTTTTAGAAGTTCACATTTATACACAAAAAGTTACAAGGACATAAATATTGTAAAATATTGTGTATAAATGTGAGCTTCTAAAACCAGAATTGTATCAGCCTGAAGAAGGGATCTGCGACATCCCGAAAGCTTGCTTCTCTAATGACTTCAGTTAGCCAATAAATGGTATCACTTGAACTCCAAACTCTCTATATTTATCGATGGCTAACACGGTACAACACTCTACTATTGCTATATCCTTTTAGAAATTCAATTTGCATGACTGTTTCATGGTTTAGTCATTCTGAGTAACTTAAACAAGACTGCTATTTTAGGCTGCATAGTTCTACATATCTTAAAACATATTTTTTGTGTCTGTAATCCAAATAGGTGAAGCTGTGGCATTACAGTGATGCCACAATCTTGTCACTATGCCTTGCCTTCCTTAAGATCAGCCATTTTCTTATAACCATCATTTTTAAATGTTTTAAAACTAGCCATACACACAGCAATTTTGTGTTGATTGATTGATTTGTGCAATGTAACTATTAACATCCATGTACTACCCAACAGTGCAAAATAAATTTCCTTTCGACTAATAAAAATAAAGGCATGCATGTTATCTAATTGGATACAAGTTTTTTTTTTAAAAAACTAGGAAACCTGTCAGATTCTTGCACAATCAACTGACATTTTTGTGCCCAAATTTGATCACTTAATTAATTTAACTTAATCAATGGAATAAAAAATGGTTACAAAGGATTTCAAAATTATCCTTGTTTTTTTAGTCCATCATACAGAATAACTTAACTTGTAACTATAACTTGTATATGGCAAGCTTTAAACAAATAGAATTTCCGATTATACAATTTTGGCTTCTCGACAGCTCTCCCGCATCTCAGATGAGAGATACGGCCACAGCCAGATCCCTCATCTGTACTGTACTGCAGGGGATTTTTTTTACCAAGTGATTAGAAAATTTCTGATTTCTGGTTTTCTGCTCTAAAAACTGGATGCATCTTATAGTGCGAAAAATA
The DNA here is from genome assembly GCA_036250615.1 of Ptychadena robeensis. Lineage (NCBI taxonomy): Eukaryota > Metazoa > Chordata > Amphibia > Anura > Ptychadenidae > Ptychadena > Ptychadena robeensis. The sequence continues at coordinate 186,036,512 of CM070032.1, forward strand.
CGGTAATCGAGCCCCCCCCCCCCCCCCTTCAAACTCAACACCGTTTCAGATTGAAGGTCATTTTACACTAGCTATGTTTGCACTGAAGTTTTGTGTACTAGTACTAGTGTGAAATGGCTCTCATGTACAGAAACATTCATGATTCATGTAGAGACACACACTACACTCATGCAGAGACACACACATAACACGCTACTTACTGTCTGCAGCTAGTTACTCGATGGTTGGCTTCCTGCTTATCCCTCTATCAGCCCCCTAGCTGCGCAGCCCCTGGAATTCCTCTGCTCCCCCTAGTTTGAGAGAACAGAATTGTTTTGCAGCAGTCTCTGTTGATGCTTTTCAGATTAGGTCAGTGCCAGTATTTCCCATGGACAGGTATCTCTACTAGAATAATTTTTTGGGGCCACATTGTTAACACACATGCCATTACCATTTAATGAATATGGCCAGTGCACACATGTGGGGCAATTTATTATTTTTAGCTATTTTAATTCTGCCATTTACCCAGTTTTACAGCTGAGCAGTACAAGGAGATTACCCATTTACAGGACTAAACCATTCTTGCTCAGATATTATGTTTGTGATCATCTTATTTTCTTAAATAGAATGCAATTTTGTAGATAACAGTATAAGATCAATATTATGTTTATTTTTCATCTTTTGTCTTTCAGTGAGGAAGAAAAGCCACCCCTGTATGACCATGGATCCCCCAGTAAACATGTTCAGGAACGTGCAGCCTGCGCTGAAAGTGAAGGTGGAATTGGTTAGTCGATTTTTATTAAATTCATGGATTTCATTTATTTTATGTTTTGTTCTGTTCTGAGCCTAATCTTGAGAAAAAGTATAGTAATTTGTGTGAACAGGTTCAACCAGAGTTTGCTTGCTTAAGATCTTAGCTGTAGTATTTAGTCTACAGACGTGCCCATTCTTTCTTATGCGCTGTGATGCGCCTGCATACACAGTGGTGCTTAGCCTGAGATGTGCCATGTGGTGCCAAGGACAAGGAGAGGCCTGTGTTTTCTCTATTGTATTTAAAAGGGCATATTAACGCTGTGTAAAACATTGGCAAATTGCCGGCAGACACGTCATGCTCACATGTCTATGATGCCCAGTGTACACAGGGCCTAACACACAACTGTTATTATTTCTTATGCTGGCCTTGAACTATTTGTAGAATTACCAGGAGGACCAAGTATACATCATTTCAGGAGGCCACATTTATGTACATTCATACAAAATGTACAAAATCGAGACATGTATGCTAAGCTTTAGGCTAATGATAAATGGATATATGGTCTGCTTTACAGTTACCTCTGTGTGACTTGCACAGCAGGGTGCTGAAATGGGTACTACCTGCAAAAGGAAAATTCAATCTTTACCTATCACTTCATCTTTATACTTATCACTTTGTTTTTTACCCTTGCAGATGATAATGAAAACTCAACCACACCCAAAGTGTTGTTCAGCAGAGTTCCTCTCCCCCATAATGTTGTTACCCCCAGTGTTTCTGCCCAATCTTCTTTTGATGATTCCTTCCCTCCACGTTCCCGATCTGCATCTCCAGTTAAAACCAAAGGCCAAACAGCCCTGTTGATTGGACTATCCGCTGGTTTATTTGATGCCAATAATCCAAAGGTAAGCAAGAGAATACCTGTAAATTTCCACCTGCTATTTCTAAGCAAGTTAGGATTCAGTAGTCTATGTTAATCAATTAGGCAAGCCATACACACATTAACTTTCATGTTCGATTTCCATCATGTTTGGTTGGTCGATTCAGTAGAAAAAAATTCACCCATGCCACAGTTACGGTCGCGTTTGCTTTAACTACCATATATTTCGGACAATAAGATGCACCCATAGAGCAGAACAAAACTGAAAAAAAATATTTTATATACAAGTTTATATACAAGTTTTCAAATCAATTGGGTTAATGCAATGGATTAGGTAAATGCAATATCAAATTCAGCCAGTAGATGTCACAAGCAGCAGTGCTTTCCTCACTGATCGGAAGGAGCAGGGCCGCGGGGGGAAGGGCTGCAGATCTCCTCTCCCTCTCTGGCTGTGCCTGTGTCCGTGGAAGCTGCAGCTTCCACAGACACAGAGAGAGAGATAGATGGCAGTTCATCTATCTCTCTCTTCATTGTTTAGATCAGCAGGGCTCTGCTGGCATAAGCAAAAATACAGTTCAGATGGGTGATCTGGCCATGGCTGCATCTCCAATCTGACAGCTTCCCGGCTAATCTCCTTACCGGGAGAGCTGGTGGGAAGCCAAGGTGCGATCAACCACGGCCGAGTGGCCGTGCATTGGGACCGATTTTGGGGGTGAAAAAGTGTCTTGTAGTCCGAAAAATACAGTACATAATCACAACACATAAGGAAAGACCACATGCTTTGCTTTTCTAGGAGAATTCTACAAAAAACAAAATGGAATGGCCTATTCATCATTGTGTTACTTACAGACATGTTATGACAACACAGGAGCATTCATTCTAAATGGCTCTCCAACAAACCTACCGAGCAGATGTTGTGTTGCGATCAGCTGACAAATTCTTCATGCACAATTTTTGGTCTGTTGTGGTGCATCACAATAGATGAGCTGCTTTAACCTAACACACCCTGTGTCAAGACTTTGAATTTCTTTTTTGATGCACCTGAAATATAGTCTCTAATAAAAATGAATTAGGCAGTTAAAGCCATACTACCATTCCTAGGTGAAACGAAGAAATGCTGTCCAGTTAAGGAGGACAGGGCAGATCCCACACATGTCCCGTTAGTAAGCTCTTTGTATATACACTTTTCATATTATTTCTCACAATAATTCATGCGGAGAACTAGATTTTTTTAGCCAGTGGGATAACCGGGTTCTTTGGAAAAGTTAATTTGTATCTAGAAGACTATGGTGTTTATTACCTCCAAAAGCAACCAGAGATAAATATGTGTATGATTTAGCTGTTTTCCATGAATCGAGAAGAAAACCAGAGCCAGCTGACAGGTATGAGAGACAGCAAATAGTCCAGATCCATGCTGTGCTTCTCATAAACTTAAAGGAGCTTTTCAGACAGATTTAATGAGCGTGTTGACGTATGGTTTTATAGTGCAACTATCAGGGATTAAAGCTAATGAATGCCTAATCCTCTGGCTGTTGCGTTTTCAAGATCCTCTAATGTGCTCTGGTTCACCAGCAAACTGAATGTCTTGTGATATACAGTAAAGAAACTTAATTATATCTTGGCAAAATAAAAGATTCCTCTCTGAGCTAACCGAGTTCTGCACTAATATCCCAAATATTGTTGTCAGCCCTGTCTATAGAATTCTCCCGAACCAGGTTTGGCCAGAGCTTGTTTACAAAACCCTGAACTAACTGGGAATGGGTATACGCACCTATGCTCTGCGAGCCTGCGGCGATTCAGGATCGCAGCAAACCCGCCGATCAATTCCAACACCACCTCTTCGGCATCATCAGTGATGCCAAAGAGGCGGGGGAAGGTGCCATAGACCTCCATTTTAATGGACGGGCGCCTGTTTCCCAGCTCAGAAGAGGAGGGAGCGGGGGTACTCTGTAATCTTCTTTGATTGCCGAACGACATGATACAGGCAAAACGCTAGGGGGGTTTAAACATAATTACAAGTAAAGAAGAGTACATTTACACTTATGATCAATACTGTGCATGTTAACCTGGCTAGTTCAGTGTTTGTTTGGAGACTTCAGCTTACAGCAGAGGTGTCAAAGTATGGCCCGCTGAGCAAATATTTTTGGCAAACAGCAGATCTGTTAGATCTACCTCCGCTGCACTCAACGTCCCTCTGCTTCTCTGGTAGTGGAGAACTATGAGTCCTGACTGCTCAGCGGTGCGTTCCAGTGGCGTCACTGAGCGCCCCCCTGCCTGGAGTATACTGGCATCCTTCTCTACTCCCAGAGTGCTGCTGGTAGGGGTGCTGGAGGGAAAGCAATACCAGGACTGACTGGTGTGGGGGAAGGCAAAGTACACACACTCATCACACAGGGATGGGGGCATACATGGACTACACACACTGTGTGCACTGTACAGTTAAGTACATGTGTGCCCCCATCCCTGTGTGTACAGTGTGTGTGTGTGTAGTCCAGGGTTGTTGAACTTTGTAATTATATTTTATAATAAATATTTTTTGAGTTTTTCCATTTGGGCACGAGTGAAGCAATATTTTGGTACATTAATATACAAGAGATAAAACTATACAGTGAATGGAAATGAGCAGACATGGATGAGAGGAAGAGAGGTGAGGAAAAAAGGATATGAGGAGGTGGGGCTGCAGACCAAGTGGCATATCATGAAGTAGCAGCTAGGTGAAGTGCATTGTACTGAGTAAAGCCCCCCATACACCTTAAGATCGATCCATACAATCTCCATTAGATCTACCAACAACTGTGTAGTAAAGTCGCCTCCCTGATTGAATACATAGTGATTGGAAGGATTAAAAAGGTTCTTATATTACATGGTTTTGGTAGAACAAAATTTGATTGTACAGAAATTGTATGGAAAGATTGTTAAGTGCATGGGGGGCTTTAGTGAGTGTGTATTGTAGTCAACAAAACCAAGCAAATTGGTTTAAATAGAATTTACGGCCATTTGGAAAGATAAGATAAGGATATAAATGTATTAAAAGATATAAATATAAAAGATCTTCTGCTTTCTGTCCAGTTTTCCTGCTCAAGCCCGTCTCAGACACTGTGAAATGTTAGTTAAGGGACTTGGCTTTTATCCTACTTTATTACGTAAAAGAAATCCACAAAAAGAATATTATCCTTCAGCTTAAACAGGGTCATAGGAGAATAGATGGAATGAAAATGTTATTTCAGGGTTTTACATTCCTCTAACATTTTCTGGGAAGGCAGTTTGTGCCCAAGAGATGCAAAGTTTGTTTCGGACCAAAGTTTTACCAAAGTCGTGTCTGGAAGTGCTTTCACACTGCAGCACAATTAAGTGTGAGAACACAAGTGTGAGATTTCACAGCTTTGTAAATGCCTGAATAGCGAGACTTTCTTTAAACTTAAAGATAAAATCTTCAATTGTCTTCTAATTATTTCCATATTCTCCTAATGCCTGATTCTAACGTTACCGCAAACTTACTTATTCTATGAAACTCATGCTTTTCTCCTTTCTGCCTGCCTCCTTCATACACAATCATACTGGAAAGCATTTATATTAACTACAGAGACTTTTTAGGATAAAAGTAGGGTGTATGTTCAGCTTTATTGAAATGTGCTATTTCACTGTTGGCCTATTGCAACAGCTAACCTGTTATTCAAGTGAGACCGTCAATACAAGGGATAGCAAAAGCATCATGTCACTGGCTCAAGTATGGCTTGTGGCTCTCAGACCATGGAGAAATTAAGTAGAAAAACATATATCAAGGCAATCATTCATGCATTGAATTTTTGTAATTTGTACATACCCATGTTCATCATGACCAATCACAGAACAACTAATGTAGTATTCTGTATACAAATTACTGTGTAGCACGGGTGTACCACCCCTGTCTGTGATGAGTGCACAAACACATACCAGGGTGAAGCAAGGGTCAGGGTCTGGCGTCTTCCAGCACCTCTCACTGTCTGGCCCCTTCTCTGCAGACTGTTGCATCTGATTACCATTCCACTTGTTGGAGGCTGTGTACTAATTCAGGCCCTTGCACACATCCCAAACAAAGTCTATGCACATGCCACCAGTTGGTGTAAGAACTGGTACCTTTTATTGATGTTCTTCATGTACAGCAATCAGTTCCATGCCAGCCATGTGGGAGCAGCTGTTGCTAACTTGTTCAGTCTCTGGCCTAGCCTTCAATCCACCCGGTGATAACTCCACAGGGTCAGGGCACCCTTGCCCCTAGCTGGGGACAAGAGAGATGTTTCCAGCTACATCTCGGCAGATTCCTGGTCTTCCACCCCATGGACTGGTGGTGTCTATCACCCACGTGATGGGGGTAGTGTCCAGCATAATACTCCAGACCATAACAGGTCACTTGCTCGGGTACCCAGGAAAAGACCCCTCCCACCTGGAAACTGGGCCACCTACTCCCAGGCAGGACACTCCCATATGGCTTGGTCAGGGTCACATTATTAAAGGCATATTCATTATTCATTTCTACCACTATACACAAGCCACTCCACTACAAAAGTAAAGCCCTAGCTGTCCCTGAATAAGGAAACAGCTTTGCTGAATTGGAAACTGAGGGAGGACCGTAAAGAAAGATACATTTTTTGTGCAAGAATAGCTTCCAGTCTCAGAAAGAAAAGAAAGGATTTAAAACTTTTTAGTATAATTTTTATATAGATTGTCATCAGTTGTTACATGCTAATATCTTTGTAGATTGTACATTTAGATATTTAAACTTAAGTATGATCTATTTTTCAGTTAAACTTTTTTTTAAGAATGTAAGTTTTTCCTATTTTGCAACCACTTATTGGTAGTGTTAAAGTGCCCCTCAACCCACCAGACAAACTTTTCACCCTAGCTAGCCAACCCCCGATTATTGGGGCAATATGTAAATAAAAAATCATTACCTGTGTGGCGATCTCCCCCCACCTATCCTCCTCTGTGGATCTCGCTATGGCGGGCTGCCGACATCTCCAGCAGCTATTCACATTGATTTATTTATTTATTTTTCCTGGTTTCACTTTGTGTCTATTGACACACATTGTATCTGGCACCCCCGATGGCTGCCGGTGTTATTGCTGCCTCAACTTATGCAAGCCTGGAAGCGGACACTGTAACACTGTAGAATGGCGGCTCTCACAGGCATCAGCAAGATTGCTAAATTAATATGTTTTGGTTTTTGAGCAACTTTGAGCTATTGGGACAGTTCAGAGGTAAGTAAAAAAAGTAATAAAATTTTTTGGGTGATTTTTTTAATTGTGAGTTTAGGTGCGCTTTAAGTATAAAGACGGATGATGTAATACAAGGAAGCTATATGCATATACAACGTTTTATACAACGTGTACCCATCATGATTGTTCCCTTAACCTCCCTGGCGGTTCACTGAGGTGCAGATTTCTGTACCAAAAGTGATA
>CM070032.1:186043659-186054204 GCA_036250615.1 Ptychadena robeensis
GGGCGTATCGATAGTTGCAGCTTCCCTTTGCCCGAACTGGCATATCGCTAGGGAGGTTAATATAAAAAACAACATTTGACACGTTATATGTTAAGCCCCCCATACACGACTAGATTTTTCATCCAATCAACTCCATTCAATCAATTTTTTTGGTTGATTGGTTGAAAATCTATGGCAGCCCACATGGTTAGATCAACCTAAACCAATTAAAATTGGGGAAAAAATTGATTGAAAAAGGATTGGACATGTTGGTAAATTTAAATTGGTTGTATTGAAATGCATTACACTTTCAGTCTATCTACAGAAAAGTTGATCAAATATCTGTTACTACAGTTAACAAACATACAATCAATCACAGATTTCCCTGACCCCAAAAAATTGATCTTTTTTAGTTGATTGAACAGAAAATCTAGACGTGTATGGCTAGCTTTATTTATGATTGCAGATGCTCAGGACTTGCTCATTGCCTGATCTTTCTAAACTGTTCAATGAGTTAGTGGATGTACCAAGTGTGGCTGATCTTCAGCGAGATGAGCAACTGGAGATTGAGGACATTGAAGATGAACCAGCACAAGATGCAGATCATTCAGATTCTGAAGATACGTAAGTATATAACTTTTTTCACATATCTTTTAAACTCATGCCACTCCATACGGCTCACCTCTGGTTGGCAAGTAGCCGATCATAGGAATAGAATGGGGTGATTGACAGCTGAGAAATAACAGATATTTGAACAGTGCTATGTGCATGTGAACCTATAGCATCAAGGAACTGTACATTAGAAAATTTTATTCTGTAATGACAAAATACATTCTGGATTTACTGAAAACTAGTTACAAAACATTCCTTACAGACCAACTTTCCAGTTGTTAATGGGTTCAGCAATAATTTCTATTTCAATTTGCTTTCCAGTATGTTTGGGGAAACAGACAGAGACTTACAGGAGCTTCAAGCATCAATGGAACAGTTATTAAGAGAAGATTCCCATGAGGAGGAATGTGAAGGTGAAGAGGCTGGCGATACAGGGCTACCCAGTAAGATGGAGGAAGAGGAGGAGGAGGAGGAAGAAGAGGAAAATAATGAGGCAGCACAAGAAGCTGAGGATGAGGAGCACCAGCCAAGTAGTGGCAGTGCTATTAATGAGGAGTGGCAATCAGGTAATTTTCACACAGAGCTTACCTGTTAATTACCTTTTTTGTGACACGCCAGCTCCCTGGCAGCTCTCCCGGCACGAAGAGTAGCCGGGAAGGCAGAGGAACTCACACTGCATGGAGTCACACTGCTAGCTTTCACAAACACAGGCAGAGCCAAGCACTGTGGTATCCACTGTCCAGCTGATTACACACTGCATAGGAGATATCTGACTGAGCGGATCTTTTCTCCGGCTCTGTGTTAACTGCTTGTAAACATGGCTGCTTTAGCCCAACTCACACACAGTGCAGATGGGAGAGCTGCCATCTGCACTGTATGGGGTGCATCCTATATGGAGTATCTTATATCTATGATTATATATATGAAATCTGACAACTTCCCTGTGCACTGGGCAATAACCAGCATTAGATTCATTGTTTGCAATACTTATGCTAGCCATACACATGCCGATAAGCGGCCGATGTTTAATCTGGCCGACGGGCGTGCGCGCTCACGCCGTCGGTCAGGTAAAAAATCCGCTAATCGGCATGTGCCCACATGGGGCGACAGATCCCTGTCGCCCCACTTCTCGGCCGGCCAGAGAACGGACATGTCCGATCTTCTCTGGCCGATGGGAGCCGATGAAAGCCGATGCCATAAGCTGCAATGAAGCGGCGTCTTCATTGCAGCTTATGGCCGGCACACAAAGGGTGCCCGGCCGATTGAAGGGTCCCCATAATGCAATGGGAGGCTAACGTGATGACGTCATCACGTTAGCCTCCCGGAAAGATATCGGGACTAGTCTGCTACACACATCGGCGTGTGTATGGCAGGCTTTACTGTACTATCTCTGACCAGCACCTTCAGAATAATGGAATTATCATTGCAGACAGCTCAAAGCTGACTACAAGGAGATTTTTGTGATTTCAACGATCAGACAAATGCCAGTTGTGGTTCAAAATGTTACTAGGCATGTAACAACATGTAATAACATTATAAATACTAGATTTCTATGGCAAGAACTACAGTGATATATGTATTATTTGTGACCCTATTAACAATGTTTACTGTCAATAAACTAAACTTGCATGTGTTGATCAGATACTTGGTTACAAAACATTTAGCTCCATTAAAAATCAAGCTGTCAGTTTAGCTTGATTCCTTCAGTTTTCACTCTTTTATGTAGATTCCGGTAAAGGTATGTAGATTCAGTAAAGGGAGGCAGAGTTTGTTCTCGAATAGTAAAGCATTCTTTTGTGTATTTGCAGATGACAGCAGTGTGGATTTTGAGAGTGAATGTGATGATGGTGACAGCGTCTTTGCTCATCTAGAGGAACTGAGATTTAAATTGGAGGAAGAGCTTGGTTTTGATAAGTTCATTGAAGTGTACAACAAAATAAAGGTAAGAAATCTAGACTCATAGTGATCCGTAACAGTGATTTTCCAAGGATTTTAGTGTAAGCAATGATGATGCACAAACAGAATCACTGCAGATCTGCTTGGCTACTTAGATTCTTCATTCATGAATTCTGCTCTCTACAGCTAAAGAAAGATATACATCCATTTACGTTTAACTTGATCAACCAATTGCTGTTTACTTAGTGTATGTAAAAAAATCTTGTATTCTTATACATTATTACTGACATCTAAAGTGCAATTTTCCAGCAAAACAGGTTCTGTAGAATATATACACTTACTCAATGGCCCCTGTATTAGGTATAATATCACATTGCTGCATCTCAATTCATTTAGTCATGCAAACATCATCTCCTGGTGAAGTTCAACGCAAGCATCAGAATGAGGGGGAAAAAAGATGATTTAGGGCACTTTAAATTTTGCATGGCCATTGGTGCCATACAGGTTGGTCTGTTTACTTCCCAAACTGCAGCTCTGCTGAGATTTTTATATACCACTTTCTCTAAAGTTCACAGAAAATGATCCAACAAAGAATTGAGCAGTAGTTTTCTGGAATGGAATAGCCGTAAGTCATAGGTTTGAGCTGTTTGATTGGGCAGTATTAAAGGGGACCTACCACCTGTACATTTACCTTATATTATTGGCACCAGAGGCAGATTGGAGGTCATAAGTAAAAACAAAAAACACAGCCGACCACATCTGAATTGGGTGACGCAGAGGGGCAGAGCATCACCGGATTCAGATCCAGATTGGTAAAGAGAGCAAGACCGGAAGAGTCTCCCTCCTTCATCTTGTAGCCTGGAGTACTGGACACTCCAGGCATGGTGGCGGGGGAGCAAATGGCAAGAAAGGTTCACACTGTTGGGCATCCCGGGAGCATTGGACAACTACTCTTGCACACGTTGGACCTAATTTGGACCTTTTTCCTACTACTTTGGCTCATTGACCATTACCAGATGAAGTACTCCTATACCAAGTGACTAAAGAGCCTCCAGTGATTCCTGAGGGTAGCCCTCCGTTCCTCCTTATTCTTTGGCCACACTGGTGGGGCCGGGTGGCGCGCCGACCAAGAGGCGTCTATCTGGCTGTACGATGGGGCACTAAAAATAGCAAGGTTGACCTCATGAGGAAGGAGAAATCGGAAACATATGTCGGGGTCTTCCCATATACCATCTATTTGGATTCCATCCTGTGCCCGTCCATAAACCCATCATTGAGCTACAAGGACAGTTCAACCTAGAACCTGTATTTGGTACCATTTGTGAATTGGCCTAAGAATACACACTTTTTAACCAAAGGACTTTCATATCATTTGAATTATTTATTTTTCTCTTTTGTATTTGTATTTGAATTGCCGCCTTTGAATACCCTGTTCACAACCTTTCTGTATGACTTACGTTTGCTGACCGTGAAAGTCCCCAAGTCCCCCACCACGGTAGGGAGATTTGTCAGTCTTGGGCCGTGGATGGTGGATCTGGGCTTTGGCCTACCTCCAGGCAGTCCTCTAGACCCTTGCACTTCCTTTATATATTATAATTGGGATGTTGGCCAGCCTTACCATCAGAACTTGATTGATCTACTCTATAGGCAAGAAAGGTAAGTATTTCTTTTTTGGGGTATCTGTCCCTAGATCAGTGGTTTCTAAACTGGGGGGCGCGAAGGTATTCCAGGGGGGCGCGGACCCTCATACTTAACCTGTGTTTGAATGGGGGGGGGGGGGGCTAGATGAAGACTGGATGTAGGTGAGTCATGTGTATGTTTTTTTTATGTTTTTTTTTTTTTACTATAGTTTACATCTACTTTGACTCTATAATAACAAAAATGTATTATTTCCTAGTGTCCCTCTATGCAGAAGAACATTACCCACATTTGTATCTCATTGCATTGCTTCACTATTACAGGTCTTGTTGATATGTTGTAGCTGATAACGTTGTTTTACTATTACATACCTTTTACATACAGTAGTATACTGCAGCTCACTGAATATGTTCACCATTGCAATCCTTGTGGGTGATATACTGGTTATAGGAGATATACTGGTTATATATCTCCTATAATCCTATATATTTATATTTCCTTGTTACAAGCCTTGTAGACAAAATGCTAACAAAAGAGTGCATGTTATTTGATATAGACAGAAGTTAGAAGTCCCAGTGATAATGATCTCTGACTGTTGTTATGAAAATACAGTTAAAATTAGAATTTTTTTTCAGCATAGTGCTAAGCTTTCATGCAGCAATCTAATGCATGTATCATGTCGCACAACCTATGGACAACCTACAAGCGCACTTAGCATACCGCATTGTGCATGGACAAAGCATGTACAAAGCATGTACAGTAATATCGAATACCTACTTTAGAGATTCTGCAATTGATCTGGTGGCTTCAGTTAAATGTTCATTTGCTGTGAACAGCATTGCTTGACCTCCCCGTGAAGGAATGCTCTTAAGGCAGGGGGGTTGACAGAGCCCTAGACACCGTGGAAACATAGCCTAAATGTTATGGTATAGAGTTTTGTTGCATTGTCCTTTATGCAAATGAGTCTCACAGCTAGGCCATCTATGTATTTGGTCTAGCTTGCATCTTCATTGACATATATAAAACACATTTGTTTTCAGGCCATACACGAGGATGAGGACGAAAATATGGATACATGTTCAACAGTTGTTGAGAAAATTCTGGGCAGTGAACACCAGTATCTATATCCCAGAATCCTTCGCTTAGTTATGGCTGACGGCGCTTATCAAGAAGGTAATTGCACTTTTTTTTCTGAATATTTTGTGCCACATAGTAAAGCTACACATGGCTCGATGAAGAAACATATTAGAGCATGGCGCCCGATGTTGCTCTAATCTGTTACAAGATTTGAGCCATCCACGTAACTCGACCAAACAGGTTTCCAACATTTTGGAAAACCTCAGTTAAAATGCATTCCTTTGAATGGGGACTGCAGGTCTCCATCCAATGTAATGGACAGGCTGCCAGCCGCAGAAGCGCTTGATAAGGCGGCAGCTCCAGCCTTGCGCCATGATGTTATTGTGATGTGCTGGAGCTTCCTTGAAACGGCCGCGTATCGAGCCATGTGTAGTCTGTGTGAAATAGTTTCCTACAGACAGGTATAGATTAGACACCTGTCAGGGCTATGTTCACAACAGCAATAAAATATAGTGAATATGATTTAGGTTGTGCAATCAACAAAACAGAGTTGGAATAATCAAACAAAAATATACATTTATTTAGCATACAGGAGACATATACACATATAATAAAAGATAATACCGCAAGATATATATGACCAGCAAGTCAGATATGAAAATGACAACATTAACATATGACATAACATACAGTATATGGTGTCATGGCTGAATGTAGACGAGGCATTAAAAAAAACTCTTAGTATATATCTCAGGCCGACGGAGCAAGTCAGATCAGCTCTGAAATGCAGCGTGATGATGTCATCACGCTGCGCACCAGAACTGACCGCATCGGCCGGCACGCGGTCTTCATTTAAGCCAATTGCATCAGCCAGAGAATATCGGACATGTCCGTTCTCTGGCCAGCCGAGCTGTGGGACGACAGTCACCCCATGTGGGCACCCCCGAGCGGTGGCCGATTTTGCCGCCAACTGACGGCCGCAAGCGTGCATGGCCATCGGTCAGCGGCAAAATCGGCCGCCGCTCGGTGCGTGTATAGCAGGCTGTAGACTCTGCAAGATCTATGCCAAAATCTCAGATAAAGGCAATCATTTCTCAAATGTAACAAGCTATGGCCGTGATACAGGCTAATGGCAAACTGCCAAAGTTTCACTATAAGTCTATAGAAGCAGCCTGGTTGGTGTATGCATCTCACCAAGAGGTCTTACTCATCAATGACTATACTAGCGAAAACCTCTGCAAATAAACAGAGAACGTCTAAGTATCACACCAGCTTGTTAAGAAATGTGGTATAAAATATATACTTTACCAAGATAGTGGACAATGAGCCCTTCATGTTTCAATGGCTGGATTCCCCTCGTGTTGTGATGGCTGGAACGTTTTTTTGGTATAATGATGGCAGGATCCCCCCTTTGAAATAGTGATGACAGGATCCCATTTGGAATAGTGATGGCAGGATCCCCTTTGGAATAGTGATGGCAGGATGCCCCTAGTATCCCTGTTCATCACTTTTTAGCGAAAACTTTACCTAACAGACACACCCCAAAAACATTAAAGTCGTCCAATCGTATTGGACAATTTTTGTATTATAATTAGATTTGAACCTTTTAGGCCAAAATAATGTAATGTTACCATTAGATCGTTGGTTGGCATTATGGTATAAACTATACAGTAAAATTTATATTTTAATATTAGTAATTCAAGCACACGTGTTACATAGATATTTTGTGAACAATGCCTGCTTGATTTTAGGATGATCACATGCCTGTTAAAGTAACTTAAAATGTTTCTGTATACAATATTATCCACCCCAGGCACACATCACAGGCCTTTTTCCAACCATCTACAATGTTTTAAGGATAATATTATAATAACGTCTATTATTCTCAGACTGGACACCTGGAGATGTATCTTGCATAACTCTCCTCAGACTACAAAATGGAGAAAACAAAACAAAATGGCTTACGTATATATACCAATTGATATTCTAACTAAGAGTATATGTAAGACATTATACCCCTTATAAAAGGCACAACACACCCTTTGCATGTAGCTTCTAGCTTTGACCTCTGTGACTTGTGACTAAATGAAATCATTTTTTGTCTGTGATACTGACCAGTTGCTTTGACATAATACTGCAGATATAATATCACCATGAATGAGAACCTTAACAGACAGCCATAGTGTAAGGTGAATATTTGAATTTCCACTAAATGGTTGGCTTTTTAGCGTGCATACCAAGTCTTTCTCAAGTTTTATGCAATGTCTTTGTTCTGATGCAAACATAATGAGATGCACCACCATGTCACCTGTATGGTAACATCATTCTTTTCTCTTTTCCATAGACAATGATGAATAACTTCAACTCAGGATTTTCACATTATGCAATTTGCTGCTTGAATACAATGAAACGATTTCTATTAAATTAGCCATTCTCCTTCTTCGTGATCTAATCATTTAAGGAAAGATTGTCATTTTCTATCTGCATGTCATCTCAGAATTTTTTTTCAGCTGTTACAATAATATCCATGCCTATTCGTTTCTATTGTGGCTTCTCATTCCATCAATTTTTAAATCCTATCAGGTTATGATTATAAAATCTGAAATGTAGCCATTTGATGGAAGATTGTTGACCAAGCTATACATTCCTGTATGTTGTATATTACATATTAGTACATTAACACAAATAATGCAATCCTTTCCCTTTCTTTGGAGCAGTTACACTTTAAAGTCAAACTCCACTAATATGTTTTCATGAATCGATGGATATTAATTTGTTTCTTAAAATAGATGTAAAAGAGAACATTTAGATTTGAGTTTGTCTTTGAAATTTGGAATTATTTTTCTCATTACTTAGTTTTTTTGAATTTGTTTAAATGTTCTGGTTTGTCTAGCTAAAAGTATGTGCAGGGTCAATCTAGTTAGGACTATTATTCAAATTGTCTGACTTGCATTGCCAAAATCAAACTCCAGATTCTCACTGGCTGTCAGTGCTTATTATTCCAGGTTACCAGTGTTCGTTACATCAGATTAGAGGCAAAAAGAAATCACTATTTCAGTGGTTTCATTTACCAGCCTCCCTAAAGTTTGCACTTTTTTGTTAGAAGTTACTTTTTTTAAAGTAGTTAAAGCTGAACTTCAAGCTTAACCTATTAGCCTTTACAGTGCGACCCTTCGTCCAGTGCAATGGTTAACTTTTTATTTATATCTAAACTTACTTACCTTTGCTACAGACACCGTCATCTCTAGAGCTATCTGGCCTATGGGTGCTCCCTCCATGTCTTCCTTCTAGGGCATAGAGCCATGGACTGCCACCAAAGGACACTTACTGAGAAAGGAGGCTTGGAAGCAGTCTAAAGCTAGCCATACAGGATGCGATTTCCCCTGCAATCGCTGCATGATTGATTGCAATTGCAAAATCAAAGGTCAATTGCAGTGCACACCACTTTGGGGAATCGATTTCTGCTTGATTCTTTGCATTGGAAGTAAGAGTCAAACAGAAAATACAGACAAGTCGGATCCCTGATCCATCGGTTTCTTTAGCGATCAAGGTGTGCAGCCAATGATCGATCGATCACTGTGAGCTTACACTGTGGTCAATTAATTAGAGAACAAACAAAAATCGACCCGTGTATGGCGTGCTAGGTGGAGGATTCAGAGGAAGCAAATAAATACTTGTTAACCATTGGAGGACCCGCTGAACAGGTTAATAATATTAGTTTAGCTTTAGTTCAGCTTTCGTATTTTCAGTTGGATAGAGAGATACTACTGCTGTGTGTCATCAGAACAAGAGGACAAATAGTGGTGCATGTTGTTTACGTTCGTCTACATTGTATATGAAAAATACTTGCTCATGTTTCCCATATACATCAGTTATAACAATATTCAATGCCTTAACTATGTGTTCTGACATCATCTAATCATAAGGGAGAAATATGTTCGATGTCATTGTTTGGGAAGAGATTTGAAAAAGTAGTGACGTGTGCTGCATAGTAGTGGCCCTGTGACCTCTGAATTTGTATATCTATGGACATTCCTCCTTCTCTATGATGGTAACCTAAGCTGGCCATACACAGAGCTTTCGATTCCCGAATGATTGATCACCGTGCATGTTCGCAGTGATTGTTCGGTGAATCGCATGCTGCCCACCTGGAGCAATTGATGCCGCTTGAAAAAAATGTTGATCGAACAGGGATCTGGCATGTTGGTAAATCCCTGTTCGATTGCCATTACTATGAATGTATCGGCCAGGGATTAATTGTCAAAGGTGGTGCGCATCTAATAGTTGCGTCATCACACTGATCTCACAGGAACCACCCCATGTATGGCCAACTTTAACAAAAGTTCAGCACTTCCATACAGAACAGATGCATTATACACTTTTAACTGTATTCTTCGGTTGCTGATTAATGGCGATTTTAGGGCTTGTTTCCACTGCATTTTTCAATCCTTCAAGGTCCCTCCGTCAACGGAAGGGTGCATCCGTCAGTGCATCTGTCAGTGCATCCGTCAGGCTTCCGTCAGTGCATCCGTCGGGACATACAGGAAATGTTTTCCTTTAGTGCATCCGTCAGTGACAGATTACACCTCTCCGTTGCGTCAAAATAGACGTAGTGATCTACGTAAATTTTAACGCAACGGAGACCAACGGATTGCACTGACGGATGTTGGGACAGGCTCATTTGATATAATGGGCTACGTCAAATTTTGACGCAGTGGAAACTAACCCTAAAACAGTGCCATCTTAAAAAAAATAAAGGATGTATGTTGAACAGTCCCAAGATGGATGAATGTAGGCAGATCCAAAAGTAATTAGTCAAAATTGGATTGAACTGAACACCACATGACATGGAATATTCCCTGAGAGATCTACTGTATAGGAGCTGTCATTACTTACCACCTTATGTGAAAGGAAGGGGGTGAGCTCCAATTCTAATCCTCCTGCTGGGTTGCTTTACTAGGCTAGACAGAATGATGGTCAGAAAATCACCCCTTCTAGTCAGGTGACTGCCATCTCTTTTGAAGGTGGTCCTCTGTATCTTTCCCATGCGGGTATCATTTCTTGTTTCACCACCTACCTCAGTGTCCTACTTTTCTAAACTTTATGGGTGGTGGGTGGTGATGCCTTTTCAGATGCATTACAGAAGACATGTACCATTCAAGCAAGAGCTGTAAAAACATTTTGAATTGTGTTTTACAGCAGATGATTGCCTTTGTCCCAGAAAAGGTAGGATGATACAAATGTTTGGACCCTTATAACATGCCTGTGTGCAAAGGTCTTAACTTTTTTATCGTCTTAATGAAAATAGATCTATCATCTAAATGAAGAATAGATATAGCCAGG
>CM070032.1:186061147-186072077 GCA_036250615.1 Ptychadena robeensis
CTCCTAAATCAGTTAACCCTATCAGCTCCTAAACTCCTGTCCCTGGCAGGTGCTACACTTCTTTGCACACTTGTTTGTGAAGGAACTCAGCTGGTAGGTTGTTCCAAACATGAGAACTAAGCCCAGATCTTCTGTGGATGTCGGGATGTCTCTTCATGTAATCCCAGACACACTCCATGATGTTGAGATCAGGACTCTGTGGGGGCCAAACCATCACTTCCAGGACGACTTGTTCTTTACCCTGAACATAGTTCTTAATGACCTAGAAGTATGGATGATGGGTTGTTGAAAATTGAGTGCCACACCCAAATTGTATGCTCAAAGACCAAGTTCCTAAACCAAAACATAACATTATTCTGGTACAGGGACCATGGGGGAAGAAAGGGAGGTTTTAAGGCACCTTCTGATTATAAATCATATAAACCTAAGCTATATTTAAACAGCCTTTTTTTAAATACACCAGGACTTAATACAAATATGAATATAAAAACCAGATCCTTAAAATAATGGCATAATGCCTAGACCCGTAATATAATAAAATCATACATGTCAAGATTTAACAATACAGTTTACATATAGTGCAAAATTATTCCAATCACTGCTCCAACATGTTTCACCTTCTCTGGCTTCTTCAGGGAGAAATGGCTGCATAGAAGCATAACAACAGAGCACATACATATACATGAACACATGCATTGAATCAATACATATATATATATATATTTATGAGAGAGAGATAAACACATATACATACATAAAAAATCCTATACCTTGCATCACTATATAGCAATATCTTACATCATCCCATGCTAAATGTGGTATCTATACCATGTAATCATATCCATCTTTATCTACATCTTCTGCAGTGAATCAATACAACAATCTAAAAAATCGTGTGTCTAAATTGATACATAAATCACATATAGAACAGAACATATAACTGCTTTCTTATTTATATCTCCAACATAACCAAAGTATACCGGTACTTAGATCACAATTGTATATGTTACAAAACTTGGCCGCAATGTATGTTAAATTATTTACAGTTGGTACCTTCCTATAACCTTGGTGTCACTTGCAATATAAATGATTAGAGCTGACAGTCTGAAGTGCCTTGATGGAGAATGGTGTCCAAATGGCAATGGGGACGACCCCCCACCACCACAACAGCCCCCGGAGGACCAGAAACTACATTCCCCAGAGGGAAGGGGCTAAGCAAACCCCATTAGAGTACTCCTATAGATAAAGATTTGCAGTGAGAACACCAAAAGCAAATCTAGTGGTCACTTGACGGTCATTCCATGATATGCATATGCCACCCAAATAGATGAGGGTAAATAAACCCACTTACACTGTCAAAGTAATAGCTAAACATTAACATTGTAAACCCAAACCAGACAGTAAACCCAGCCAGACTGAATCTTCCAATGGGTAGGGAAGCTGTGGCTGGAGCTGGGTACCGCTTCCCTTTAGTGCTGGGGGGCACCCAATGTTGCGTCTGCTGGGCGCTTGCGCTAATTGCTGGTTTATTAGGTGGTTAAAAAGAAACCGTGTAAACAAGCCCTAAGATACTTGAATTTAACACAATCTATCAGACATTTGGGTGTTGGAATTTTTGATTTATAGAGGGTTGGCCAGCCAGGACACCAAGTACATAAGGTTAGTAAAGTGCGCGTTAAGGCAATGCTGGAAAATCATGTTGAATGGCCAGCCAAGGCACAACATTAGAGAGAAAATGTGCATATGCTATTCCTTTGGAAGTATGCCTTGTGGTGCATGTCTCTAGTGCAATGGGTTGCCATTGAAAATGAATAACACACACACATAGTAAATTACCACTGTACCACCAAACACATACTTGTCAATAAAATAATTAAAATTAATAGCAGCATAAAGTGATCTTGATATGTTTTATGTCCCAGGTAGGCACCAGTATTTGACCATTACTGATTTGTATACTAACCACTGTTCCAACATAGAAACAGTTCATTATTGAAAGATAAGCAGTTTAATGTGTGTGCAATTAGAAAAAATACATTAACCCTATTTTCCCCTATTTCCTCAAGTTGTCACAGCTAAAGAAATGTCAAAATCTTTTCCATTTAAAACACAAGTCACTTAGGGGACAATTTATCCTGTAAACGAGGCACCAATTTTTATGTTGCTACTGTGCACATGATAAGCTTTAAAATCTTCTAAACATAAAGTAACCGCATATTCAGTTCTGCAATGATCTCTAATGACACCTTGACGTAATGCTTGGCTCGAATAGAGAGCTGTAAGAGGAGATCCCAGTAATATGACTGGAATGAAAATGATTCACTAGGCAGGAACCCACACACAATAGGGGACTGTCACAAGTGATGTGTAAATGGTGGAAAAAGTTACATAATGAAATCTGTCCTTTCAAGTGTTCTCCATGGAAGAGCAGATTCTATGAGGTTCTACCAAGTATATGCAGAATTCCATAACACTATATGCACCTGGAAATCACAACGTGCCACAATGATTAATTCATATCATGTTGCATGAAACATCCTGCTTGTGATCACACTTGGACGACTTTAGCATAAATGGAATGTGAATCTTCTTTTATGTGAAGTCAACCTACTAGTAACATGTAGAATGTGGTACGGTTTTGGACTGGCTTTGGAAAACATTTTTTTTTAAGGGGAACATCCTAGAGGCATTAAATAATTATTTTGCTAAATGAATGTACTCGTTTGCCCATATCATGACATCATTTACAATAGTAGCTGGATCAAAATGGAATTTCAACTTGCAGTAATAGGGACAAATTCCCATATAAACACCTAAAAAATTATAACTGGTTATTATAGCCTCTATGAGGAAATAGAAATCATATGCTGTAGATGTTCGACAAATATATAGAAATGAGAAGAGGGGAATACGGAAAAGGGGAAGAGAGACTTGCAGTTGACAACACTTCTGAATGTACTCAATTCACTTTGGTTAAAATAATTAATTTTATTGCATTTTATTTGTAACAGGGCACAGTAGCTTTGTTTGTATTGATCACATAGCCATCCACGCTGACATCATAGAAAGTGAGGGAGTATCATTATTCTTCCCATTCCTTCCTGGGCTGATAGCGTGTCACATGGCCATGACATCACTTCCTATAGGCAAGATCCCGCCCCTTCCTGGGAAGACATCACCTATATAATAAGATGGGGGAGGAGAGCTTCCTTGCAAAACTTTTGCACTACAGAGGGCTTGTCCAGTTTGCACCTCTCTGATAGCCAAGGTCAATTGGGATTCTTTTCTGTTTACTCTGACCTTTTACTCCTTTGACCCATATTGTAGTTCATGTGGTATGTATAAAGATCAAAAATGTTCGTTAGTAAAATATTTTATGAAGAATAATTGATTGGGCCTGATTGCTTTACTTGACAGAACCTACTGAATTGTTCATAGTCCTGAGGAAGACCAATGTGGTTGAAACGCATTGACTTTTCAAAGCAATTCAGCCAGACCAAACTGAGAGTCATTTTACCTATGCAGGATATTGACATGTATATGATTAACATGGATGCTTTCAATTCATTTAACAATAAATAACTTTTTTTGTATAATGTATATGATTTGGTTTTAATACAATGTAATACAGTGAATTATTTTAAACAAAATGAATTTAGATAATATGGATAGCATACAGAAATTTACACCACCTATTTTTTTACCATATAGACCTAATGGTGTAACATACCCTTAATATATTTTTCCTCTCTCCCTTCCCTGTCACCTTACTTTTTCTATGTTTGACTCACATAGTGTAACATTGTCTTGGTTGTGGTATACATAGTGTTTGGATGAGATGACTAATAAAAATTGGAAAAGGAGTCTGTGTTCTTTCACACTGTATTTCATATTTCGCTATGCATAAGGGAGTGCGAGACATGTACAATTTACATTAATGTAGTGTGTTTTATATACAAGCACAGAAAAAATGCATAGCATATCTACAGTGATTTTTACCTGAGAACTAATTAATGCGAAAGAGCTAATTCACATGTCAGTTGTTCCATTTGATTAAGCAATATATAGGATATATAGTATAAAGCTAGGCACACACAGGTAGAACTGTAAAACGGTACAATCAATCAACGTGTTGGAAAACCCGTTCAATCTCCATTACTTTGCATGGAGACATGAGTCTTCATGCAAAGTATTGGATGTGCTGCTCCTGCACAGCCTGGACTTCACTGTCAGTGTGAAGGGGCAGAGCCAGCAACCCTTACTCTGAAGCTGTGAGGCTGTCTGGATTTCTCCCTAGCTAGCAGAGTGTGTTGTGATTAACACATGCTGCAAGCTGGGGAGAACGGGTCCCCATCAAATTGGAATCGATGTCCCCATTTTTTCTGAATTCATTTAACCAACATGAACTCATGTAACTATAAAATAGTGAGTTGTGCAGGATATCTCAATCATTAAACTTATTGGTGGCAGTAGTCATGATCACTTGTAGGGGAGTACTGCAAAAAAAAAGTGTGAAATTTAATTTGAGATTCAAGGATTTGACTATCAATTCTCCAAAATAAGACCTGACGATCTTCTCTATAGGAATGCGGCCATCATCACTGAATATATAGATAAATTCCACACATCTCAGTTCAGTTTTAAGTGCATTTTCACCTTAACACCAAACAAGTGAGAAAACAGTTTGTGGAAGAAAATAAATCTGTTTAAAATGTGTGAGGTTTACATTGATACCAGAGTCTATAGTAAAAACTTTATGCAGTTTTGATGAGTGCCATCACATGCAGCTGTTGTCAAACTAGAAAATGAGCTCAGGTTGTGCTGAAGTATATAAATTGTAATGATGTGAAATCAGATTAGTGTGTAATTGGAAGGTGTTTATATGTTTTACAATGTGCTATTTATAAACACTAACAATAACTTAAAATGCACCTACTCTGACCTGATGTACTTGTGGCCCTTGTTGGCAAATCCCCCAGTTATCGAGATGATCTGTAAGAAAAAGATAAAAAATTCATACCTGCAAGGAGATATCCCTTGTTGCCCGTCATCTCTCCTCTTCTTCTGTCTTTACCACATCCGTGCATTCTCCTCCCTTCAGTTTACCTCAGCTATCTTCTCATCACATCTGTATACACTGATTTCTTTCCCATTAAAAACAAATTGTGTCTGATGCCTCTTGGTGGCCTACATGTTCCTGCAACTATAAACCATAAAAAGTGTGAAATAAACATGGCAACTTTCACACACGAGAGCAGAGAAGGTGGATTTTGGAGCTACTTTGAACCATTGTGACAAGTCAGAGGTAAGAGGTAAAATGTATAAGGTCTCTAATATCCAGCAGCACACACTTTGGATTACTATACCAGTCTAATTGGATTATCATACCAGTCTACTTACTTTTGACAAATAATTAAATCAGACTCTGGTGGGTAAGGTGTGACCAGATTTGGATCCTCCTGTTCCCCAACTAAACTCCCCCAATTTAGTTAGCTGAGGAAACAGGGGGATCCAAATATGGTCCCATCAAACCCATCAAGGGCTGACTATCTATTAGGAATAATTATTATTGGCTTAGACAAGGGTTGAGCAAACTTTTTGACTCATGGGCCACATTGGCTTTTTAAATTGGATAAAGGGGCCAGACCAAGACCCTGTAATGGCTGACACCCCATATGTGTGCCAATTTCATGCATTCCCAATATCACAAATTATGGTGATGTGTTAGGCTATGCGTATATGGCGTTTAGGGATGCTCTGATACCACCTGCGTTAATTGCATGCCTTGATGGGGATGTTGGCGCATCCCATACATATGTATGATTTCCTCCCCCTCCTGATAACATGGCTTTTAGCGCATCCGACGTCCAAGAGGTAAACACAGGGCAGTACGCCAACCTCCGGTGTCCATTCAGCAGGCGGACCTGTTGAAAGCCAGGAGAACAGGCGGGGTAGAAAGTTATGCATATGTAGCACTTTCAAGGAAATGCTCATTCTTTGCAATGAGCAGAGATCATTTCTAGAGGTTGCTTGTTGTCACCAGGAGAATGCACCCACAGTGTCATGATCACTTCACTGCATTGCCCCGCAAGGCAACATTTGGACACCTCTATGCAATATGTGCACTCATTGCAGAGAACAAGCAGAGGGGAGCATCTTTTCAACAATATGACAAAGGGAAAAGAAAGATACACAGGCCTCTGGGCCTTAGTTTGCCCCACCCCTGGTTTAGACAAAAGAAAAAAACTGAAAGGCAAGCTTCATTTAGGCTTTAAAAACAATAATAATAATTCTTCAAGGGTAATAATTACATTCAGGTTTACTCTATATATAAGATAACTGAGGTAATTCATTGTAAACGACTGCAATATAACCAGTAATCATGCATAGCATTGGGCTTAAAAGTCAGCGTTAGGTTTTATACAAGAGAACACAACTTAACAGACAAATTAAAAGTAGCACGCATGCCTGTCTCTCATTGAGCGTGACTTAGTCCAGTTTGCTGACAGCTAAGCTCACAACACTAGAAAAGTTATGAGGTTTTACAAGATATCTTAACAGGCTACTGAGAATCTAAAGCTTAATGTGACATCTGACACTGCCACACAGCAGGCAGACACTACAAAATACTTACTGTCTAGTCCTCAATAAGTGGAAGATGACTATCATATTTTATCTGTTTACTGTTCGCAAAGTAGTGGGAGCCAGTGAATAGGGATCATTATGACAATGATACAGAGGTGTCATTTTCAAAAGCCATTTATATGTTCTTTTGGTGTTTTGATTAAATCCAGAGACTGACCCCTGGGTTATGTATACTTCTCATTTGTTTTATATTTCTTCTGCCCCCACCACTGGAGTTACCCTGTAATGAGATGAGTATTAGGTCTTTAACAGAGTATTCAGCCATAAAGTACAGAGCAGATGGGAGGACAATGACCTGCGAAGATCAGCAAATCTAAGTGTCAGATTACAGGAGAACACAATTAAAATTTTCTTCAATATTTTTGTAATGCAACCTGGTTTGTTATTGAGGGGTTCCCAGCAAGAGTCATCTGCAGGACACAAATACAGGACAGTGATGGCAAGATGTTGTTCACCCTACAAGTTTCTGGTACATACTTGCAGGCTCAATGACCCACCAGATGTTTTTCCTAGCTGATTTTGTGAGTAGAATACATATTACCCAACTTGCTGGAGATTTAGAGAATGGTTGTAGGAACATTTGAAAATAAAGTATGAAAGTATTGCTCTAGCATTTGTAACTTCTATATAAATTAAGTTTAAATGTCAACTTAACTTTAAACTTAATGTATGCAAAACATATTGTGGTAGAGCAATACTTTCTTTTTGCAGTATACTCTCAACCCTTCTCTACATCTCCAGCAAGTCATGCTCGAACTACTCAAATTTTCCCGGAAAAAATAAATCACAAATTCATAGGGTTCTCTAGATTTAGGCTACATTTACATGAGGGCTTCTGTGAGCGCTTGGAAAGGCCCAATGACAGGTCTATTGGGCAACACCCCGAAAACTGACCAGGCTACTGTCAATCTGCAGCAGCCCAGCAACGACCGATGACTCCTGTCTCACAGCGCCTGCAAATCTGCAAATTTGTACAGGAGGGGGGTTAAATAGAGCAATTAACGCAACCACCCAACAAACATGTCATGAGGGGTGGTTAACAACTACCTGTATAAACGAGCCCTATGGCTATGTCCCCACATAGGCAATATTCGAATTCACGATATTTTGAAAATAATTCTACTAATATTCAATTTGATATTCATAAATTCGCGGTATGACCATGCATTGCGAAAAATGCTTATTTTCTCAATGCGCATATTATTTTCGCAATACATGGGCATACCGCGAATAGTGAAAATCTTGAATATCCGCTGAGATATTCCCAAATTCTCTAATTGCTGATATTCGCAAAAAATATTCGACATTCGAATATTCAAGCATAAAACTAGTTATGGGACCAATTATTGACAATGACAGCACATACAAACATATTATTGTTACATGTATTCATTTTGATAATGATTTTAAATAAATTGTGAGAAAGATGTACAATTTATCATAAATGTGAATTAAATAATACTTGGAAACCTAATTGGCAAAAAAGATATTCATATAATACAATTGTAAGGCTTCTGTGAACTGAAACTAGAGTAGAAACTGTTAAAACTGTTTGAAATGATATGAAATAATCACATCTCTCAGTCCCCTATTCAAAAAACTGACAAACCTTGTAGTAAATGATGAATTCATGTGAAAGGTTAAAGTGACTATTCCGATACCGAGCATGCTGTTACTACCATTATTAGCTGCCCAAAACAAACAGGTGCGATTTCCAATCTTATATTGTTTGCCCTTAAGGCAAGCCGCTCTCAGCATACACACCCATCACTTAGATGGTAGGTGAGATAAGGACACACCTTATTAGCCTAATGTACATTAACAAACAGAGCAGACAGCTACAGCTGAATAGCATAGTCTGTACTTCTATTATTCCCATATTAAATCCTTCCAGGATTAAGGCCCCCATACACGTTTCAGATTCAATCGTAATTTGTGATCGATGTTGTTTGGATCAATCAAACTGCGATCGAACTACCTCCCACATGGAGAAACCGATATTTGATCGATGTTGGTTCGATCAATCAAAAGCATGATCAAAGGAAGTGGAATGTAAACACACCGAAATGTCTGTCACCGGATATATAAGTATGCTATTTAATTAAACTGAATCAAAATCGGACGGGCACCAAAAATATTAATCAATATACTGTACATTCAATGTATACTAGATAGATAAACATTTTCCGACATGTCCGATTGCTTTTTGACAGATTTTTGGACCAATTTCGATCGAACAATGTGGATGGGCATTGATTTCCGGTTGATCGACTTGGTTTAAATTGATAAACGGGAAAATCAAAAGTGTATGGGGGCCTTCACTCACAACTGATTCCTTAAATTCCATATACAGTTATGAAGATAAATGTCAGCGCGCGTGCTCCAAAATCCAATCCAATACAAATCGATTGACAAATCACAGCTTTTTCAAGTTTATGGTCCATTTTCTTTACTTCTGATCAATTGAATCATTAAAAAAAATTAATAGATTTCCTGTTAGTTAACTTAAAGGATCAAACCTAAAGTAAATCGATCAGAAATAACACCCATTTTTGGTCAGCTTCATAAACAATACAAAATACACAACTAATGTTAATGGCCTTTTTATTTGTTTCTTGTTTACTTATTTTCTTTTTCTGTTTTTGTAAAAAAAAAAAATCACAAATGAAAAGTTATATTAAAAAACTGTATGTGAGCTGAGAGCATTTACAATAAATGGCAGCACAAGGCAACACTGCAGTTAGGGGCAATCAAATATGTATACATTAAGGAAACAAACAAATCTGAATGGACTCTAATATTCTTTCCAATGCATGGTTTGAAGCAATATGTACCCAAAAGCAGGAGCTATGAGGAATATGGATGCGCATTGGATACTGGGAGACCCCCGGCGCTCTCCCCTGCCCGCATATTCCGCACCCTCCCTGCTGCCCTCTATCTCTGCCCTGATCCAAGCTGCTCCGCGGGATGGGGGGGGGGCATCGTTGGGTGGTGGAGTGTGTGTGGAGAGGGAAGGAGAGAAAGAAGAGGAAGGAGGAGCAGCGTGTTCCTTTTTTCCTCCAAAAGCATCCCCCCCCCCATCAACAGCTTCACCACTAGCACCCCACCCAGATGACAGGGGTCCCAGGCAAGATCATAGTCACCCAAGACTATCTATCATTGGCTGAATTTTTGCCATCATTATAGCTGCCTGTCTGACACCTGGTACATCTCTGTCCACAACTTATAAAACATATTGCTGAACACACAAGCCTATAGTGTGAAAGAGCCCTGATGTTCTCTAAAACTTTTAAGCAGGGTACAGACATACATATATAGGCCAGATCGATGGCCGCTTCAAGCATCGTGCGCACTCACAGCCATCTATCTGGCCCATGTAATATGCGGCCATCGCTGTTTTCGAGCGGGACAAATCGATCCTGCTCGTAAACAGCCATGTTGGACATGACCGTAAATACGGCCGATGTATGTTGCTTTGCCTAGAGACCGCAGGTCTCCATGTAAAGCATCGGCTGAGCTGGGGAGAGAGCAGAGCTGTCTCGAGGGTCTCCAGGCAAAGCTCGGCTGAGCTGGGGAGAGCAGAACTGTCTCTCCCCGGCTCCTCCGATATCTGACAGCAGTGTGCTGACATCATCACGCTGCTGCAGGGTAAATCTGTACCCTGCTTAAGCCATGCTGAGGTCTTTGTGTTATTTCATTCTGGGACAGGCCGAGAAGGTGCTGGCATGTTGCTACTTGTGCTTCATCTAAAGCATGGCCATAGTTCATGACGCACAAGGAAAACTTCAGTACTACTTCTGGAGCACTGCTTCTGCAGTGTATGACTCTGAAATCTGAAGGCTTTCATTTTTTTGAAATCTAAGAACATATTTCTGTAAGCACACATTGCCATTAAATCACTTATATAATGGCAACATTTAAAAACTGGGAATGTCAAAGTTTTAAAGAATAATATGGTGATTGGGGTTTACCATATCTCCTGAGTTTTTAGTTTGTGGACATCTACCTTAAAATTCCAAACTATCTTCAATAGCCTAAAGCCGGCCATAGACACCTCGATCCATGGCTTGCAGCAGACTCCTCATAGTGTGCTGACTTCACCATGCTGCAAGGAGTCAGCTACTAGTGATGGGTCGTTCGCGAGCGAGCCGGCTCTAAGAGCCAATACTTGGCCGCGAACAACAGGAGCCGATGCCTGTCCTGCAGAGCCGATGCTTTCAATGTTTCCTGCTGGTCAGGCACTTTGATGGGCTCCCGTGGTTGCTGGGGAGGGCGTATGGATGAA
>CM070032.1:186072484-186085459 GCA_036250615.1 Ptychadena robeensis
ACACCCGAAATTCGGAAGATTACCCTGAAAAGCCCAAAAACTAGGGCTATCTGCACATGAGCAGTTGTAAGGGTAGCAGAATATTTCAGGGTAGCAAAATAGCCCAAAATATGAATATTTAATTTAGACAAATCCGTTCGGGAGCCAAAAGAGCCGAATCTTTGCAAAGAGCCAGAATTCCCATCACTATCAGCTACAGAACTGGAGGGAATCCTGTGTGCTCCACTAACACACTAGCTTTAAAATAGTGTCAATGTTTAAAATATTTAGCATTAAGCAAAGTTTACAATTTTCAGCTCAGGAATAATTGGCTGATTACACATTTTACATATCTTTGTGTAACTAGATATTTAGCAGGCAGCCATATATCTCTGTTACTGGAGCATATAGCAATACATCTTCTGTAGGAGCTGTGACACAGCTAAAAATGATCATCTCTTTTACCCCGGATCAGAAGCTGATGATGACAGAATTATACAAGATATATCACTAGAATCAGAGACGCTAATCACAGGGTGCACAATGTCTGCAGGGTATTCCACTTTATAGTTTTCTCAAGCCTTGTTATAGAGAAGAGGGCCCCACCTTTTATTAGTAATTACTAGTGTTATGCATAGAAAGTTTTATCCATTATTTTCTGCAATATAAGCAACAAGAAAAAAGACAGCTCTTCTCTTCTTCTGCCCAGTTTTTACCCCACCAATTACCAAATAATAAGTTTTAATGCCAAAGCAGTATCCAGGTTTGTACATAAATATGTAGGGTCCCTATACACAGATTTCTCTGCCAGATTTCCTTTAGATCTCCTTTTGTTTTACCAAAACCATGTAATATGACCATCAAGTCTACCTTTGTTCAACCGAGGACCCTATACTATATAGTTGTTGGTAGATCTAAAGAATATCTGACAGAGATCTAAAAGTGTATGGGGACCCCCATACACTTCTAGATTTTCTGTTCAATCAACTTAAAAAGAATTTTTTTTTGGGGTCAGGTAAATTGGTGATTGATTGTATGTTTGCCAACTGTAGTAACAGATATTTGATCAACTTTTTTGGGATCGACTGAAAGTGTAATCAGTTTCAATACAACCAATTAAAATTTACCCACATCTCCAATCAATTTTCAATCAAGTTTTTTCCCAATTTTAATTATTTTAGAATGATCTAACCATGTGGGCTGCCATAGATTTTCAATCAATCAACCAAAAAAATTTGTTGAATTGTTGATTGGATGAAAAATCTAGACGTGTATGGGGGTCTTAACAAATACAGAGACATGTCAGACAGAACAAGACCATGACATTTTAAATTTAACAATGATATTAGTTCACAGCATAAATATGCAGTAAGGGTATAGTATGGAAAACAGATACGTAGCTGTGTGATAGCTATGTACCATGTGTTCATACATATGGCATTTATATTCTGTACAAAATGTCTGTCTGGCTTATTATGGTCAAATAAAAGACAGAAAAAGCAGCAATTGCCTCTGTCTACATTATTAGGGGCCTTCACCAACAACAGTGAGTGAGCTGGTGGGAAATCATCTCTTCTCCAGACCAACGTCTGATTCCTCTTATGGTCCTGAGCCTGTTCCATGTCACAAACATCAGATCAAAAATAGCCCACTCTCCAAGTAATGTGTCTAACGGCTGGTGAAATGGCCATACACTACTGTCTTGTCACTTAAGGTTCCTGTCGGAGTAAAAGCGGACCTACCACCTTGGTATCTGCTTTTGATGATCGGTATCAGAGGTGCAAGTGGATGTTGGAAAAGTAGACGCAATTTCTGATGTCTACCTCCCATGATCCCTGTATACCCCGCAGCCAGCCAGATCTGAATCCAGTGATGGTGGAGGGGAGGAGCATCACCAGATTCAGCTCTGGATTGGTGGAGAGAGCGAGACCAAAAGAGTCTTGCTCCTCCATCTTACATGCTGGAATACAGGACATTCCAGGCATGGCGGCTCTGGAGCGAAGAAGAGGGGAAGGTAAGGTATGGGATTTTCCTATACAGGGACTGCTTTGATAGATCAAGAATCCATGTAGGTAAGTTTTTAGTTTAAAACCGCTTTAAGAATTGTATATGCCACATCCTTGGCTCCCTCTATGTGAATGTTTATCCACTGCAAAGGACCTTGTACATCTTTTTATCGTGAAATTGCACTGTGTTACTGATCTGTGCCTTAATCAAGATATTTTGCTTGTTATTCTTGCCATCTTGTTTAAACTCAATAAAAATATATTGAACTTTAAGAATTGTATATGCAAGTTGCCATTGACAGAAGAAGACAGCATAATTGAGTATGAATACCACTGTCCGGATCCAAACCCAGGACACTTCTGTGTCTGGCTGCAGCTCTGTTCCCTGAGCCAGCGGAATGTTTGTTAAGTACCTTGCGGATACCTTATACAAAGACACCTGGTTACCTAGTTCATGTTGAACCCTAAACCCTTGGCCCCTCCCATGCACTTGTCCTAGCTTGGATTCATTGCCAGATTATTGTGCTTCTAGCCTGTATCTTGCTTCCTGCTTTTTCATTGCTTGTGCCTTCATCATCGTCCTTTGTGTACCGACCCTTGGCTTTGACAACCCGACTATTCCTCTTCATATTCATCTTGCTCCCTTGTGACTCGTCACTATCAGCTTTTGACCTACGCTTGTTTTTGACTACGCTCCTGATTGCTGCCTCTTGCTACCTGTTGATTCTGCCATTGCTCACTGTTTCAGCTTCTGGACTCTGAACCTGAATACAGATCGTTACAACCACTATGGTTGGAGAACGGTTATTTTTTGGAGAATATCTGATCTGTTGGTCTGGTTACTGCCAAATAACATTAATGCGTACCCAATATAAGACTTTGGTGAACACTTGTTATGGTTCTTTGACACTATGCACCAGGAACCACTGTGTGATTCCCCATCATCCCCCTCATTGGATCACAGTCTTCTAGTGTGTAAAACCCATCCTTTAGTTTGTGCTATGAAAGGAAGTCATTTCAGAACTTGCTTGCTTGGTCCTAAAAAACATTAAGGAGCCATATATAAATGTGGGTCCTGTAACCTATTATGATGAAAAATTAATGAAGAAGTTTTATTCTCCCCACGTATATATGTTTTTATGTTTGATTAAAATGTGATGACATCACTACAATTAGCAATCCAGTGTTTTGCTGTTAATTATTTATAGGAACAAAACCTAATTACAAAGCATATACACTTTATGTTATTGAAGAAACATTGTGCCTGGAATATATGATATCTATGTAAATTGTTCTATTAATTAAAAAAGAGTATTCGCAGTGAAGTTCTCAGTAAAAATGGACGTGCAAAAAAAAACCTGAGAATGAAGTTCAGCAAAAACTACTAGGACTTGTACTTGGGATGACAGAAACTATTCCTGGCAATGAAATCTAGGATCTACCAATGTCTCTGGCTATCTAAGGCTTTGTTTCCATTGCGTTGGGACCCCTCCGCTAAGCGTACACGCTTAGCGGGGGGTCCCAACGTAACAGATAGACTTACCTGCTCGGCGGACGGGTCTGTCTTCATTGCGCTGAGCCGATCCGCCGGTGTAAGGCTGAACGTAGTCGAGTACGTTCAGCCTTTACACCGGCGGATGTGTAAACAGACCATCCGCCGGCAGGCTGAGTCTGTGAGATACGTCGGGACCCCTGCTAAGCGTATACGCTTAGCGTAGGGGTCCCGGCGTACAATGGAAACAAGCCCTAACACTGACAATCCATCCTTTTCTATAACATGGTGCCTGTTTCTAGAATATTTGGATTAAATCAAATGCATACAAAGCATACATGATAAATACAGCACATTTGTAAGTGATTATAAGCGAGTAAAGTGCTTCAAATTGTCACTTTATTACAATGACTCTGCCAGGTGACTTATTGATGAGGCTTTTTGAGGTACTTTAGACACATTAGAGTGCTGCATATGGGTTTACTCTTCCTTCTCTGCACACTAGATCTGTTCAACCTATTTTTAAAACATATAAGTATATAAATTCACAGTAATGCATGTTTACAGCAAGATAGGTCCCCAAGTACTTGAAAGGATGAAAAATGACCAAAGCATTACAATAGCATTTAATATGTAGCCATTAGGGACATCTTAATTCTAAAAGCACTGTGTTTTAAATCATTTTTTGTCACAATACATCTTCATCGGTGAGTAGGTGGTCCATTAGCTGTACACCTCTGCTGAATAAACTTTATAGCACATTGACAGTATCTTTGGGGAATGTTCTAATGATAACAATGCAAGGAGATCATGTACAACATCTCTGCTTTTTCAATTGCTCTCACCGTTGTTAGCGTGAGGCTATAAAAACCTCCTATCCATTGACACTTTCTGGAATAACTTTATCCCTGTACTGCGCAAATCTCTTCCCTAAAGCACTGAAAAGTAGGTAATAAATCTGTAAAATCTTGGACTATTAAATAAATAAACAGGATCTGTCATTAGGAGATTATAAAATCCCATAGCATTAAAAGCATTCATGTTAGAACCTGCAGCGGAGGCCTGTTTTTCAGAAGACACACAGATCGAGCTTTTGACATGTTTTTACTATTGCAGATCTCACATGTTGACATCCATTACCTTCTATTGATTGGTGATTTTAGAGCAGCTCAGGACAAACAGAGGTTAGACGAAGAACTCATTCAGCTATGATTAAGATGTATCTGATTGTCACAGAAATATGTACTAATTGTTGAAGCTGTCACATTCAAAGGCTTCCTAGTCTCCTTCATAGACAAAGGTTGTGTCTTGAACCCAAAATAATGTCCAATAGGGGTAAGTTTATTGCATTTTTCAGTGGGGTGTGGAAGTCTTTTAGCTGGCCAATGTGTCATTTCTCCAATGATTTATGGAGGGCACCAATATGCATTTTGTTTGCACTAGCTAGATCACCCTATCTACTAAAATGTGTGTTTTTTATATTCAAATAAATGATAAAAAATATTCTTCCCTCTTATTTTCTTCTTTCTCAAACTTTGACCAAACAGTTGTCTGCAGTTTCTCATGACTTGCTTATCATTCTTAAGCCAGGAACACGTGGCTTGATATACAAGCCGTTCGAGGTTCCCGGCAGCAGCAGCGCAATGGCGTCATCGTGCTGCTGCCCGACATCAATGGAGCTGAAGCACTGCTGTGTCTCCAGCTCCGAAAATGTTTTGCATGGAGAAGTAATGCTTTCCATGCAAAGTAATGGACATCGACCATGGTTTTCTGGTCATGTCTGATATCCCTGTTTTCAAGCTGGATTGATTGATCCCGCTCGAAAAAATGGATGGCCGCATTAGATATAAGCCATAAGCCGTTTAACAGTAGTTTTCTCTATTACTTCCTGAGCCCTAATGTTTGCATCGCTGCCAATAATAAACATGTAGTCTGCCACATTGAAGAGGGACCAGTGACAGATTTAAATAGGAGCAATATGGACGGCATCATGCAGGGTAGGGTGGCATCTGGTCTAGAGATGGTCGAATTTTTTTTCAGATATTCGAGGATTTCGAGTTAATTGCAAAACCTCTGAACATGGTATCATCACCAAACTTGCTGGAGATGTAGAGAGGGGTTAGGGGGACATGAAAAAGAAA
This sequence comes from Ptychadena robeensis, assembly GCA_036250615.1. NCBI lineage: Eukaryota > Metazoa > Chordata > Amphibia > Anura > Ptychadenidae > Ptychadena > Ptychadena robeensis. The sequence goes on from CM070032.1 coordinate 186,078,103, forward strand.
AAAGTATGTCTCTAACACAAATAGTTTTTGCACAAATTAAGTTCAAAATCAAGACAAAATGTCGAAAATTCGGCTGAACTTAATTTTGAACTTAATTTATTCAAAAACTGTTAGTGACATACTTTTTTCTGTCAAATGTTCCCCCAACCCTTCTCCACATCTCCAGCAAGTTTAATGATGATACCATGTTCAGGGGCTTTGCAATCAGCTCTGAATGTTAGCATTCGAAAAATTCGAGCACCTCTAATCTGGTCATAAAATTGTTTTTTCTAATGACCATATGCCTCACCACCAGTGTGCCCGCCTATCAAGTGTGTGGCAGTCTGAGTAGAGAGAAGATCGTCTCTAGCAGAGTGTTGGAATGGAATAGATGCTCATCGGTGGTGGGGGTTGTGGTGGTGGGGGGGATGTATTGCTCGCCCCGGGGGACTGGTTGCCCTAGGACCACCCCTAAGAGGGGCTATAGCCATCCATTGAAAACACTGCTCCTGACATTCATACCATGCACATCATGGCATATCAATGGGCCATGTAGGGAAGTGAATTATCTGTATGACATGAAGCCTGATAGAATGAAGGGTTGGGCATTTAGATAAATATCATTCAGCTAGGCAGTGGTCATCATAACTAGATTAGATGCTGTCTGCCTCGAGTTCCTCAGTGATGTATTATGACCTTTACATCCAAGATCTTCTTACATGAGTGCACAAAACAATCAGGTTTATTCATTAAAGAGATCTTATTCTTAGGTAGTATATGTTACTTGTAGCAAGCACTCTGGACTCTGCATCTATCCTCTACTCTACTATAGAAAGGGTGTATTTCTATAAGATACTATCAGTTACTATACAAACAATTATAATAAGTATTTTCATTTAAATAAAGCTGATTATGCATTACGAATAGCATATTTATTTATCAGTTATGAAATCTCTTTTTTTAGCTCTTTTTTCTGACACTCAAGTAAAACAAGTTCTGGACAAAATACTGTACTTTCCTCACTCTGAAATTCCCAGTGATTCACAAACGTTAAAATAAAAAAAACAAGTTTAAAAGTTCAGTGTAGCCAAAAGTGGCTGCCTGAGAGATGATTCAGCATGTATTCATATTGGAGGAAAGAAATACCTTGGCTAAAGCATTGTCACACCAGGAAATACTGTTCATGTAGTGATAGCATAGGTATGCAGGTTTGCTTAATATTGGCCTCTTGTAATCAGTTGAACAATAGGACTGGTACAGGTAAGGATATCACTGTGAGGTAATCAAGGCACGTAGGTAGAAAAGATAATGAATCACTGCATTCCAGAACACAGAAACCTTTCCTATTTATTAAATATTGGCAGGGCTTGTATGTGAGACATAGTGGTTCTATGAATGCGCCTTTCAACATGAAACATTCATAAAATAGGAAACGTTTCTGCAGAACGGAATGCAGCCGTTCATTTCATTTTTCTGGAGCGCAGTGAGCCGGAGCAGCAGATTTGGATTTTGCAGCAGCGCTCCTCTCTATGTTTTTGTGGTTTGCCCCCTTAACACTCCTCATGCTTAGGATAGTTAGAACTCAAACTTGACCTGCTCTTTCTGTGCTTTAATCTAAGGTAGCACATGCTGAATACTTTACTGACAAAGTTGAGTATAGAAACTTATTTGTGTTGTTGAGAATGACTCTGATCATTCAAAACCACTGTTGAACAATGTTCTTTGGAGAGGGGAGGGAGATGAATAAATGAGCAGAACCCAACTGTATCCTTTCCTAGATTAAAGATGGGCTGGATCAATTAACAACCTACTACAACATTATTCCAAAATGCATTGCGTTTAACGCCTGCACCCTCACTTTCCAGCCTGAAGACTAGGGACTTCAAGGGACTTTTTAGGCACCAGTGTCAACAAAATGGTCATCGGTCAAGCATACATCATTTATTGTCACAGTATAAATATATAACAAATGTGCATTACAGTACATACGATTCATCAGATGGTCAATAACAGTTTATTAGATGTAATCCATGGTAATCACATATTAGACAAAAAAAATTATTTTAAGAAAGTTGTTCTCGCACTTTCATATTTCATATTTCATGTAAAGAATTGCTGTGTAGAGTAGGGAGTAAAAATATCGCCTTCTTCAGGAGATTTCTATATTTATCCCGTTACTAGCAATATTAAACAAATGATCATCATTAGTAATATAAAGGTCAGTAAAGGTATACCAATTTTAAAATAGATATGCCCATGTGTACTTACACATTGTGAGTGGAGTTTTAGATCACATGAAATGGGTCGAGAGCTCATCCGTGATGGGGACAGGACCCCTGAGATCATATAGGGCCAGTCCCCCAGCCAGCCTCCCGCACAGGGAATACAGGGTCGCGGGATAACAGGGGAATTTAATGGGTACATGGTCCTGGCACCCACCATCTGCAAGTGGAGAAGGTGTTGTGGGTAAATAACGATCCACCTCCAGATATCCTTGAGACATCCCCCTGCCCGTTAGGGGCTCACTGTACCCATGGTGTGTAAGTGTCCTAGTGTCTATTACCCAAAATAATCTCTATATGAAGGAACTAGTGGAAACTAATGCAAGTGTGTGGATGAGGATATCATATTACGGATTGCCCAAGGTCCGTATTTTATGTGATGTGACCTAAATGTGTAAAAAAATATTTTACCCACCCATGTAAACCAAAACCAAAAAAGAAGCTAAACAAACAAAATGAGAAAGGAAAAATGGAGATAGTATAAAAAACCCAAGTATGTCGGTGTGTGCATGTGCCGAAGTCATGAGACACCCAAAATATTTATACTGTGACAATAAATGATTTATACTTGACCGATGACCATTTTGTTAACACTGGTGCCTTAAAAGTCCCTTGCAGGCGTTGAACGCACCTGCCCCTCGCGTTAATAAATGCTTTTTGGAATAAATTTGCATTTTGGGATGTGGCGCGATAATAGGGCTTAGGGAGCTAGAACATTTTGTAGTTTTCTACCTTACTACAACAGTTGTACAATGTCAAATTTTCACGCAACATAGCATATACCCCATTTTCACCCCAAGTGAATTCTGGGAAAGATCCTTAAAGGGGATTATACCTGATATCACCTGGCAAGCGGCTTTCCTAAGCACTACTCTACAGAAATACAAATCTTGGATATTTTAATCAGCAATAAAGCAAAGAAATTCATAATAGCTTTGCCATGTAACTTTCTTGCTCACCATTAAAAGTGGAAGGACCACATTTTACATGAAACACTGGGACAAGAGAAGACCTGACCAGTCCCCTAACAGCATGAAAACAGACTAGCAAATCAAGTTAAACTAGACCAGTGGTAGGCAAACTTATTTGACCAAAGAGCCAAATTGTATAGTGCGACGCTTGAAATCTATATTGAGAACCGGAGATCTGTTGGTGGGGGTTGAGGTCGGGGTGCTGTCGAAATTAACAACAATTGAAATAATGTCTTCTTTCCCTAAAAACTTGATATGATACTTAATAACAATATTACAATAACTGACGACAAATAACGTGAACCATGTCTTTGCATCTCCTTGGAAAGTTTGGGTAAGTCAGGTTTGTATGTTGTTGATTTTAATTTAAGCCACATAGCCCCCTTGTAGGTAGCCAGAATCTCTCTCCCTCTTAAAGATAGCCAAAAAGAACCATGTAGGTAGCCATAAAGCTACCATTAATGGTAAATGGAGAGCCCCCACTTTTTAGCTCATAAGTAGCCACAGTGCCCACTACAGGTAGTCACAGGTGTTGTTGGTGGTAGTGCAGGGTGTTGGTGCATGAATGGAGAAAAATAAAATAAAGAATTGGTCCCTATGCCACTGAGCCAGACTGAAGGGGCTAAAGCCATATATGGCTCCGTAGCCACATTTTGCCCACCCCTAAACTAGACAATCAAAAATGGAGAAATCTGTGCCAGTGCTTTTTAAACTCTTTTGTATTTTAATGAAAATGTTTTGGCAGATAAACAAGCACAGCCAGGAACAGTATTCTGACATTGAAAACATGCAGCTGGAATCAGGAATTCCGTCTACCCTTACATCCATTTGGAGTAGCCATATAATTAGAACCATCACTTACAGTATGTACCATGCATGTGGTAACTGAATGCCCATCAGAGGGTATATATACGTTTGGTACACTTCCCCTAGTAATAAAACCTCAGGGATGCTTTGTGGAGGAATCTTAGGTTATATTTGCCCCGTGTATAGGTAGGCAGCAGATCACTGAACAGAATGTAATGTTTTCAGAATCCTCTGCTCTGTGCCATTACTCCACTCTGCTCCTCATTGTGCTTCTGTGATCCTGATTTGATTTGAACAAGATGTGCTTGTTACAGTGGCAGCCCAAGCATAAATTCACCATTCAGTCACGGATGAAAAACAGGTCACACTGCAAAGCAAATATTGTAGGAAATAGGTTGCTTTTTGTCTGAGGGAGCGATCTGTATTGTAACTTGTATTTAGCGTTTTTTCTGGCTCATTACCAAAATTGCATTTCTTGTTGATTTTCGTTTTAATCACACTTTATGTGGCTGCTTCTCTGTATACACAAGGATTTTCAAGGTTTACCGAGTAATTCTCACCCAAACACCGGGATAAAATATTGAAGGAACTCCGTTTATACGCAGTTCCTACAGCCTATCTCACAATGAAGGCGCAGTTTAAATGGCAGCAATTAAATTTGCCTTACAACATAAAAATAGCCACACATGCAGATGTTGGTCCCATTTGGAAACGGTTCTTTAGGCCAAAACATGCTTTTTCCCTTGACACTACGAGACCTTGTTTGTGTAAAGAAGATTAATAATGGTAAGGGGAAAATAGACAGAGGGAAAGCAGCTGTAAAGGAAGTAGAAAGGCTATATAATTATACATGAAATATAAGTATTGGAACAAAGCTGGAATGCAGAGAACACATCACACACAGCGAGGCTGACACATGAATACTTACAAGTGGAGATATCTCCCATAAATCCCAATCCTGCTAATCTTTTTTGAATGAAAGAAGAAACTTTCTATGGGCTCCACTTCTCAGAAGTCAATGAGTCTATGAGAACCAGATACAAAGAAAGACAAATTGGCTTTTTATGAAATCTGATTTGAATGAAAAGTCTGTTTCTGTCTGTTGAATAATGAGCTCTTACATGGAAATGCTAGAAATAGAGAAGTTCATCCAAACATAACTAGACACAAACAAATAGCCCAGAGAGCCTATGGGTGCACTTGAGCTAAAATCACTGCATTGAACGTACCCAGGCACTTTAGTCATACGTCACTCCATTGATTTAAAGGAGCTGTGTTACCAGATGTAGCCCATGTGGCCCTAGCAGAGCGAATGGGTTGGGCTTGCACTCATTGGATGTGCTGATGTCAGCGCATCCAAGCACATAGTGTAGCTCTACCCTAAACGCTTAAAAAATCGAACAATAATATACTGCCTGTCCAACAAAAATGCACTCTTATATTACGTTGGAGCACCTTTAGATTACGGCACACATTTGCTGTGACATTGTTTCAATAAGCTTCTGCAATGTCACATCCAGTGTTACATTCATTTTTCACCAAGATCTTGCATTGATGATGGTGGAGTCTGAATACTCCGCAAAGCCTTCTCCAGCACATCCCACATCAATGGGGATAAGGTCTGGACTGTGGTGGCCAATCCATGGGTGAAAATGGTCTGTGAAATACTCTCTCACAATTTGAGCCTGATAAATCCTGGCATTGTCATCTTGGAATATGCCCGTGCCATTAGGGCAAAAAAAATCCATTGATGAAATAACCTGGTCACTCAGTATAATCAGGTATCAGCTGACCTCATTCTTGGAGCACATACTGTTGCTGAACCTAGACCTGACCAACTGCAGCAACCCCAGATTTATCCAATGTATCATACCTATTTGCTTAGTTAAATTCAGGTGGAGACATTATGGCCAGGCATTTTTTGAGTCTGATGGTAGGCATCATTCAACCCACTTCCTCTGTGTTCAGGTCCTCCTACAACCGAGCTAGCTTTGCGCTGGACAGTAAAAAAAATAAGAAATGTACAGGTACTAGGATCAACCAATGAGTATAGACATGCATTATATATCTTTTCTTTTAACAAAGGACCAAAGTCCAAACATAGTAAAATGAAATCAGGGAATTTTAAACAAAACTGGCATAAACTGATACACGTTAAGCCTATGAGTCAGGGGCAGAGCGGCCATACAGAACAACTACTTGCATGTCTGCCGCCTGGGTAGTTGCAGTCTCTCACCTCAGGGCTCATCAGAGTGCACACATTTGGTCTGGTAGGATCCAAGGAATTGGTTGGAAGTGCCACCCACTGGACTGTGTGGCCCCCAGATAGCGCCACTGGATCACTAATGTGCTCCAACTGGTTCTTTTGAGGTACAAGTACAAGGTACTTTTGAGGTACAAGGCTGTGTACAAGTGATTGGCACACATTTTTTTATTTCATTCTGATCCTGGCACTTTTAAGAAGTCAATAACCATGTCAGATTCAGGCAGCTTTACTACTTACATTAAAAACATAACCAATGTTGTGTTATGACTATAGATATTTATTAAGTTGTATTATCTATATGGGCCCCCATACACCTTTAGATTTCTCTGTCAGATTTCCTTTAGATCTCCTTTTGCTTTACCAAAACCATGTAATATGAGGGACTTTATATCTGTGTTTAATCGCAGAGAACCCTATACTACATAGTTGTTGGTAGATCTGAAGGATATCTGACGGAGAGATCTAAAGGTGTATGGTCAGCTTATGTGCCTTCCCCTAGAAGTTGTAGGGGGGTGCCCCGGGTCTATTTAGGGCCTGTGATGCGAGAGGGATCCACCAGTGGGAGCTCTAGTTCAGAGGTGATAAAATGAGAGGAAGCAGGACGTGAGGTGCCTTTTGCTGGAGAAGAGTTGAAGGGACTCTTGGTCTCTGAGAAGGGTTGTGAGGAACCCCTGCCCTGCATGGAGGAAGCATACAGGTGGCTCTTAGGTCTAACAACCTGTGTCCTCGCGTCAATCCCTCATTCTGGGTCAGCCCTGGTGTCTGCTTATACCGATCACTGGCCGCTGACACCACCGCCTGCATCAGGCCCTGGTTTCCAGCATCCCCGTGCAGGCCCTGGCAGCAAGTGGAGAAGGCGCAGACTGCTCGTATCACCGCACGGTGCGCGAATCCCGCCAAACAGAGACTTGTGTTGCTTTCCCCAAGGACTGGCCACAGCCAAACCAATTTCCCAGTTGTAGTTAAACCAAGTTAGTAAAGTTCTTATTAAAAACTCAATAGCAGTGTATTTCCTCTGTTCACTACCCAAAGGCCTGCTTTCTTATTTCACC
>CM070032.1:186127145-186139461 GCA_036250615.1 Ptychadena robeensis
AGAGATTATTGGACATGTCCGTTCTCTGGCTGGCCGAGCTGTGGGGCGACAGGGATCTGTTGCACGTTCGTTTTGCGAATGATTAATTGCCTGGATGATCGTTGCAAGCGTGCACGGCGATCAAACGTCTGCAAAATTGCCTGTAAATCTATGCGTGTTTGGGGGGCTTAAAGCTGCCCATATACCTTAAGAGCTCTCTGTCAGATATCCTTTAGATCTACCAACAACTATGTAGTATAGGGTCCTCTGTGATTAAACACATGTAGACTTGATGGTTTAGAAAGTCCCTCATATTACATGGTTTTGGTAAAACAAAGGGAGATCTAAAGGAAATCTGACAGAGAAATCTAATAGTGTATGGGGGCCTTTACTCTGCTGCTGAGATCTACTAGTAATTGAAACTAGCTAGGCCCAATAAGCCTTGCAGTAGGCACAATTTGCCTGGCTACAATATGTTTTAATGCTCTCTCAACCTTCTACCCCCTCCAAAATTAGGGCTCTTTCACACTATATACAAGCTGCATGTAAGAAATGCATGCAGTTGCGTGTTATGTCTTATCCACCCTAGTGATAACCCTGAGTGTGGCTTGGGGTAAATTTTTATCAGTAATATCTGTAACCCTGAGCTACACTTCGGGTAGCTTACCCGTGCCTTCTTCCAGCAGCATCATCTGCTCTTCTTTTTGGATCAATCCCCCTAATGTCAGTGATGGCATGGGGAACGTGGCGGGTGCCCTCACCATGTGTCTGTATTGTAATGTAGGCATAGTTGTCCCAGGTCCTCACATCTGGAATGTGCAGAGGGGCCAGAGCAGGAAATATGAACAGATTACATGGTAATCGGAAAAAAAAATCGTAAATGCCCATACCACCCTGGAGGTTATTGCGCTGCGCAAAAATGCACACATGCAAGTCTGAATGGGAGAACAGACTTCCTTTGGAAAACAGTCTACCATGCGTTAACGCATAACATGTTGCATTGAGCTAATGGCAATGCAGCATGTATATGTAAATGAGCTCTTAAGCCCCCATACACCTCCCACATGGAGAAACCAATATTTTATAGATGTTGATTCGATTGATCAAAAGAATAATTGAAGGAAGTCAATCGTAAACACACCAAAATGTCTGCCAATGGGTGTACACGTATGCTTATTATTTAAATCTAACTGAAATCGGTCGGGCACAACGAAATTACATTCGATTTACATTCGATCAATCAAAATTTTCCGTCATGTCTGATCATTTTTCGAACTTTTGTCCAATTTTGATCAATCTAGGTCAACCAAACCATGTGGACAGACATTGAGTTTTGATCGATCAACTTTAAAAACGATCGGTTTAGGTCGATCAAACAGAAAAATCGAAACATGTATGAATGTTGAATGACATAACAATCGATCCAAAATAGTCCGATTGAAATTTCAATCAGAAGTGAGGTAGAATAGGTAGAAAAAAATCGATCAAAAATTGGTTGACCACACTTGGTTCTCAAAATACCGAACCAATTTTCAATCGACCGATCAAAATTTACCATCCAGTCCAATCAAAAAACAACAGAATTTTCACTCAATTTTGATCGGATTAAGTCGATTTAACCAGGTGGGCAAAACTCAATTCTCAATCAATCGACTAAAAAATTGATCGTGCTTATCTTGCTGTTGCGCTAATTTGTTGGCTGTTTTATGAAATGTTTCATTTAATAAAACGACTAGGTTGTCATGCATGCCCTAGTAGGGTGTACATCATATGCACAAATGCTCTATTTTAATGAAAACCCAAATCCCTTGCTTGGCGTCGTTGTGTTTGCAGCCAGTGGCTTCTGGGAAGTTTTACCGCAGCCTGATGAGCTCTCAGTGGACGGGTTTTGGCAGCCAAGCGTCCCAAAATGGCTGCCCTGTGTTGTCGTCTTTATGTTTTCATGAAACCTCCATGGTGATCTGTTATTATTTACAGCTGAGAGATCGTTCTGGTCCTTATTAAACCATAAATTCATGCCGTAACATAGCTCTTTTTGTCAAAATATGATTACACTCCATGGAAATAAGTGTGTAGATTAAAATGTAATTAAATGTAATTCTGTTCAGTCTACATTAGAGGCACATATTTCCCTTCAAACAATGTAACAGAAGTGATAACAGAAACCAGAGCCAGAGCCATATCCTGATGTACTTACAGTAACTTTGCTGATTATTTGTCTTGTGCTGTTTCTAGCTATAACACGTGTTTGTGTTTATCTATTAAAGGTGACGATCAGAGGCATGGATATCACATAATCAGCTTTGAATTGCCAAGACAAAGCGCCATTTCCTACCAATGCTCGTCTCCTTGCATACCAGCGCTGAGAGAAGCATGGATGAATCAGCGCTGTTGGACCTCTTAGAGTGCCCGGTATGTCTAGAGAGACTCGACGCCTCTGCTAAAGTCTTGCCATGTCAGCACACATTCTGCAAACGTTGTCTGCTGGGAATCGTCAGCTCCCGGAGCGAGCTGCGCTGCCCGGAGTGTAGGACGCTGGTAGAGTGTGGGGTGGATGAACTTCCCAGCAATATTCTCCTGGTCCGACTGCTGGATGGGATCAAACAGAGACCGAGGAAACCTGGGACAGGGCCACACACTGGGAATAGCACCAATGCATTAAGAGCACAAGGCAATGTAACTACTAACTGCAGCACAAGTGATGCACAAAGTAATCAAGGGGGACCTCAGAGGATACAAGCGCGGAGCCCCCCTGTAAGGGTGAGTAACATTTCAATTATTATCTGCTTGGTTTACAAATTGATAACCCAATTATAACTACATATCGGTGACCTTTATGTTCAAAACAGAATGTGAGGGCAAATCCAACATTTTTGCAATTGTTAGGCCATGTCTCCACTTGCGTCTCAAAAAAACATATGTTTTTATAGGGTGCTTCTGGGTGCCTTTTGGGTGCTTATTTCTGGCCGCGGCAGCCTTGACGCACACAAAATGGGCTATAGAGAATGAATGGGGACGTGTGTCCCAATGTGCTTGGAAGAAGATTTTCAGCTGCATCCATTCATTGTCTATGCCCACTTTTCCGCGCCACAACACATTGCTGGGTAGTGATGAGCAGCATAGGCAATATTCGAATTTATATTCGCAATTCTAAAGTATAGCCATGCATTGCGAAAATATTTTTTAAAATGAAGGGTCACATGTGGAATTTATTTTCGCATTGCGAATATAAATTCGCAATGCATTTCTATTCAACTTAAATTGTGATTACTTGAGATTGCAAATATCTGCCACTATATTTGCAAATTTTCTGCATATGAATTGTCTATATTTATCTAATATATTCGCATACATGTGGCCATTTTAAAAAATATCGATACCGCCCCCCTGTCATGATGCTGCCCTTATTGCTATATCTAAAACGCCCACTGCATATTGTAATATAGAGAAGGGAGCTGGTGCAGACTAATGGTTTACCCAGCAATCAGGTTTTGATGAGTTACCAAGATCAGTGTTCTCCCCAGAATTTTTTTTTAGCCGGGCGGCGCGATGACGTCATGACGCGATGACGTCATCGCGCCGCCTGCTCCGGTCCGGCGGCCCTCTGATAGGCTGCCGGCCAGCGGCAGCACACAAATCCTCTGACAGGCGGCGCCTCCCCATTCTTCAGGAGCGCGCCGCAGCCACTGAAAGACTCCGGCCCGCGGCTCCGGTAGTGTGCCGCGGGCCGGAGTCTTTCAGTGGCTGTGGCGCGCTCCTGAAGAATGGGAGGCGCCGCCTGTCAGGCTGCTCGCTGTGTGCCGGGCGGGGACCAAAATCTCCCGGGCGGGCCGCCCGGCCAATCTCCTCTGGGGAGAACACTGAAGATTTGTGTTGGATGTTCTTCAGGGAACACCACAGTTCTGTTTCCCTACATAATGTAGTGATTTTAAAACCTATGTTTAAGAATTAAACCCCATTTTTATTGAAACTGGAATACTTTAGTAAACATTTTGTATGTAAAACCTATTTTAGATCCATTAGGCAGATAGCGTGTAAGCCAGCTCACATTCCACCTATTTTGAGGACACCGGGAAAGCCAGTTGTAATTCCAGCTGTGGTTACAGAAATACATTGTGTTCTCTCGGTTCACATGAGGTGCAATGTGGAATCCTCACTTGGAGCTGTTGCAGGCAATCCTGACACATGTCCCTTTGGGATGTTGCCCCAGGACTTAGTAAAATCCACCCACCTTTGACACTGTTAATCTTGCTGCAGATTTGTTTGAATATGTAAGGATTTTCTTCTACAATGGTTTGTCAAGATAGAGAAACTTTTTGCAAGGTTGATGCCAAACATCTGTCTCTATCTGGTTATTGCTTATTGTGAGCAGCTGTCTAGGAAGAGCGGGTTAAGCCTGGGCGTGGTGTCTTATGTTCTACATAATGTTGTGTTTTTATTGCAGCACATTTTCTGACATATTCTACACTTTTACAACCATGCAGCATCTTTATATTAGCAGCTATGGGGCAAATCTGTGACTTCAATTGGATGTTTAAATGTTCATTTTTATGTAGAACAGGATATGGAAACTGCCTTCTCCCTATAACAAAGGCTCCAAGCTTATATGGTGTTTAGAGAGTTTTGGCTCAGACAGCATGATCTCACTGCAAAGTACTGACTTCATATGTGAAAGGCGTGTTACATTGATTTGGGGGAGATTGTGGGGTATCTGGCATCATCCATGTGTTACGTTCTGACTATGCAAACAATAGAACATCTGACACCTGTGTTTATATGGATCCGTCACCTGCAAATAATCCTTTATTTAACTTACATAGGATGCAGAAGTAATATAAATGCTTGGATTCTGACTATATTTAGCCCATCGTTTTCTTGTCTTCAGTGTTGTCATGCATTATGCTATTGCAGGTGTGCCTTAAGGTCCCCATACACGTCTAGATTATTCATTCAATCAAGTTAATTGAATCAATTTTTTTGTAGATTGAATTGATTGAAAATCTATGGCAGCCCACATGGTTAGATCAACCTAAAACAATTAAAATTGGGAAAATAATTGATTAAAAAATGATTGGACATGCTGAAAATGTTTAATTGGTTGTATTGCAATTGATTACACTTTCAGTCGATCCCAAAAAAGTTGATCAAATATCTGTTACTACAGTTGACAAACATTACAATCAATCACCGATTTCCCTGACCCCAAAAAATGTATCTTTTTGAACAGAAAATCTAGACGTGTTTGGGGGGCTTAAGCCATGATTTCCATATCCAGAACCCTAAATTCACAGTGAAAGCCACCCTGAACGCAACCACTAAAGATTTGGCATTACAGGCACATAAGGTCCTACAAATACTTTTATCTCCTTAAAAGGTCTTTATTGAAAATATTGTGGCCCAATACAAATCTTAAAATGTTTCAGACACTACATGACCTGTTGTTTTGAATAAACAGCCCTCAATAAAAACATATTCAAAGATATTGAACTTTATCACAATACAATTCGATATCATTGGATAACAACCCAGACAATTTATAATCCTCCGACATGTTTCTCCCACTGGGCTTCCTTAGGGCTTGTTTCCATTGATGCGGTTGTGTCAGCGTGGCTGCCGCCCCTCCGACCGCATCCATAGGGAAAGCATCAGCCAGGCTCCATTGGTGTGGCTGAGTGTGGATGCGGTGCGGTTCCGAACGCTACCTTCAGCGTTCTCGTGCGGAAACCGCAACTGACCGCATCCTTTCACATGGGGGCTGCTCAGAGTCTTCATCTGAATGCACGGACTTACGAGTGCATCCGCATGAAAACAGCTGGGGTGCCGCGGCTGCAGCAATAAACCAAACAACATTATAGGTAATGAGCAAAGCATGGTAAGTATTCACATGGTATAGCATGGTATAAAGGAAACATGGTAAGTATTCACAGTTGTTACACCATATTTGTAATTTAAAGGTTATTGCACAAACATCTCCACTTACTGCTATACTGTTCCAATTAATATTATGATGGATTCAATGGCGGCTGACCAAAAGGAAGACAGCCGAGAAGCCAGGCGATCAGGTCAAGACATGCAGGGCCTCCAAACAAAGCCACTTCCAGTCACAAAGGGCTGAAGGGAACTCCGTCCTAGCAGGTATAGGTATAACCTGGAGATATAGGAGGGTCAGGGGTCGGCAGTACTACCGGTGGTTAAGTAGTTTAGTATGCCTGTTGGCTAAAACATTTTTGTCCTTTTACTTCCTTTTCTGTATACACATTAGGCAGTGAGAAAACATTCTATAGAGACTCAAAAAAACACAGCATGGGCAAACTAAGGCCCGTAGGCCAAAACTGGCCCTTTTAGTCTTTTAATTTGGCCCTTTGTCACCTTGCTGTAAAGACACTTTAACTCCCCTTCGCTTGTTCCCTGGAATAAGTGGAGATGATGCCTAGATGATGATCGTTTGAGTCTTCTACTTTCTGTAGTTTGCCTGCAATAGAATGTTTCTATTTACTATCAAAAGCCTCTATTTATTATTGTTATTTATATATTTTCGTTTTGTTACATTTCCTGTCTGGGCTAAGAGAACTAAGGAAACCTATTCCGGGTGGCCCTTACAGGCTCTTGCTCTGGCCCTTGTCAAATTTAGAAAACCCATGAGTCAAAAAGTTTGCCCACCCCTGGCTTGTTGTTACCACTAGACTTGTACCTGGTAAACGATGTCCCTATTTTTGATCTGGGGACAACCAAAATGTAGAATTTGTAAAATATTAATAATATCCAAAGTTACTACAGGTATCTCTTGGCTTCACTATAATGTCCAGTACCTGGCTGTGTTGGTTGTGAATGCCTTCTCTTTGGAGTCCAGCATTTCGGTCACAGGGAAAATCTTCTAAACAACACATTGTAGCTTTACTATGCACTATGTAGTAAGACGCAGCACAAAATGTCTTTCATTTCTACGCCAGAATGTCATGTATATGACAAAGAAGGCAACTGGAAGATAGAATGAGTCTATCAAATGAGCCAGAGAATCAGACTGACACCAACAGGTGATTGCATAACACGTGTTATCATATACGGGACATTGGACATTATTTGGAACTGATTGCTTTCAGTTAACTATTTTAAGCCCTCCATACACCTTAAGATCGATCCATACAATCTCCATTAGATCTACCAACAACCGTGTAGTATAGTGTCCTCCCTGATAGAATACATAGTGATTGTAAGTATGAGAAAGCTCCTCATATTACATAGTTTTGGTAGAAGGAAATTTGATTGTACAAAACATTGTATGGAAAGATTGTAAGGTGTATGGGTAAATATATAATACAAGAGAATTAAAATAGTGGTTCACTCAATTAAGCTAATAGCCTTCATGTTAGGAGCTTGCAGGGCAATTAGTCACTCAAAATATAAAGAACTTCGTGATAACTTATAAGGGAAGGAGAAACATATTACTCCTCAAAAAAACTAACGATTGTTGATTTCACATATCTGTTGAAATAAGGGTAGACTACAAAGTTAATAGGCAATTTCATTCTGGGGTCCCTACATTAACATGAAAACAAACAACCATCAAGTCCATCCACAATGGGACACCTATCTGATAGGACAGAAGTATTGAGAAAGTGAACCTACTTGACATTTTACCCAAGCACTATAGACTGTAGACCAGCATGAGAACCCCCCTGTAATACTACATGCACTGGCTAGAAGAAAATATACAATACAAGTTTGTGTGCAGTGGAACTTTTATTCTTATGAGGTCTATAAATCCTCGAAACGATACCTAGAAAGTGACGTAAATGCTATAAGCAGCTGTGCACATCCTCAACATGTGTTTACATTATTGAAGCCCAAGATGTTGGGCCTTTTGTTTGACCGTTTCGGTGTTGTTCCTCACTGGCTTAAAATAAAAGTATTGACTTACTTTTAAGATCTGCTGAGGATCAAATGATTTTTGAGAAGTATGTTCTGATACAAAAAACTTTACATTTATTTCAAATAAGGTTCAACTTTTTGCATATGACTGCAATATTGGTTTAACATCTGCCTGTCTATGGATCCCACCAACTTGAGATGTCTACTCTTCAAAATACCTTTCATGTCATTGGTAACCCTTCTTCAGTAGGCCAACAGCAGTTAGCCAATATATTTACAGATTCATTTAGGTGGGTTTTTACACGTGTAGATTTTTTCCTTCAAGCAAGCGATTTATTGTTGATTGAACAAAAATCGAGAATGGCCAATTTGTTTGATGGATACATTTTGTTGGACCTCTAACAAAAAATCGTTCCAAAAGTCATCAAACATGTTGGTAAATTTTTATCTGACGTAATGTATTTTCATTCCATATCAGCGATGGACAAACAAAAAATCCAATTTTACATTTGATAAATGAATGTACGATGTTCGACAATGACATCGAACAAAAAACCTAATTGGCAGTTGATTGAAGAAAAAAATCTACATGTGTTAACCCACATTTACAAATGTCTTACCTCTCCCCATTGAACATCTTGTACTCAGTGGACATGAGCCACAGAATTCAGTTTACGTTATACAGGGTCAGTTGATCATTTTAACATTTTCTCATTCCATCGCAAAGGCAATGGGCTCAGTTTTCATAGTTATCATTTAGTTGAAACTATTCTGGAAGCTGAAGCTGGAGGCCGAAGGGCTCATTATTACCTCTCCAGGTTGATCTGCCTGGCTTGATCGTGCTGGAACTTCTGATTAAGCCGGGTATGGGCTCCCTTAGATTCTAGTCTGTAAAGAGTATCCTATGGACATATGTGTGATTTCAGCTTCTACATAACCCAACATCTCACAGTGCCCCAGCAGGAGACGAGGTCAATTAAAGGTTTAATTACCTCCCTACATAGTGACTGGGAATTCTGTATCAAATAAGACACAGGTGCCTATTAGTCAAATTGCATTCTAGCTCCTCAGGATTCATTTTAATAAAGAGAGTTCTCTGTTCAGTGAACAGATCAGTTCTGTCACATTTGCGGCCACTTTAAAGAGCATGGCTGAGGGATACATTTTCGAAGGCCGTATCAGAGGGTATGATGGTATAGTATAACACGGTTTAATACCGCTTTAATTGGCATGGAAAGCCTTCATTTCTATTGTATATATTGTATTGATCCCAAATCATGTAGTTATTAACACATACTTAAGTTAATACTTAAAGCTGGCCATAGACAACTCGATTTTCCTTTGATCGATTGTCTAAGCGATTGTGGCCTGTGATCCTGAAATCGATTCCAGTAAGATCTATCGCAAAGTGCACCGTATTGCGTTATTGATTAATCGCCGTTCTCCACCTCGGAAATGATGTAATGTGGGTTGGACAACCCGACAACAGGTCAATCAATAGAAATGATCGCATGTCTCCATTAACGTTCCGCAATTCCCGAGCGATCAACTAAATTTTACAGACATGTCCGATACTTGAGCATGTGCATGCATCGATTTCTGATCGTTCCCGGCATGCGATCGCCATGGTCGATCGCACAAGAATCGCATGAAAAATCTACACGTCTATGGTCAGCTTAAGTTGTATCTAAACCCCAGTTGCCCAACCTGTGGCCCTTTGGGCGTTCTTAGGCGGCCCCCTCAGTCCTTCACTTGTGGCCCCTGAAACCTAATTGTTAATGAATAGGGCATAGGAACTCATCTGTCTGCCGGATCGAAGGTTATGTGCCCGATCGATATTCTCAATGGCTTTCATAATATCTATGAGGTACATAATCTTTGATATACACGACACAAAATTTTAATTACCATACTACAGTGTTCCCTAATGCTTGAAGTGTAATATTAAACACATTTTGTTATTTAAAAAAAAAAAAATAGTCTTCTAGCAATTAAAAAAAAAAAAAAAATGCTTATACTACTTAGTATAGACTGATAATGTTATGTGATATGGAGGTCCGCACTTGTAACCCTCCATATCGACTTAGTTGCCCACCACTGATCTAAACCTTGCAACAAAAAAAGAAAGACATATAGAAGACTTAAACACATAAGGGAGTCTACTGATGTTTTGGCTGTAAATTTTTTGGATCAAAAGTTTTGTTGGACTTTTCTTTACATGTTTCTTTTTAATTGGCAGATGGTGCTTTGTATAGTGGTCTGTAAAGTTTTTAACATTTGGGGTTTATTGAGTTTGCCAGCAAAGATATCACTAAAATTCTAAACTTTCCATATATGGATAGCTCTGTAGAGAAATGTTATTTTAGCTAAGACCTTCACTGTTTATTTCACAGCCAATAGTAAGTGCATGGCACTCTGAATAATCTTAAAAATAAAAAGGTATACTCGTGTAAATTGATTAAATGGTTTAAAGCAAAAAGTACGGACAATGGTAAAACTAGAGCTAGGTAATAGGCAATTTATTAGGTGCAAATAAGTCATAAATGTGATAAATGGCATGTGTCTGTAATCGAGGATCCATCTTGTAGGGGTCAGCTCAGCTAGACAGTGAAGGAAGTCCCTAGACACTAGGTAGTAGAATGTGGGGCAGATGGTACATACGTATGCTCAGAATTAGTAGTCTGGAATGAGTTTACTTGTAATTAGTTGATATTTTCTTTTTTGATCTCCTGGCTAGTAAAGTACCACCATTTTGTATTTATTCACTGAATTGTGTCCTTTATTCTACTTAGACATTAAAGCAACCCATTGCACTGTTATCCCACATGTTTTTCTACAGTAATAACATCTATAAAGCCGTTTCCAAATTGTGGGCCATAAGTCACATTATGCTTTGCGACATTCACAATGGTCACCATGTGGCTGCCTCGCTGAGTGATCAGAGGTTGGAACATCAGGAACACATTTCAAATGGATGAAAATCATTGCAGATTAGAGGATTTCACTAGTCTGTAGCATCTGCAGTGTTGATACCTCAGCTTTTGTAAGAGTATCTAGACTTTGCAGCTTCTGATGCATCTGTTCCAGATTTCCAGTTGGCTTTGAAGATTTGTCTCTGGAAATGATAGATCAAGGATTTCAGTTTTAAACAATTGCCTATTATAATTTTTCCCCTTATTAAGCTTCATATGCTGTGGATACCACCAAAACATTTTCCTAAACACACACAGAAGGTACATTGCCTGGCCCAAAAAGGTCACACACTCTAATATTTCATTGGACTGCCTTAAGCTTTGATTATTGCACTCATTTGCTGCGGTATGATTTCGATAAGCTTCTGCACTGTCACAATATTTATTTCCATATTTATTTGAAAATTTGTCACCAAGATCTTGCATTGACAATGGTAGAGTCTGACCGCTGCGCAAAGCCTTCTCTAGCACATCCCGCAGATTCTCAATGGGGTTAAGGTCTAGACTCTGTGGTGTCTAAAAATGTTGACTTTGTAAAACATTTCAATAACCGGTCCATAATAATTTATATAAAATGCTTGTCTGTATCTAAATCTATCTAAGATTTCTAGATTTCTGTCATGTAGGATATCATCTGAAATTGTACCTAGCAATTATCAATTCAGTGGCACAGCTAAAGCGTAATAAACTACAGCAGATTCTGTGATTTATAGAAATATTTAGATTCTTTAATTAATTCCTTCCTCAATTTCTCTAAAATACTATAGTTCTGTGACAGGATGATTTAGCAATTGATTTGGCTTCTGAGTGTTATGACTTAACCGTCCAAGAGGAACAGCCTTAGCGTACCTTGGCATGGCGTGTTCCTGGCATCTCAGGACATCACCGGTAATGGCCAGTAGACAATGCTTCTGTTACTTTTACATTTTTAGAATACTAAACTCCCTATCTGTAAAAGAAACCTCCTAAAGTTTTTTTGTTGGCTCTAGATAATTGTCATTTATAACTAATGATCATTGACTTGCGATTTGATAATTGTTGCCTGAAAAAGTTCCATTGATGAGAAAAGCTGCAGATCAATAACATTTCTCAGCTACAAAAAGGGATCCTTCCTTATGGATTTATTTAGGTAAATAACTAATAAATCATCTTGAAGATTGTGTAAACATATAGCTAGGCAAACAAATGACAAAACACTGCATGATATGGCCAGGATTCTGTTGAAAGAAGTTGAGTCATTAAAAACCCCCATTCAACTTTCCCTTGGTGGCGAACCAAAGTGTTGGCCAGGGTTTATTTTTCAGTACAAAAAATTGTAACCCACAAGCCACAACTGGTTTGGCATGCCTGGTTTGTCCCCATACCATAGCATCCTCGCTGTCCCCTGGCCTCGTGTTTCCGACCCCATCAGTGTCCTATTAATGAAGGGGTATTTTTTTATTTAGAAAAACAGAGGGGAGATGAGATCCAAAAGGTCTCCACTCCTCTCGTTTGAT
>CM070032.1:186153223-186169882 GCA_036250615.1 Ptychadena robeensis
GGGTGGCTGGAATGGTTGTGATATTAGGAATGAGAAGATGGGTAGGCCAGACTGAAGAGTTTTTTTTTTTCAAGGCTTTTTTGAAAGTGTTAAAGTGGGAGCAAGTCTAATGGGGGCAAGAGCGAGAGTTCCAGAGAGTAAGGGTGTCCTAGAGAAGTCTTGAAGACGTTATGAGTAGGAAAGATCATTCTGGTGACTTTAACCTTCTGAGCGTTCATCATGAAACTCAGCCCCAGTTAACTAGAGCCACGCTCTTGGTATCACCGTCTTTTTACGGCGGTCGGGAGCATTGGCATGTATGCCGATGCTTCCGGGTCCACCCCCGATCGCGTCACCGGTGACGCGGAGGTAGGCAGAGCCATAGACCTCCGTCTAACCGTCTAACATGCCACAGGTTGGGCACCTAGGAACTAGAGAATCGATGAGCACCATTTGTAAAATCTGTCTATCTATTTTGGTCTTCATCCAAAATAATGGCTCTCGAACAGGATTTACCAACATGTTGGTTTCCTGTTTGATTAAGCTTTCTCCAAAGAAAGGCTGGATGCAATCAATTTGAGAACAAACGGTCACTGCTAACGTGCATGGTGAACGATTGCGCGGTAAACAATTAAAAAATCGCTTATGGCCACCCTTAGTATTCTCACACATCAATGTCAGATTTTGTGCGATTGTTTGCAGTGTCTGGTTGGACTGTCAAATTATAGATGGTGACTCTGCCTTTTATACTTAAGACATAAAACCCCTTGTGTTAAGGCCCCCATACACATGAATTTATCGGGGTCAGGGAAATCGTGATTGATTGTAATGTATGCCAACTGTAGTAACAGATTTTTGATAAATTTTTTTGGATCGACTAAAGTGTAATTGAATTAAGGTTTAATTTCATTACAACCGATGAAACTTTTCCAGCATGTCTGATCATTTTTCGATCGATAATGTTCCCAATTTTATTAGTTTTAGGTCGATCTAACCATGTGGGCTGCATCAACAAAAAAATTTATTGTATGAAGTTGAATAAACGAATAATCTAGACTTGTATGGGGGTCTTTAATAGTACTCCATGTTCTGTTGTTACTGTACATGTAGTGTTGTAGTGCGCTTCTTGACAGATCAGCGCATGGCAAATCGTGGCATGTCGGTGTCATTATACAGAAGATGGAGAGGTCTAATCAGAGCTCAGACAACACAGATCTGCAGTAATAACATGTTTCCCATCTCTGGGCTCCTTCCAATCTCGCTGTGTTGGGGGTGTAGTGTGTCGTCTATCATTCCTGATGACATAGCAGAGAAGATTTCAGGAGGGGACAAAATAGAGGGTTTTTAAGCATATAATTTCTAGCCAGAGGCTTTTATCTTAACAGTTTAACGTTCCTCTTGGCAGAATCACAGACGACTTGTGTTAACACGTCTGCTACAAAGTCACATGCTTCTACGATGTGGTTCTCCCATCCTCCACCCATATTACTGAGGAAAAGCCAGCCTGGAGGAGCCGTGACTCACCCACATCAGTGTAGGTACACAAGTGCCTATGTGGTCTCCTCTTAAAAGGGAGGTGATGACGGATATGACAGATTGTTTCATAATCAAATAAAATAAACCCATGAAGATAAAGTTCCGTCTGTTCAGACATGACTTTTGATGTATTTGTCTCTGTGAAAAGTTTTAGATCTTTAGCGGCCGAGATTGACCACATAATCCGTGTCACTATAGATATAAAGAAGGAAGAACACTCTAATACCTAATGCAAACTATTGTATAGTGTTTTATATGGAATGTGTGTATGAAATACAGAAAAGATGGAAGTGTGTTTTTGTATGCCTTTTATACCCTGATTTGTGAGCATGTACACACCTTTATCTTTATAAATGGGGAAAAAATTGGAATTTAAGGAATCGACGATTACAATGCGTGGCAGTACAACCAATTTATTTTGGATTGACAGTTGATAAGTTAATCACACTGAAAATCAATCAAACAAAAATTGATGTTGCAGGAACTGGACATTACAGGCATCCTTGGAAAATTAGTTTTTTTTTTTTTTAAAAGCAGGTAGAGCTAAAGTATAAGACCATGCCACGGACATTCAGATGTTTATAATTCTATAAATCTTAATACACCGCAAATGTGCTTTAAAACAAGCTCTACACTCTGGCGCTATTCCTCCCTACACTTCATAGTTGAAGTCATTATTTCTCATCAATGCAGCTTCTTTTCTACCTCTCCAGAGTGAAGGATTTGAAGGACTTCTAATGTTATATGTAGGGCCCTTTCACACTAGACAGCGGGTTGCAGTGGGTCACATTAATGCAAAGCACATAGGTTTCCATAGTTCCACACTTGGTTGTGTTGTATTAGGATCACTTTGTGTTATTGTGAACACCCTACATCATGCATTTTGCTGGTGCAGTGCAAGTGTCTCCCATACACAAGCATAGAAGACCATTTGTTAGCACAGGATTTATTTACATGTAATGGATGTGTTGCGACACATGTGTCCGCGATCTGTCAGCATCACACAGACGCACTGGAGTCACACAACATGTGAAAGTCATTGGTAAAACAATGGGCATGTTATGTGATATGAGCAAAACACGCCCCATGCATCTTCAGGATTAGTCTAAACTTGGCAGTCCAAAAAAGTGTGGGTGGGGTGTCCATGGTGCCCGCCGGCTGATTGCCGACTATTTGTAAGTCTAATGGGAAGAAGTAGAGAGTTCCATAGAGTTTGATAAACAATTGGCGCATGTGATGTGAGCATAAGACATGTTCACAGCTCCACCCATGGTTTATGTGTAGACCCGGCCTTGTGCTAGGCATACATGGGTCGAGCTTCCTTGATACCGATAAAACCAATAGATCTAATAGAAATTGTATGGAGTGATCTAAAGGTGTATGGGGGGCTTAAGTAATAGAAATCGAACAAGTCTTACCAACATGTTTCCCGATTTTACCAAGCGAATGATCCCGTTCTCTCTATCGCTCTATTTTATATAGATTTGATTGTGCTCAAATCTATTAAAAAACAGAGCTGTGTATGCCGAACCTGAGTTCCCTTGTCACACTTGGCATCCCATGTAGACACTGCAGCTCACAAAAGGCGTGCTGTCAATCTAAAAATCAATGGGCAGGCTGCGAATTCTACGCTACGTACTTGTAAATCTGCAGTTATACCGGGTTACAGGTTCAATGGCTCAGACACAAATGTATTATTCATTTAGTGGAAGATTATTGTTAATTATTATATAAAAAGAATTCTGGAAGACAGCGCCAATTTTTTACAATATGATATAAAATCTAATCCTGCGAGACGTCTTTGTCCTTCCTATGAGCGGCAGATCCTGTGAAATTGTTTTGTATGGCAGCAATATTAATACCAGTCTATATAATCTCCCAGTAAGGGGCTCAGCGCTCTGTTCCTTCGTATTATGCGGTAAAGTGGTAAAGCCGTTTGTTATCAAGGAGTCTAATTGATTCTTTGTAGAAGAGCTCTGTATGAATTGCGTGTTCTGCGGCAGATTTAATTTGCACTGTATTCCGCTTGCCTCAAATTGGATCCTGCAGCAGCTGCTTTTACCAGCAGATGCAGAACGTGAATTGAAGGGGCTGGCTGTGTGTGGAAGGAGAAAAAAAAAAAGACACACTATCCTAATAAAACAAATGCTTGTTTATTCTGCATTCTTATGTGCGCTGAATGAACTGAAAGAGTAATGAGTCTTGGCAGGACAAATAAGCGGCTCCAGTGCAGTGATGAAAACAATCATGATGAAATGTATGGGAGGGGGTGGCTGCCTCTTCCTCTTTTGGCTACAGAAGACGATTGTGATTTTATAATCAGTGATCGTTTTATCCATCACACAGACAATTACACTGTCCACCAAATACAAAGTGGGGTGTGCACACCACCAATGGTTCTGCTATTGGATATAGGCCAGGGCTGGTTAAATGTAAAACAAATTACATTAATTACATCAATATATATAATAGTAGAGTGTTGTACCGTGTTAGCCATCGATAAATACAGCAAGTTTGGAGTTCAAGTGATACCGTTTATTGGCTAACTGAAGTCATTAGAGAAGCAAGCTTTCAGGATGTCGCAGATCCCTTCTTCAGGCTAATACTTTTAGCCTGAAGAAGGGATCTGCGATATCCCGGAAGCTTGCTTCTCTAATGACTTCAGTTAGCCAATAAACGGTATCACTTGAACTCCAAACTTGCTGTATTAATTACATCAAAAAGTAATAATTCCAAGGGGGTTATATAAATAATAAACAATATTAAAAATGTATATATATATATATATATATATATATATATATATATATATATATATATATATATATATATATAAATAGCCTTTAGATAGTCAACTTAAACATTCAATTGCAGGCATGGGCAAGCTACGGCCTTTAGCGGAGACCATAGCAATCAACTTCTAGGCATCATCTCCACTTATTAAAAAGCAGAGGGGAGCCAGTGGGTCGGATATGGCCCACGGAATGTAGTTTGCCCTGGGCTAGGTCTTCATGTGGACTAACTATAGTCTGGCCTTTGGAAAAAGACTGGTGATTAGGCGTTGGGAGTACTAGCAACACAAAGATGTGACATGGCCATGAGAGACCACCACATGGAATGGCAATTTCTCCTAGTAAAGCTTCTTCTGCAAGAGATGCACATGATCAGTTTGGTCATATTTTTATTCTGTGGCTAAAACAATAAGAGCTTATCATAGAATTTCTTGCACAAGGGCTTTCTCTGGACAACTAGGCATCCATACATTGTGGTCTTGCATGGCCATGTTGCATATTTGTGTAGATAAAACCCGTTTTATTCTGTAGTGTACATGAGATAGGCGGAATGCCGCATAAACCTGTACTTTGGAAGATGATTAGCATTTCTTTTATTAGCTTTACACGCAGAGCTATAAAATGTGTTCTACATTTTCACTTCTTCCCTGTGGTATTTGTGAAGCACCGAGGCATTTACAAATACCTGAGGGTAAATTCCCTGGAAGAGGAGAATCAGCTGCAGAATTGTGTAGAACAGCAGGAAACTTCAAGAGAATCAACATAGCTGCTTTGTGCCAGGTTTTGTTAAATTTTAATTAAGCAAAGCAAATGCTTGTAGTAGAGAGATCCTGGGGAAGTTAACCTAGGTAACAGGGCCCCAGTGAAGGAAAATATGAATGAACCATGACCAGACGGTATTGGAGATATGCTGTCAATGATTCGTTAACTATTTGGGTTGTACAGTTATTTCATGCCGCATACATTGTTAATGACCCATGTACCTTGGTGTCTTGGTTATAATCTGTATAATGCATACATGGTTTATGTACCAGGTCTGCCCAATCCTTGTCTTTCGTTTCTGGGGACACAGTGCAAGAATCTCAAATGTATGGAAGATGCAAACGCTGAGCAATGTGCAAATGTAGGGTTTGATTTTTCGGTAATGTCCCTATGGCCAAAATCATGGCTAATGTGAAATGGACCTCATTCTATTAACAAACATTCAACAAAGATGACACTAGAACTATTGATGTCAATGAATTTCTGGAATTTGTTACCCAATCTTTTCCAACCAGATTTTTGCTACTGTAGCAATTCCTGCCGCTATGATAGACTACCATTGACACAATAATCTTTTCAGCTACCTGTATGGTAGTATTCTTCCCACATACCACCACTGTTATAGTTTATTTTCTTCTAAGTGACCACAGGGGTATTATGTATGGAAACTCTCACTGACCAACACCTTAAGGGGCTACAACTGGCTATCAATGAAAATGGACGTTTCCATGTGTGAGAGAACGTGATTTGAACTGTCTCCTTAGGCATTATTACTAAATTAAATTTGTAGACCTGAATCATGTATAGTCATAATCGTATAGTCATGTATGTTACAACGTGCACACCTAATTGCCATGTTCCTCATCTATCTCGTTGCCTAGTTCATTGGACACCGCAACGAATAGGTACCAATGACTGGATATACATTTTAAAGATGATTTATCTCCAGTTTATTTATGAACTGCCCTAATTTATTCTTTCAGTAAATACTAAAGGACCCCACACATTCACCGAGTGAGGGCCGACAGAGCTGCTAAGATCAGCTCTGGAACGCAGCGTGATAATGTCATCACGCTGCAGTGCCAAACTGACAGCATCGGCCGGCACACAAAGTTTGGGACTGCAGCTTCAATGAAGATGCCAGTCTCCAATGAAGTAACGGCATCGGCTGGCATTGGCCAGAGAATATCGGACATGTCCGTTCTCTGGCCGGCCGAGTTGTGGGGCGACAGGGATCTGTCACCTCATGTGGGCACCCCCGATCAGCAGCCGCGTACACCCATCGGTCGGTGGCAAAATCGGCCGCTGCTCGGTGGGTATATGGCAGGCTTTACTTGCAGTCATGTACCGTATGTGTGTGTATATGTATGTGTATATATGTGTGTGTATGTATGTGTATTTGGGATGTTGGCTTCACCACTGGAGGAATAGTAAATTTGGTTTTATTTATTTATATATATATATATATATATATATATATATATATATATATGATTTTGCCATGTTTCAACAAAATGCACTGTTTTGGTCTTAAGTTGTCGAAAACTCCATGACTCGTCTAGATTCCCAACTGTCTTGCTCTGGTTTCATGGATATGAATGAGCTGGGTACCGACCATACTGCTTGTGATATCTTCAGCAGTAATGGAAAGATATCTTTCACATTTATTTTCTGTAATGGATATTCTGTTCTGTAAATGGATAACATTTCATGTAGACAAAAAGGGATTTTCTTTCTGCCTGGAATATGTAGTGACCGCTTTTTAGTTACACACACAATCCATATATATTAAACCCTGGTTTCCATAATTCGCTTTTATCAGATCTATGGAACGAATGTTTCGGACTCAAATAATAAAATAAGATTTACTATGTGTTGTAACATTATAGTACAACTGTCATGTTAGTCATACTCCCATTTGCTTCTTTTTAAAACTATATTTCATGTTCCCATAAGGTCATGCTCTTCCTGAGGATTACTTAGTGAGTCACTAACCAAGAAGGGATATTTGAGAAAAGTATGCAGTGTTCCATCCATTCTTAAATATATCAGTGTCATTTACAAACCTGGGTTGGATCTGCTATGTAGGCCACAAAGCCAACTTCTTCTTGAGGGAGAAATGTTGGTCATCCACAACAATGGAGCTGCTTTGAATGTATTGGTAAAGTAAATGTCCTCTAGTGCTGGGTAACCAAATGTGTACAAAGGAAGTTTGAAGCTGGTAATAATGTTGGTTCATATACATCAGTGGTTCCCAAACTGGGGGGGGGCGCAAAGGTATTCCAGGGGGGCGTCAGCCCTCTTTCTGAACCTGTGTTTGAATAGGGAGGGGGGCTCAATAATGTTTCTAAATAAAAAAGGGGGGCCCTGCAAGAAAAGTTTGGGAACCACTGATATACAGTACATGGACACCCATAGATATACCCTACAATTACAGGGTTATGTGAAAGAAATGTAGATGTTTCATTGTAACCCTCTTTACTTGTGAAATGTTTTTATTATTTCCAGAAGAACGAGGTCTCCAAGTGTCAGAGTGTGTAGGATGTAAAATCATGTGGGCCCTCTACAGACAATAATAAAATGAATCCTTATGGGACAGTTGGCTGAACAGTGTGGCCATCAAGCATCGCTTCACACGAGCTTTCATAAAAAGGCAGATCTCAAAGATCCGTGGGAAAAGGCCGGCACAGACTGTACAGCATTCAGATTTCCTTTCCAAGGAATGCGGGGGTATTGGTGTGTTAATTGCACTCAAATGATGGCTGAGATTAGTGCAGCCACAAATTACTGAACAGTGCGCTTTTTATAAATACGCAGAAGATAACATAACGCGGACAGTCTTGTCAGTGGAGGAAGGCAGGCACAAGTGCGTGACTACATCCCATTAATACTGAAACGAACTTTCAACTTGCTGGTCCCCTAATTTCAAAGAATTCGAAAGTCAGAAATTAATAATGCTTTAGAAGTAAGCAAAGGAAATGGCTGTCTTTTCTTTTTTTGTCTAATAAAGATGGGGTGGGAATTCACAGGAAGTTGACATTTTGCAGTAACAAAAATGTCATCGGTCTTAAATTACAGCATACCAGATATATATATTCATTAGATTGTAAGCCCGACCAGGCAGGGTCTTCTACTCTTCCTGTGTCATAACCTGCTCCTGTATGTACTATCCTGTGTTGTATCTTCACTCTAATGTATTGTACAACGCTGTGTAATATGTTGGCGCTCTAAATAAATGATAATAATGATAAATAATAATAAGTACCATATTTTTTCGGACCATAAGACAGTTGCTCAAGCTGAAAATCAAGAAAGATGTATTTGAAGCGTTAATCTCAATTGGGGAAAAAATCCCCAATGCAATATCAATTTCATCCACAAGATGCCCCCAGTGAACACTTGGCCTCAGTATACAGGTTAAATCACCGGCTTCTTTCTCATGGGAGGAGGCTGCTGTAGATCTCTCCCCTCTATGGCTGACAGCCAGACTCTGCAGATCCACAATGTACCAATAATGTAAGTATGCCCTGAACTTCCCTATGTGTGTCTCTCCTGCCATGATGGGCTCCCTGCCTGCCTTGCAGGGCACTGTGCGGCATCACTTAAACTAGGCATACACTGTTCGATTTTAGCCCAATGGATCTTAGATCTCGATCTTTTCATCGAAAACCGATCGAAATTGAATCCAAAGTAGTACCACATGGAAGGTTTGATCGTAATATGATCCAAAATTTACGATATTAGTTTCAATCAAAAAACACAGGAAAGAGTCATATATAAATGTGTCATCGAATACAATCGCCCCAACCAACAAACACAATGCTACAATGTTAGCTGGATCGTTGTACAATCGATTACAATTTTCCAACATGTCCGATCATTTTCCGATCTATATTTTGATCGCTATAGAACAATTTTCGTTGATCGAACCATGTGTGCAGTATACAGTTTAAATTCAATTGATGTATACTTTGATCGTTTTATGCGGAACGAACGCTAAAATCAAACCGTGTATGCCTAGCTTTAGCTCCGGCCGACCAATCAAGAGGCTGACTAGACGAACCCATGCGGGCGCATGAGCCCCCAAACAAATATTCTTTTACCATGCCTTCAGACCATAAGACTTTTGGGGTAAAAAAGTGCATCTTATGGTCCTGGAAAATATGGTTTAATTTATATATTTATCATGACTGACTGTACAAAATAACTGTTTAAAAACTAAACTGTTTATTTAACAATTTTTTTGTGAGATGTTTATTGGCTGGTGGGATATCTGGTTCTATTCAGGACTTTTAAGCAGGGAACATACGCATAGATATGGACTAGATCGATGGCTACTTCAAGCGCCGTGCACGTTCACAGCAAACTATCTGGCCCATATCCAATGCATCCCTGTTTTTGAGCGGGATCAATCAATACCGCTCCAAAACAGGGATATCGGACATGACTGTAAATCACGGTCGATGTCCATTGCATTGCAAAGCATTGTTGGAGCTGGAGACACAGCAGTGCTTGCCCCTCCAGCTCCTTCGGACAGCAGCGCGCTGTCGTCATCATGCTGCTGCAGGGAATCTTGAACAGCTCGTATATCGAGCCATGTGTTCCCGGCTTTACTTTATTGATGCAATGCATCTACTCTTTTACCTGTTTAAAGCCCCCATACACCTTTCCATACAATTTCTGTTCAATCAAATTTTGTTTTACCAAAACCATGTAATATGAGGATCTGTCTAATCCTTCCAATCACTATGTATTCTATCAGGGAGGACCCGGCACTACATAGTTGTTATCTAATCAAAATTGTATAAATCGATCTTAAGGTGTATGGGGGGCTTAATATTAAAACCTTCCTACAGCAATGTATAGATTTTGCATCTCTCCATTGATAAAATAAAGGACAACATAAGCAACACATATTTTTTTTTAAATGACTTCTTCGTCTAGATACAATTTTTATGGTCCTAATTTAAATATGTTTTTCAGATACATTGATGTTCTCTGACTATGCACGTGGGATTGAACGATATAGCTTTACATCGATGATTCTTTTTTAAGTGATAACTTCACACAGCATGACTACATTGACAGCCTGAGGGGTTGTTCTTTGTTTGAGCAGCCATGATTTTACAAGCAATGTCTCCGTCACTGATAAGATAGGCCATGCTCTGTGTACAGAGTGGTGCCACAAAACACATTATGTTCCATCAGCTAGCCATGATAAAGTCTCCATGTGGAGTGTTTCCTCTCAGAACAAAGTACTTCTATCTGACAGGTTCAGCCAAGTATGTTCTGTGGATGGAATACAGCTATGTAAATAGCCAGGGAAGATCTCGTTTGTTATAGGTGATGTCTTTCATCTTTTTAATATTTTTTTAATAAAGATCTATAAATGTTGTTTTGTAAAATGTAGGTTTACACTGAGTACGTGCACAAGTGGTGTCCTTCATCTCATAAAAACCAGGGCTAAAGTTCATCGACAACCACCACTCCCCGTAGCTGCTGTCATTTCTGGTTGTGTACTAGGAGACACTTGGATTGGGAAGAGTATTTTCCTTATTTATGTCAGCATGACGAAGCCTGTATTTCCTGGGGCTTTTCCGTGGTTTAGGGCACACTTAGTGCTGCATTGCCATTAACTCGTCCCATATAAATTGGAATGGCAATAAACTGATGATGCATCTATTGATTTCCATTTGACATGTAGCATGTCATTTGCAGCTATGCCCAGCTTTATAGCCAGTGGCGGTTTTAGGCATGGTCAACTTGGGTGGCAGCATGTCGGGGTGGCATGTGGGCATCAGAAATGTTTTTCCGATGCTCGGATGTCTTCTTGCCTGGGAAGAGTGTAGAGGAGACACCCCCTGCCCCTTTCTCTCCTCG
Organism: Ptychadena robeensis; assembly: GCA_036250615.1. Lineage (NCBI taxonomy): Eukaryota > Metazoa > Chordata > Amphibia > Anura > Ptychadenidae > Ptychadena > Ptychadena robeensis. The sequence goes on from CM070032.1 coordinate 186,164,173, forward strand.
GAAGTGGAGATTTTTGCAGGGGGGAGGCAGGGATGTGCACAGGGGGTGATATAGAACTTACGAGCAACTCCACCGCCCCCCAGGGTGAGCCGAGACTATGCTGTTATGGACTGAAGGGGGGGGGGGGGCAGCTGTCAGAGGGGGTGCCCAGGGCGCTGATCTCCCTAGGACCACCCCTGTTTATAGCGCATCATAGCCTCTTTAAATGGGCAATATCTGCTTACAAAAACGTGTAAACGGGGACTAAAGCCCCCCATACACGTCTAGATTTTCTGTTCAATCAACTTAAAAAGATCAATGTTTTTGGGTCAGGGAAATTGGTGATTGATTGTATGTTTACCAACTGTAGTAACAGATATTTAATCAACTTTTTTGGGATCGACTGAAAGTGTAATAAATTTCAATGCAAGCAATAAAAATTTACCAGCACGTCCAATCAATTTTCAATAAATTTTTTCCCCAATTTTAATTGTTTTAGTTGATCTAACCATGTGGGCTGCCATAGATTTTCAATCAATCAACCGAAAAATGTATTGAATTAAGTCGATTTGATGAAAAATCTAGACATGTATGAGGGCCTTAACTTTTTGGGAATGGCGTGGTGCAACTATGGACCTGAAAACAAACTTCACACTGAATGAGACCAGACTTCTATTTAAACTAAAGGCTCCCATACATGGGTAGATTTTTCACTCGATAACCGATAAATCACAGCGTGCGTTTACGAGATCGATCGTCGATCAATCGAGTTCTGCCCGCCTTAAACAATCAACTAAAAATCGGATCGGCCATTGAACTGACATGTTGTTTTTTTTTTTGGTCGATCGTTTGGCAATGTAAGTATGCTGGTGGACCCACAGCTCCCTATGCAGGAGCCTTTCCGATCGATGGATTTTGTGGAATCGGACATTTTGCAGATCAGCTCATGTCCAAATTGATCACAAATTGGATACCCAAGGTAGTGTTCCATCGATTCCCAATCCGATCAATCGCTGACTCCACTATCGCCTGGAATGATCGGATCGGGAATCGATCTGTGACAAATTGACCCGTGTATGGCTACCTTAATCCATAACTTCCCTGTGTAGAATTAAAGCCCTCACAAATTTTATATGTAATGAAATCTTTAAATAACTTTCCTGGTCATATAGCAACAAAATCCAACGTATTGGGCGTTGCTGATCCAGTAGGGCATCATCATTGCCATGGTGAGTCCAATGCGACTTGAGCATTCGATTCTGCTTGAAGAATAGTCGATTGAACTAGGATCTGATATGTTGGTCAATCCCTCTACGATCGCCGTTACTTTGGAAAGGGACTGAGAATCAATCCTCCCAGGTGGTGTGCATTCTTGCTTCACCCCGTTGCTATCAATCGCACAACAATTGAGCCGTTTCCTCTATTTAAGACCGTTTTCTGCTGCTTTTACTACTTTGGTGCCTGATCTTGTACCACCCACTTGTGTAGTTTTCTTTAGCTAGCCTGAGTGCCTCCTACAACTCTTAAGCCCCCCATAGACAGGCAGACTCCTCCATACAACTTTCATGAGACTTACCAACAACTATGTAGTATAGTGACCTCCCTGATAGAATACATAGTGATTGGAAGGTGTAGAAAGGTCCTCCTATTACATGGTTTTGGTAGTAGAAAAGTTGGTTGTACAGAAGTTGCATGGAGGAGTCTGCCTGTCTATGGGGGGCTTTAAGAATTGTTAATGATTCTACTAACTTTTTTATGTAATCATTACCCGCAGAATGTTGTTCCAATCAACAGAATCAGATCTTTTTTAGTAGGTTTCAAAGTTTATTTAGTTGCAATAACTTGTATGCAAATAAGCTAGTCCCGATGCAATTGGGTAAACCAAGGGTTAAAATGGCTAGCTGCCTGGTAGGATTTGAGAAAACATAGGCAAGGCTGGGGACTAATTAAGACTCCACATATTTAAACAGCAAGATAAACATCCCATGTAGTGTGAAGGGTTGCTGGGGGGTATCTGAAGAATTGGCTCAGCTGCACTTCATTTTTATTGCTGCAAACATTTCTTGTGACAAGAATTTCCTGGTTCATTTGTGTCTGCTTCTTGAGGAATGTAAAACCTGATCAGATAGGGGAACAGCGGGACAAGCACCATTATCCAACTTGATGTGACCGTTTTCCGTCACCAGGTGCTTCATGACTGTTCAGCCAGAGCGTCATGTTTATTTGTAGAGGAAGGAAGAAAATCCCTGTTGTTTCCCAAGTGATAAACTTCCAGTATCACCCCCCCCCCCCCTCATCACAGGGGCCAGAATGGTTGGTTAAGATATTCTAAGCCGCCTGATTATTCTTCTTCACTTCATTGTCCTGCTGATATTTTGCAGAGATGTGTGAGACCCACAGACGTGGAATCCTTGCCAGATCTGGTAAAAATAGCAGGTTTCCATTACGTTTTTCAGTCCGTCAAGGTCCCTCCATCGACGCACACGTGATGCGTTTGTGATACATGTTAAGCATCCGTAAGGGGTTGTTTCCATTATACGTCGGGACCCCTCCGCTTAGCGTATAAACTTAGCAGGGGGTCCTGACGTCTCCCACAGATCTTGCCATTGGTCTACGATTTTAACACAATGGGGCACAAAGTAGCAGACTAACGCATGTGGAGACAGCATCATGGATCACAATGGTCTACGTCAACATCCTTCCATTTGACGTACGTCAAACGGAGAGATTTTGACACAGTGGGAACCCAGCTATGTTTCAACATGTTTTGGGACACCTCCACTAAGTGCATTGCTTGGCAAGGATCCCGATGGAGCACATTCACTAAACTGCTCGGCAGATGCTGTGTCTTAATTGTGCCAAGCCGTTCTGCCGATGCCGGGCTGAATGTAGTGGAGTACGTTGAGCCTCTGCATCAGCGGATGTCTAAACACACCATCCGCCGAACAGGTAAAGTCTGTGTCCTCCGTCGGGATCCCTGCCAAGCAATATGCTTAGCGGAGGGGTATAAGGAAATCTAGCCTAAGGGCTTAAGGCTGCCATACACGGGTCGATGTATGTAAGTATACTCTGATGAATAGTAAGTATACTCTGCACACCTGGTTCACTCCAACTATGGATTCCAAGTCTTGTTGGATGGCATACCCTTTCAATGGAGGTAAACCTTTCCTGAATGAAGGAATATACCTTTAGGTCCAGGATTCTGCCTTGACATTTCTGTCTGATTTGGATAAAGATTACATAAACCTATGTGAAAATCCATTCACTGCTTATAAAATGACAGTTGTAAATGGAAAAAAGTTACTTCTTTTTTTTCTTTTTTTTTTATTACAAGAAAGCCATGTGATTGCATTCCTAAAAACCATTGGGGCATAGTAGAAGAAGGCAGGAGTGGTAAGAAATGGCTTCAGTAGGTTTTCATGTGTTTCCTGCCAGAGACGCAGTTAATGGTTGTCATACTATGCTACGTCAGCGCTACACATGTACTATAAAGTGACGTGATCTCCCGGTGACATATCATGTTGCCGTTATCTGGAAGGATTGCCATGTGGACAGGCCTTGCCGAGCTTGGAGTGGAAGTCGGTTGTAATTGCCTCCAGCTGTGCTAGACATACGGCTCGGAGGAGGAATTCCACAATTCCCTGTGCAAATAACTAGAGAAAAGGTGATTTATAATGCATGGAACCCTAACAGGAATGTCACCTGTCCAGCTTTAGCTGTTAATCAATTACTGGATAAATATTCAGTGTCTCCTAATGAGAAAACGTGTTTACTCTACTCTCTGTGCTCAACTTGGGAGTTGGACTTGGAAGAATGTTTATTTCCAGAAAGCAGAGACATTATTTTTAGATCTGATTCTTTTTTTCTCAGCTTTTTGTTTATGTGCTATACTGAAGCACATTGTTTTGCAGTAAAGAATGGTAAACTTAAGTTTGTCAGATGGATGGCCTAATGCCGGCCATACACATGCCGATAAACGGCCGGATTTAATCTGGCCGACGGGCATGCGCGCTCTCGCCGTCGGTCAGGTTAAAATCCGGCCGTTTATCGGCATGTCCCCACATGGGGCGACAGATCCCTGTCGCCCCACTTCTCGGCCGGCCAGAGATCCGACATGTTGGAAAATCTCTGGCCGGCCGAAGCCGATGGAAGCCGATGGCCATAAGCAGCAATGAAGACGAGCGTCTCCATCGCTGCTTATGGCCGGCACACAAAGGGTGCCTGGCCGATTGTGGGGCCCCAGAATGCAATGCGAGGCTAACGTGATGACGTCATCACGTTAGCCTCCCGGAGCGATATCGGAGGACGATATCGCTCCGGCTCTGGCTGTGTATGGCTAGCATTAAGCTTGTGTGTTATTATCACCTGGAAATGTATAGCTCACCAGTAGACTTTCCCCGAATTGTGTTCAGCTGACCGTACCAGGGTTGATTTTTCATTGCATACCTGAATGGTTGATCGCTACACATGTTTGCGGTGATCGATCATTCAGGAATCAAACAAAGCTCATCTTGAGCGATCGATCACACTTGAACAAAAAAACTATTGCACTTGGAACTGACATGGCGCTATTTCCCTGTTTGTTTGCCATTACTTTGGATTGCTTTTGGCAAGGGATTGATTCCCCAAGGTAGTGCACACCAATTATCCTAAACCCCCAAAATGTATCTTTTTAAGTCGATTGAGCGGAAAATCTAGACATGTATTATCACATGGGATTATTGCAGCAATTTCATGTTTACATGGAGCTGACCTCTTCTACTGGCCGTGATTTACTGCTTAGACACACAATAATGGAGCCCCTGGGTTTAAAGTAAAGTATGTCATGAAAATATTGGAGGGGAGACTAGTAAAGGCAAAACACATGCAGATCAAAGTTTAGCTTGTACTGAGGAAATGTAAATCTATCACTACAGACACAGCCTAAAAATAGTAATGACCTGGCTTTGTAACATTACCAAACTCACCAACAACCTATGTGGAATTACCAATCTCACCACCAACCTTGGGGAATTACCAAACTTACCACCAACCTTGGGGAATTACCAAACTCACCACCAACCTTGGCAATACTAAACTCACCATCACCTTTGTGGAATTACCAAACTTACCACCAACTTTGGGGAATTACCAAACTCACCACCAACCTTGGCAATACTAAACTCACCATCACCTTTGTGGAATTACCAAAGTCACCACCACCATTGTGGAATTACCAAACTCACCATTTTCGAAATTATTGACTGACTTTACCGGTATGCATAGTTGTTCCATGTCCCTGACCTAGTAATTACTGAAGTCAGGTTTTTCTGGATGTCCAGTAAAATTAACCATGTTGCCAAGCATATATATGTGATGGAATTTTACATGCAGAGGAACAAGATTTACAGGCAAATTCCCTAGATACTTATACAACTATGTAGTTGAAAGAATGCAGGTAAGGATGTCAAAAGCAATAATTCCAGACCAAATAAATCTCATTATCAATTAACAAATGCAGTTAATCGCAACAATAAAATTGACTTGATTGCACAACTCCATGATCTGTTAAATCCAATATAGTTAATAATGCCACATCCCTAACTGGAATAGAAGATGAAACAAATATGTGACAGGTTTTGTATTCGAAGTTTATCTGTACAAAACTGCTTCCCATACACTGCACGCCACTGCAGGGCAATATATATATATATATATATATATATATATATATATATATATATATATATAT
>CM070032.1:186169982-186207988 GCA_036250615.1 Ptychadena robeensis
CGTCTTATACGCCCAGTCGTCTTATACGCCGGCATATACGGTATATATATATATATATATTGCACGCAAGACCTGCGGAAACTGCTGCCGATGGACATTCTGGTGGTGGTGTCCAGTGATGCCATTTGAGTGTAGTATGATCTTTATAGCATGCATTAAAATCATTTTTATAGGGTCTACTATAATATTCTTTATATGTCCTAGTTCTTCCTTAGAAATTATTTATTTGACACAGTATTAAAATCTGGGTCACGCATCATCATTAACTGGAGCCATAATTTCATTACAGCTTTCAACTCATATCTTGTTAAAAATGTGACTGTGTGATGGAGCATATGTTTACTGCATCTGCTAATGTGCGCCTATAAATGAAACCGCCTGCAGCTTAATACTAGTACAGTAAAAAATGTACAGTACATATTGCTTTCATTAGAAGCAAGCCACTGGTTACTCGAAGGTACATAGCTAATCATAGAATATATTTTACAGCAGTTATGATGCTTACTGACGTTGGAGGCTAGATGGACATGGAAGCACCTGTGTTGTCACGGATTCTATAAGGCGGAACCAATGGGTTCCGCGTCCCCGGATTCTATAAAGGGGATTCATGGCCCTAGAAGTGACGTCACAGTGTCACTTTTTTATACATATATACAAAGAATAAAATAAATATATACAAATATACAGATAATACACAAACAATTTAACCGACTACACCGTGACATAGCAATAATATACACACGTCAGACCACCAAACCCAAGGTCAAGAAGCCCCCCTACACCCCCCCCCCCTTTGCATGAAGCCCTTTTTAAAAAATCAGTCATCATCCAAAATCTATGGGAGTGACCAGGACAGAGAAGAAAGCCTCTCACCCAGAGACTGATATTCCACCAATGGGGGACCTGATGTTCCTCCATGCCCTCATCCAGGCTCCCTCTGGCATCCTGCCCTTCCCTTCTCTAAGCCCTGAATTTTCCCCACTTCGTGCAGAATAATGCGCACCACCTGTTCCACAGGGAGGACTTTCTTCCTAATGCAGACCTGACACCGTGCAATCCATGTGAAGTTGTATATGCTCCATACACCCTCTCCACATAACTCATGCCATGAAGGAAAGGGACACCCAGGGCCCTCCCCACCCATCTGTAAACTTCTATGTTAAAGGGACATTGGAGGAGAAAATGGTCGAAGGTTTCTTCAGAAACGTCACAAAGTGTCACTTCTGGTATATGGAATGCGGACGTGACACTCCACAACATCACTTAAAGCATGATCAATTATGTATGTTGTCCCCTCATCATCATTTGCACAAGCATAAGGAGTTAGGAGGGGCATAACTCTCCCTTCTAACTTCCCACCATGCTTGTTAGCAGCAGCTCTGATGCTTTTAGTGAGCTCAGTGACCCCTGTGAAATGGTCCCATCACACAGGTTAAGAACCACTGATGTAGAGGAAAGGGGCAGCAACCTAAAGAGTCCATACTATGCTACTTATCTCAGATGAAGTAGAAGATTTGGGCTTTAACAGGTTTTTCTCCAAGTGTCAAATGTGTGGTTTTTTTTTTAACTGTCAACACATGAGTTTTTTGGGCTTGCTAGCACTTAGCGTGTCATGTGTTGTTGTCCCTTTATTTTTCTGTACGGTGCACATCCAATAACCAGTGCTATGGATTCCAACATTAATCAGCATAGCCAATTCACAGTATGAACGACTTAGAACTTTGGAAGCACTTACCAGTTATAATTGAGATGTTGGGTGTTGTAAAGAGTAGTAGTAAGAAATCTGTTTGAGGTATTAACAAAATGAAATGTGCTTTCTAGGTTACTATGCATAAGCAGTAAGCAGAGTTTAGTTGGGGGAACAACAGCCTAACAAAATGCAGGACTGGTTTTCATAAAAATTTGTTTTCTGTTCAAGAATAGAGTGTCCAGTTATTTTTAGAGCATAGGGTCATTAGATTCTGAGGATTACTTAACATTCAAGAAACCTTAGAGAAAGGTAATTATATATATATATATATATATATATATATATATATATATATATAAAACTTAGGCTACCAACAGATCATGAATTACAACTACTGGGTAGACGGGATATGTCACCTGTAGGTCCCCGCAGATGTAGGATTGAGATAGTTGGGGTAGTTGATAGTTCTGGGGCCCTATGCAAGTTCTTGCTTCTTCTCCTCCAATAGCACACAACCCGCACCGCCATTAAACCCCCCAACCACATCGCAAATCCCCCCCCCCTGTCGGGAATCCCTGTGGCGGAAGAAGCCTCCCTGGTCTTAACTTAGCCTACAGCAGGGTACAGACGGCTGGATATTCGAGCTGTCCGATGTACCCTGCAACAGCATGATGACGTCAGCACGCGACTGTCGGATATCAGAGAAGTCAGGGAGAGACCGTTCTGCTCTCCCCTGCTCAGCCCCTGCTCAGCTCACCAGCGGTCTCTAGGCAAAGCATTGGACATCGGCCGTATTTACGGTCATGTCCTATAAGGCTGTTTTCGAGCGGGATTGGTTTGTCCCACTCTAAAACAGTGATGGGGCAGATTATATGGGTCAGATAGATGGCCGTGAGTGTGCACGGCCATCGATTTGACCCATATCGCCATGTCTGTACCCTGCTTAAGGCTATGGCTCCATTATCTGTTAAAACCCTGTGTTGAACAGTGTAGGGAGTGCAGGAGAAGCCCATTGATGGCAGTGGGGCTTTGACAGGGTTCCCGATCAGTCAGTCTGAGCCTCCATCACGTTGATGTTGATCTGTGTCCACTGGAACGCAACAGAGGCTTGCACTGACATCCCAGTGCATAGTGGAGCCCTAGCCTAAGGCTCCCACCTCTCAGAATTTGAAAATAGCCAGTAAGCTAAGGAGCAACCTAACTAGAGAGCCAGGATGAAAGCAAACTTTTACTTTGGCTCATTAAAAATTGTGGTCCATTACAATGTAAAATTAAAGAAATGAATGTAATTGGATCATGTATCATGTTAGTTTTTCAGTCTATTCACTGCTTTAGCTTGGTAGCATAGTTGTCTCTTTTATACAATCTGATATACGGATATACATAAATTTTTTAAAACATCTATTGTTAAATGGTAAAAGTATCTTCGCACTGCAGGTAAGATGATGTCTACAAGGAATTATATTACTGTATTGCCAGGAGTGGTAAACTACGTTGCTGGTCCTAACTTATCCTGATAAACCAGGTACACGGCCACCACCTCTTCCTACTCCTGGACCAAGAAGTGCGTTAGTATTGTTATGCTGGCTCACAATTTTGTTTAGATCGCCAAATTTCACTGTCCATTGCAGAATGTTTGTAGAAAGCAACATTCCCAGGAATCTGACATTTGTCATAAATGTAAGAGAGCGGAAATGATCCGTCATTGAACTGGCTTGTGTTTGTACATTTACAACATGGCTGTTTATCTCACATTTGTGGATGAGTGGACGAGCATCTGCTTGTGGTTAGAGATAGGGAAAAGCAGTGGCTCGCTGGGGACGTACATTACCATGCAGCTAATGTGATATTCTCTGTCCTCTCAACACCTTTTCACCCCAGTAACCCAGACACTATTCTTCTCCTCCGTAGCCAGATCACATCCTGCCATTGACACTTTCTAATCACTTAGACTTTTCTTTTCTGACAGATACCAGAGCAGCACACTGACCTTGTTGGCAGCATTACGGTCTTAATATGAAGGTATAATTTATGTTACACTTTACTGCCTGCTCATCCCTGAAGGCCAGCGAAAGTATTTCATTTTTCTTGTTACCTCTGAATGTGCACTGATAGCGATTTCCACACATAGCGAAAACCATGTGTTACCCTAGTGTTCGCTCAGAGGGTCTTTAAATTACAACTTGTGGACAGGATACAGACATTTATATATAATGAAAGTGGAAAATAACTTGTAAGAAAGAATTTTCCCATACCAGTGGCACATACCTTTCTCCTTCAAATTCTCCTTTAGCTATGATTGGTCCATAATCTTCTCATAATCGTGTCCCTTATGCTTTCCATTGCCCATTCTTCTAGGTCCATTGGTTTTCTTTTTTGCCCATTTGGTGGCCACTAATGATATAACTACAGCACATGCACTTAGGACATAAATTATTGTCATTTATTTATATACGCAGCGCTGTACAATAAACTAGAGTGGAGACACAACACACTATTAAGCTGGCCATACACCTTCAGATTTCTCTGTCAGATTTCCTTCAGATCAGATTTTGTTTTACCAAAACCATGTAATATGAGGACCTTTCTACACCTTCCAATCACTATGTATTCTATCAGGGAGGACACTATACTACATGGTTGTTGGTAGATCTGATCTGAAGGAAATCTGACAGAGAAATCTGAAGGTGTATGGCCAGCTTTAGACTGTAAGCCCGTCCGGGCAGGGTCCTCCTACTCCTCCTGTGTCATAACCTGTTTCTGTGTGCTATATTGTGTTGTATGTCCACTCTAATATATTGTACAGCACTGCGTAATATGTTGGCGCTGTATAAATAAATTCTAATAATAATGGTAATAATATAATACACACAGGTACAGGTTATGACACAGGAGGAGTAAAGGACCCAGCCTGATCAGGCTTACAATGTAATAGGTTGGGGAACAGAGTATACAATCGGTAGGTGGGATTGGACTGGCATGGTGGGTATGTAAGGAGAAGGTGGATAGGCCACACTGAAGAGATGGGTTTTTAGGCTTTTTTTTTTAAAAAAGTGCCAAAGGTAGGAACAAATCTAATGGGGCGAAGGAGAGAGTTCCAGAGAGTGGGAGCGGCCCTAGAGAAGTCTTGAAGCCACGAATGTGATGATGTTATTAGCAGGGATGTCATTAGAAGGTCACATGAGGAGCGGAGGGGGCAGTTCATGGTGTATTTATGTATCAGGTTGAAAATATAAGTGGGAGGTGTGGAGTGATTTAAAAGCAAGGCAATTAATTCTCTGGACAATTGGAAGCCAGTGTAGAGAGTTGCAGATGAGGAGCGGTTAGAGGAGTTAATGAGTCTAGCAGCAGCATTCATAATGGACTGAAGAGGTGATAGTCTAGTCAGAGCAGTGGTTCCCAAACTGGGGGGTGCAAAGGTATTCCAGGGGGGCACGGGCCCTCATTCTTAACCTGTGTTTGAATAGAGAGAGGGGGGGGGGGGGGCTCGATAATGTCCCTTAATAGAAAAGGGGGGCCCTGCAAGGAAAGTTTGGGAACCACGGAGTTAGAGGAAGACCAGAGAGGATTAAATTGTCTTGGGAACCCGCCTGTATTCTTGTTATTACAAAGTTTAGTTCTATTTTAGCAAATAGAAAATAAATCTTTGGAAATCCAAAGTGACCGGTGTAGCTGCAGGCTTAAAATAATTAAAGTAAAGTAAAACAATAAGTTGCAGAAGAGAGTTTACTACTAAAGTCTCTTAAGGCTCCAGATCGTCCAATACTTTGGATGGTAACAATTGGTCCTCATCTAAAGTAATGGAAATCAAACAGGGTTTTTTAACATGTTGGAACCCTGTTCAACCGAGTTCCAATAGAAAGGCTGGATGGCTCAAATTTTTACTTGATTCAAGCACAATCGAGGCTGTGTTGTGCTCAAATCTATTAGGAAATCGAGCCGTGTATGCTCAGCTTAATACCCTATAACTATCTGCTAACTAATTTTCTCACAAATATATTTTCTCTCATCAGCTGATTCCTGCAAACATCCTTGTGGAGTAGAAACTATGGCACACATTATGCATTGTATTATGCAGTCCATTTTTGGGTGTAACGATTATTTCATTTGTACATAGGTCACTGTGGATTTATTATTCCTAACACGTCACACAAGGATGAATGGGATTCCTTCGGAAAGCAAAGTAGGTGGCAGATCAGAGGTCGTTTAAACACTGGACAGTAGCTAGTATTGTTTGCAGCCTTTCATTATTAAACTTCTTCCTGTTCAGTACAAAGGATTGTTTATTTCAAATGAATTGTTTAACAGTCAGATGTGAAATAGATTGGTTTAACCCCTGTTAATATTTGAAATGTTTGATTCGGTAAGTATACACCTATTCTATGCTTTAAGCCCCCCATACACCTTAAGATCAATCCAAACAATTTCTATTAGATCTACCAACAACTGTGTAGTATAGTGGTCTCCCTGATAGAGTACATAGTGATTGGAAGGTTTAGAAAGCTCCTCCTATTACATGGTTTTGGTAGAACAAAATTTGATTGTACAGAAATTGAATGGAAAGATTGTAAGGTATATGGGGGGCTTTAGCTACCGTATTTTTCGGACTATAAGACGCACCGGACCATAAGACGCACACAGTTTTTAGGGCAGGAAATCCAGAAAAAAAAGATGTATTAAGTTTTCACATCAATTGTGTTAATGCAATGAATTCAGTGAAGGCAATATTCAATTCAGCCAGCAGGGGTCACTAGCAGCAGTACACTCTCAAGCTACTGAACACTCGGGAGGAGGAGGAGGGAGGGGGCAGAAATCTGCAGCCTTCTCCTCTCCTCGGCTCTAAACAGCTGTGAAGATCAGCTGTGATTGTGTCCGTGGGAAGTGCCGAGTTCTTGCGGTTCCCACTGACACAGAGAGGGAAAGATGGCAGTCCATCTCTCCCTCTCTCTGTCCATTGCCCAGCAAAGCTCTGCTGACAGGCAATTTTAACGTACAGCTGAGAGAGCCGACACCAGCCGGCATCTCTCAGCTGACAGTTCCTCCTGCTCCCCCGGCTAATCTCCGTGCCGGGGGAGTTGGCGGGCAGCCAAGATGCGACCACCAGCGGCCGAGTGGCCGCGGGGGTCGCACATTTGGACCATAAGACGCAGGCACTTTTGCCCCCAATTTTGGGGGTGAAAAAGTGCGTCTTATGGTCCGAAAAATACTGTAGTTTTGGTTTGGTTGCTCAGTTTTCCATCCATGTGTCCAATATGTTGCCCACCACTGAGCATGTAGCCTGCCTTTAATTCCATAAAGTGTTATACACTGCTCCAATATATTATAGGGACACTTTACAATGAGAGTTTAGAAGTCTGTTATACGTGAAACTGGGAGTTGATTTGGTCAGTTAAGTAGCCATGGTCAACAATGAGATAACCCCAAAAGCAGTAATGAGTTTTCAGCTGAAGGCCTACATTTTCCCCCTCCTTTATCTTTTTATGGTTTTTAGTAGTTTTGCATTTGACTAAAGTCAGTGTCACTACTGGTAGCATGAGGCTACAGAGGTTGTACAGGCAGTCCAACTCCACCAGGATGGCACTTCACTACGTGCCATTACCAGAAGGATTGCTGTGTCTCCAAGCATGGAGGAGGTTTCAAGAGACATTCAGTTACTCCAGGAGAGCTGGACAGGGCTATCAAAAGTCCTAAACCATCAAAAAGACCAGTAATTGCTCCTTTGTGTAGAGCCAGGATGAGTTCTTCCCTTATGCAGTGGGTATGCCGGTCAGGAGGTTGAAAGAATTGATACCATCAACACTGTCCTGATGTAAATGCAACTTTTCCTCAAATATCAGGTGCCGTTAGATCAGTGGTTCTTAACCTGTGGGTCGGGACCCCTTTGGGGGTTGATTGACCATTTCACAGGGTCGCTGAGTTCTCTGGAAGCATTGGAGCTGCTCCTAACAAGCAGCATTGCTGATGCCCACATAAGTGGTGGGAAGTTAGGAGGGAGAGTAATGCCCCCTCTCTTATAATTTAGGAGGAATGGGGCATTATGTTTCCTCCTAACTTCCCACAATGCACATCATTTGCACAAGCGCATTGGAAAATATAAGGGATATATATATATATATATATAAGGGAACATTACACTTACCTGATTGTGCTGGAATTAACGTTGCGGAGTGTGACTTGACAGTCTCTACCGCACTTCCGCTTTCCAAATTCAGGAAGTGACACTTTGTGACGTCACTTCCTCGGTCCCAGATCTAAAAAGGTTGAGAACCACTGTACTAGATGGTCTAGAGCGTCATGATGCCCTGGTCAGGATCTGGGTGAAGATACCCCATAAGACCACGTTCTGGTTGTCAGGCATGCACAGAAGCACACAAAGGCCATACAAACTACTGGGTACATTACATGGGCTTCATTCATATTCATCTGAGCACCACCAAGGTAGAGGATCGCTGTAATGCTGGGTGTTTGACAAACGCTCTATCCATATTTATTTGCCCATTCCTTCTCTGCTGTGGCTGGACAGTTGGACTTGTCATATTGCTAGGAATTAGTTAGGAAACTTTAGGTTTTCTAGTATATGTATGATAAAGTTCTAAAATATACATGAAAGATATGTTAACAGAACTTGGAAAAAAAAAGAGGAATTCATTTTTGTTTTTTTATTACCATGAGAGACAGGTTTAAGCCCTGACATTCATTTACTTTGTTTGTTAATTATTATTCCACGGTTCACCTTCCTGCCCATAGTTTGTCATTTAGCAATAAGGGCTCTTACACACTGGTAAAATGCGATCTGCTGCTAAAAGGCAGCTTGCATTTGGACTGCACACGTGCTTTGCGATGGTTCTGAAAATGCATTCTGTATTGCCTCTTGGTCCATTCATTTCAGTGGAGGGGGAATCACAATGCACTTCCAGGATGCATAATTTGAAAAAAGCTCTATGGGAACAGTAGAATAAGCTTTTCCTCTTGTTAGAAAATGTTGTAAATCTGATTGTGTTCCCAGCATAGATTAATTCTCAAAAATTTTTTAGATTGAGTCCTGCTGTAGAGGAGATGAGTCCAAGACAAGTACAATGTCTGACAAAAGTTAGTACAAGTTTATTCTCCAGCACCGTGATGTCCCCATGGAGGACTAGAAGAGGATTCCAGTGCCAACCTGTGATGAGTGAACTTTTTGCCTAAGAGAGTTAAGGCCGTGTTGCAAAATAATGGAGGCCACACAAAATATTGACAAGTTGGGCTCAATTTGGACATTGATTTCTTGTTGTTGTGTTTTGATGCCAGAGGTTTAGACATTAATGGCTATGTTATTTTTTTTACCGCCACTCGGAGAACGCATTGGGAGGTGTTCTCTGGGCTCTTGTCAGAGGGCTTTCCTACGATAAAGATATCGTAAGGGCATTACCTGAACAACCTCTGAGTGCTAACACAAGTGGCCTGGCTGCCATCAGCAGCTCGGAAAACAGTCATATAAATCCAGGTGGGCTTGACCCTTAAGGCTGCATTTAAGGATTGCATTATGCAATCCCGCTCCAAGAAAGTGTTGATTGAACAGGAACCCAAGGTATTGGTAAATCCATGTTCAATATGCATTCACTTGGATGGGGACGGATAATCCCCATCCAAAGTATTGGCCCGGGACCGATTTCCCCAAGTGGTACACATCAATTCCCCGAACAATCGTTGTGTGATCGTTCGGCGATTTTTGTGTCGCGGTGTGGCTATTATTCTCACAGTGATCGCCAGTGAATCGAGCCATGTGTGGCCGGCTTAATTTACTTTGTATCAGTGTCTTCTCTTCAGTGTTGTCCCATTATAATACATTCTAAACCCTAGGTGCCCAACCTGTGGCCCGGAGGCCGCATGCGGCCCTTTGGGCAGTGTTTGACGGCCCCCAAAACCTAACTGTTAATTCATAGGGCATAGCAACTCACCTGTGTATTGGTCACACGCTGACCCAGCTTTCCTAATCAACTTTGGCGGTCCTACATCAGTCAAATTGTCAATGTTGATCAGGGAAACCAGGTCTACATATGAGAGCTGCACCCAGGGCCAGTGCTGTCGGGTTTTTGACTGCCTGTCGGGATCTAGTCCATCGCCTGCTAAGATATGTAAACGGGGGGGAGGGTCTGGATTGATGTTATGTGCGGCCCTTTAGTGATGCCGAGGGCCGCACTTGTGGCCCTCCATATCAACTCAGTTGCCCACCACTGTTCTAAACTATCTACCACAATAGGAGAGGTGTACTGACTTTTGGGAGATACCGTATTTAAATTGGGTTGAGTTTAAAATCCACATAATTTGAACTGTATATCTGCAAAACAATGGACAGTGGGATAAGAGTAATGTAATGAAAACTGAGAGGATATAGTGTAGTGAAGTCAGTGGTTACCCTGTGTTGGCCTTTGCATCTGGAAAGTATAGAGTTAATTGATGACTTTTATTAGGTGTGTAAATGAATTATGACAGCTCGGGTCTCTCCCTGAGATAAGACGCATTATAGCCGAAGTAAACCTGGACCATGTCTCTCAGCTTTTACTGAGAGCTTGTATATCTACCTCCGTCACTCCGGCTTCTCATATCTCACATACTTCCTCCCATCTGGAGACTGCGATATGAACCTAACATTTCATGTCATGGCAATAATTACACCCGCTACAGTTATTGATCAGCACATCACATGTCACAGCCTGGACTGTAGAGAGGATGCACAAACTGTATATATTTGCAAACAGAGCTGCCATGTGGAATAAAGAAAACACTTTTGAAGTTGATCTCACAATGTTTAAATGTGAGCAAATGTCTTATTTGCATAAGTTATTTCAGCTGCTTGTGTCCTTGCATGGAGGAGATGGGAAGCAGATGTTGTACGCTCTCACATAATGATGTCATCGCCCAACTTATCTACAGTTTTTTTCAGAGTTTGTTGACATTTGCATGCAGAAGCTTTAATAATCGTGAAAATGTTCACGTTGTGGTCTTTTCAGTGTGCACACATTTTATTGTAGCATTTAAAGCTGATCCTTAAAGCAGACCTACCACCAGAAAATCATGTATTCATAAATGGCATTAGAAGTGCCATAGGCCATAATAGGAAGGATGGTATAAAAAAACTTGTAAGGAGTATCCCTCACAGCACCTCCCTTGCTCTGACATGCGCCATGGTGCACCAGGAAGAGCCTGTGACATCCGTAAACTTCTAATCTTAGCTCTGCATTAAAATGTGCACAGAAACATTTTCCCATAGAAAATCATTATAAATGCCCCCCTGTGGCCATTGGCAAAATTGCACCCTGAGTTAACCCCTGGAAGCTTGGCAAATAAAGATGGAATCTCTCATATGACTCCAGGGTACAGCAGGTAAGTATATTTTTTTAGGATTGTGTAATGCTACTTCACCATCATTTTAACTTAGAGGCAAGTGAAACTTTAATTTTACATATATATTTATTTTAATTTTAAGCATGTATCCGCTGTAAGCAATCTGTTAATTACATTACTTAATAGGTTGAACAGTACTTTGTCCTTTAGGTTCAATTTCAGCATCCTTCAGCTATTCGTATTAGTTTTACCAGCCTAATGGTACCATAGCAGTTCCACAAACAAAGGGCCCCCATACACCTTTAGATTTCTCTGTCAGATTTCTTTTACATCTCAAATTGTTTTACCAAAACCATGTGATATGAGTGACTTTCTGAACCATCAAGTCTACCTGTGTTCAATCACAGAGGACCCGATACTACATAGTTGGTGGTAGATCTAATGGATATCTGACAGAGAGATCTAAAGGTGTATGGCCAGCATTAGAACATGTCCAAGAACTAAAACTATTGATGACGGAGGATAAATTCCCTACGAGTGTCCATAAAACCGGAGACTGCAAATATCTTCTCAAAATTGGTGGTCAGCATTCTCTGTTAAAAACCTGAGATCTAGTAGGTCATCCAAGACTTATAAGTTTGAAACTTGCTACTCTAGGCCTAATTTATACCAGAAATATGATAGAGAATTCACTTTTTCTTTCTTCTTGGTGTTCTGACCTAGAAAATATTGTAATTTAATTGCTAGCTGTAGGCAATACCTATATTTATACGAGATGGCCAGTGTGGTGATAGACCAGCTTAGTAGACATTCATGTAATGGGACTTACCGTGCTCCATCCTTGCAGTCCCCCTGCAACATATGTGAAAATGAATTTTATACAAAAAATTGCGTTTTTGGGTAGCATGGCCCACATCCCAAAAATCATAGGATAGTGTACTTAGAGGTGAAAATTTACCACCAATAGTAAAAATTCCCCCCGACATAAGTCAGGGGCAAGGGGACTTTAACGACCATTAGTTTAAATCAAGATGAATTAGGAGTACAATAAGTGTCTTGGTAAAATTGAAGATCATGTTTAATCCACAATAGCAATTAAAAACATGGCATAGCATGGCAGTGTAAGATGTCATATTACATATCAATGGTAGCAGTATCATTTCACATTTCACAAAAATCCATAGATGTTAGAGCAACAGGTAATACATTTCTAGGTAATTAGGTTTATGTTTATGCTTTTCCTTCGATACTAATTTACATATATAACAATTATTCATTACCAATCAATAAGGATCAACCCCCATGTACAGGTCTCTGCCGTTGCTTGGTCGCCTTTCCCGGCCCCCCGTTCCTTCCCGTGCATAGCCCCCTAGGGGGCAGTGGGCTGATGCATCTCCTAGTGGCGTTTTTCTTTGATACCTATTTAAGTGAGTTAACATATCTAAATATGATTACCCTTTGACCGTTGTACATGTAATGTCTTTGATGCCAACTAACACCATCCGCTGTTCATTCTTTTTTGGCTTGAATTTATACTGGCTAACACAGAATCCACGAGGATAGAAACACCCCCTGAAGAAGTTGTTTGGACGAAACGCGCGTTGGGGTGGGGTGGATCCTGATGAATTCAGGTTCCCCTATCCTGGCTCTTGCCTCATACCTATTACCTAGAAATGTATTACCTGTTGCTCTAACATCTATGGATGTTTGTGAAATGTGAAATGATACTGCTACCATTGATATGTAATATGACATCTTACACTGCCATGCTATGCCATGTTTTTAATTGCTATTGTGGATTAAACATGATCTTCAATTTTACCAAGACACTTATTGTACTCCTAATTCATCTTGATTTAAACCAATGGCCGTTAAAGTCCCCTTGCCCCTGACTTATGTCGGGGGGAATTTTTACTATTGGTGGTAATTTTCCACCTCTAAGTACACTATCATATGTGAAAATGAGTTGTGTGTGTATACACAAATATAATAATCTGCTAAATATTTTTTGTAATTAATATTTTACCAGTTACACAATTGCACCAATAGTTTTATTGTTTTGAAACTAATGAGTTAAAGGAGACCATACTGGGAGTTTGTTTAAAATTTTGCTTTCACTATGATCCCCCTTCTGCATTGCAATCCAATATCTAATTACTGGATTGGGGTCTTCAGCCTCATCTACATCTGCTGGGCTGTATATGTGTTTCAGCTACTGTAGTTTAATCATTTTATATGTATTTAAACAATTGTAGCTTAAAAAGTCCGTCATACTGCCACAATTCTTTAACTTAAAGCGGATGTATACTCAAAATGTATATGTAATATTAAAGTTTGACTTAACTCTGAGCTGGTATGATGATGGTGGCATAGCGCTCCACGAGTCTAACAAAATATACTTACATGCTGTTCCCTGGAATCATATGTGAGATTCCATCTCTATTTGCCAGGCTTCCAGGGGTTAACTCGGGATGCAATGTCACAAGTGGTCACTGGGGCCATTTATAATGCTTTTCTATGAAAAAGTGTGCCTTATTCGTTTTAATGCAGAGCCTAGATTAGAGAATTACCTGTCAATCATTGCGGTTATTTCCGGAGCACAATTCAGGGAGAGAGGAGAAGCTGAGAGGGATCTTCCTAAATTATTCCTTACTGGTAAGTTTTGTTTTTGGGTTTTTTATGCATTCCTCTCTAATATCTGCACTTTTAGTGCCATTCATGAAATCATCAATATACGGTACTGTGGTAAGGCCACTTTATTTATTTATTTTGTATATTAAGTCTTTATTGAAAATTTTCATAATAAAATACAATACACAACAAAGAACCGCAAAGTGTCATACAAATAGGTCACTTTATTTTTACTGAAGAAAGGTGTACTTTATGTTGACAAAAGTAACTAACACAATCATTGTATCGATCATCATTATAACAGTTTCTACAATTCATTCTTAAGGTTCCTGGCTGACTTGACATGGTTGGGTGAGTTTGGTATAAAACAAACTCCACCAACCTGCACAGAGCCCTTATCTCAACCCTTTCAGACACATTAAAAGTGATCTAGAATGGAAGTTGTGATATAGTCCTTACATAGCTGTACTGGATAAACAGGCAAACATTCCCACAAACCCCATCTGAACCTTTCTTGAAACCCTTCATAGAATAGTTAAAGCTGTAGTGACAGTAGGATGGGAAGTCTTAAGGTACCCAGACACGGATCGATTTTGTGTAGGATTCCTGAACGATCGTTCACCATGCACGTTCAGTGATCATTCGGCGAAGAATCGTTCAGGAATTGAACGCGGTCAACCAGGTTTGATTGATCGCGCATGAAGGAATGTCTATGAAATGGTAAATGCCTGTTTGGTCACCATTGCTTTGGATGGTGACCAAGGGTATTGTGCAGGCAGGATATTTTTTGCGTCACCATGCTGCCATCGATTATCCGAGCGGGTATCAACCTGTGACCAGCTTTAAATGTGTCTGTAGATATTATGGTAAAGATGTACTTGGGGTAATAATCTCCATTCACATTATATGTCGAAATTCAGAAATTGTTTAGACGCCTCCAAAGCTCTTCTTAGCAGACTTATGGAGGTTCTCTTTATCCCACACTCTCTCTCTTTTGTGCGCTTTTGTTGCTTTTCTTAATCATATTCAGAGTAAAAAAAAACTATTTGTCAGCGCTTATTTCAATTTTGACCACTTTCCACTTTAATTTATGTAATTCTGGCTATGTTACGGTTTTCATATCCTGTACCCTCCTAGGATATTTAACTTCCTATCGGTATTTTTATTTCTTTCTGGATGTCATTTAAACGCCAATCCCCTCTGGCCATAAGAGGCCTACATTGGACAATTGGCATTGTAAAACTGCTTCCCTCTGTATGACCCCCATTGGCTATCTCAGTATTACATTGCTTTTTATTGCTATGTAAAACAGGTAATCTCCGAAACATTGACTCTAGGGAGCAGAGAAGAGCAAATGACGGGTCAGCCATGGGACAGCTCTGATTCCAATTATGTAAAAAAGCCCTTACAAATTCAAGGTCAGCCGAATCGTTTTCTCAGCGAAATTCCTCGGCTCAGTTATATATAACTAAAGTGCTGCTCATTATCCTCGCTAAAAGTGAGATTTGTAGGATCTCCAATATCGAGTCGCTGATGATTCAGTAAGGTCGCTATAGCCCATATAGTTTGGATTATCTTTCGTTTTACTAATTAAGCTAGGCATACACTGTTCGATTTTAGATCTTGATCTTTTAATCAGACAGCGATCGCAATCGAATCTAAAGTAGTACCACATGGAAGGTTCGATTTTTGATCAAAAAACACAGGAAAGAGTCATTTATAAATGTGTTCATCGAATACAATCGACCCGCCCAACACACACAATGCTACAATTTTAGATTGATCGTTGTATTCTAAAATCGAACCGTGTATGCCTTGCTTAAAGCGGACCTACCACCTGGGAGGTCACTCAGCATTATCAGGGGAGCTGGTTACGAGTTCTCCCCTTCCACTGCATTACGTCCCGCCTAGGCAGCCGAAGTGGTGTCTGGGACATCTCTCCCAGGCAGAAAATCATCAGCAGCTGATCCCCCGCCTCACACCACCCCCACGAGTCACTGCCGCTCCGATAGAGAAGAGACAGAAGGGGGAGGTGGAGTGAAGAGGGGAGGAGAGGAGGGGGGCAGTGAGGGTGGAAGTCTGCAGGTCTCCAGGAGCTAAGATGCCGGCATCAGAACTGCAAGCAAGTGAAGTGAGTATGTTGTGGGTTTTTTTTTTTGTAGCGGTTTCCCAGCATCTGAACTGCTGACAGGTGAGTATTAAGTCTGTTTAATGTATGTCTGTTTTTTTTTTTATTTGAGTTTAAAACCGCTTTAAGTTTTGTTTTCTATAATGGAGCAACACTTACCATTCTGTATAAGTGAAAGAACCACATTATAACTGAAGGTGGAATTGGTCATGGACAAGAGTGGCTGTAAATATGGCAGGAATTCAGTAAGGTTACCGGAAGCAAAATTATTTACAGCATTTCAGTGCTTAATACCCATTTCATTTTTAATGAAATGGGTATTAGGAATTTGGTTTACACATCAGTAAAGTATTAACTCTCTGGCTATTTAATTTTTTTCAAATGGAATAGATTAAGGCTATGTCTCTGTGGCGCTAACAGACCGGATCCACATTACCTGCCTACAGCATCGGCTGTTCCCATGGCGTTCTGCCAATCCGCGGGCCGGATAACGACCCTGCGACAGGTCTATCAGACAAAAGCCAGAAAATTGACCGGCGGACACCTGCTACACTTACTGCTAGTTTACCGGGTGATTAATAACTGCATGTGCAAACAAGCCCTAAATGGCATCCAGAAAGAGATAAGACAGTCCCTCATATTACATGGTTTTGGTAAAACAAAAGGAGATCTAAAGGAAATCTAAAGGTGTATGGGGACCCTAAAGGTTCTCCATCCCCTCCCCAATGGAGATCTCCACTGCAAAGAATACCTATTAAATGCTCCTGGAACTTAGCAGCATGTTACAAGAAGCAAGTAACACGTCCAAAGTATGAACTGCTACACATTACAAGACTATGACATGACAAGTGTGACCACAACATAACTGGACCTATGACAATATTGTCATTTTTTGCGCAAGGCAGTGAATTTCAGCAATGACTAATACATCCCAGTACAATACATCTGTGAAATACAGCTGTGTGAGGCTTACTCTTGGATTAGGATCTCATATCTTACGTATTCTGTAATGTACATTTCTATGCCAAATTCCATTTGCAAAGCACATGATAATAAAGATGTCTCTAGATGTAGCTGTACTGGATACATGATATGTATACATTGATGCTTCCTAACATAATGAACCACTCGCTTTGTGTCATGTCCAGGCTTTTTATATTATCTGGTAGAATGACCAACAACATCATTTATTCATCTATCTTAGCATTTGTGCAGCTCTGGTTGGAAGTATTAGGTATTGGCCATGCTGCCTAGTGTTTGTCACCCTTTACACTAAAATGAGATGACTTTTGTGTTTTTATATCTTCTACATTTTCTGCAAGTTTCAGTGTCGCTTCATCACTCTTAAGGTAGCCACACATGGGTAAATTCCTGTGCAATCAACCTCTGATCAATCACAGCGTGGTGACGTCAGCACACTGTGATTGATCGGGGATCAATTGAACGGAAATTAATGTGCACCACATGGGCACATCGATTTCCGTTCAATGGGGACCATGGGGACCCTTCCTCCCAAGCTTGTAGTGTGTGAATCAGAACACGCTACAAGCTGGGAAGAAATCCATTCAGTCTGCCTCTCACTCAGCAGCGTCGGCTTCAGTGTGAGGAGTGCTGGCTCCACCCCCTTCATACTGACAGCCGACGGCTGTGCAGAAAGGAGGCAGGAGCCGGTGACATCCAATACTTTGCATGAAGACTCATGTCTTCATGCAAAGTAATGGAGATTGAACGGGGGTTTTCCAAAATGTTGGAACCCCGTTCAATCCAGTTTCTTCGAGCAGGCTCAATTGATACTGCTTGAAGGGAGGCACACACGAGTAGGTTTGTAAACAGATTAGAGTACAATCAATCACCGTGAGCACGCACGTTGATTGATTGTACTTGAATCTTTTTACAGATCTACCCATGTGTGCCTAGCTTAACATGGTCTTTTAGAAATGTTGTACCCTTCCATATGTTGGTTTGACATCTCCTAAGAGATCCTACTGCAACTAAAGGTAGCCATACACAAGGCGATTCTGCCTTGATAGATGAGGGATCGACTTCAGTGGGATGACATCATCCCGCTCCAGCTTGACCCTCAGCTGATCGGCGGGCACCCTTTGTGTGCTGGCCATTTCAGTGAATGGGGACTGCCGTCCCTATTCAAAGTAATGGGATCGGCCAGGAATTTACCGGCATGTCAGATCACCACGCGATCCAACATGCAGGAGATTCCTGGTTTATCTCACCAGGGATGACAACCCGATCTTCAGCCGAGCAACTTCCGGGCAATTGTCGGGAGCGCACACGGCAGATGATTGGCCGAAAAATCGGGTGCAAATAGGGCCATGTATGGCTACCTTAACCTAATTCATATCCATGCAACATGGAACTGTTTTTTTTTTGCCATGATATTGAAAAACAACACAGACATTTGATTTAAACGTCATCTTAAACACTTAAATTCTACAAAACCAGAGGCAATAATACATACAATATTTTCTTGAGAACACACATTTCTCAGCAGCCCTAAGAAATGTATAGCTAACCAATAAAAGGGAAGTATATAGACTACTAGAACACATATTTGGTTATCCTACTTGGGGAACATAGCAGAGGTATAATATAAAGTGAGAACAAGCTTCTGGTAATAAATTAGAAGGGAAATGTGGTTTCCAAGTTCCTAGCATGTTGATGCATAATACATGTCTACTATTCATAATTTAATGGAACTCTATGCTATGCATGAATATTTACGGTGCTTTGGGAATGGTTTTTAGAGATTGCAAGGAGTAGGTGTCTCCCAGACAACTTACCTTCCTAATTCACAGCTTCAAACTCATTGAGGTACAACCAAAATGTTTTAGGGCCCTTTCATATTATATGCGTTTTTATACATATATACAAAAACGCATTAGTTTTTTTACATTACATCTGCATTTGCGGTTTTGAACAAATCAATGAAGAGTGCAAGAATAATAAATAAATAATAAATAAAAAACGCAACACATGCATTGTGAACATTGGTTGTCTATGTAAAAATGCATGCAGTAAAAAAAAAAAACGCACCGCATATAGTGTGAAAGGGCCCTTAAACCCAATGCCATTTGCTGCCTCCCCAGTAAAGTCAATATTAGAGCCACTGTAGATTAAAGGAAATAACATGCATAGCTAAAATCAAATAAATAAAGCTTAAAAGAGAAACCATAAAGAAACAAAAATTCTATCCTATCCAGTAAAATTGTATAACAATGATAAATCTATTCATGGTGTGGTGTCCGCTCTGTGTTATTCTATTCGGCTATACGTTTTTCAGACATGGGCCTGGTAGTTCTAGTAGGGGTAACAAAGTCGCAAAGTCTTTGTTTAAAATGGGAACCCTGGTCTCGTGGTATTCCATTCTTCAAATTGTTTTCAAATGAAAAAACTCATTCAATGACCAAATCTAAAGAGCTGCCAGGCTACAATATGTAATGTTGCTGTTCTGTGTGAATTTGCTTTCAGGGGCGGGCAAACTTTTTGACTCGTGGGCTTCAATGGAATCTTACTTTTGACAGAGGTAGTCCATCGAGATGAGCTTCCCTGGTAGCCGCATCACAGGGGCGGAGTGATCTCTGCTGTCACTTTCCCAATGAGAGGCAGAGGGATACTATTTTGGTGTTGGGGATTTGGGTTACGGGTTTCAGGTGAAGAGTTAGGTTTAAGCTGAGGGGTTTGAGGGTTAGGTGAGGGGATTTAGGGGTTCAAAAGAAGCTAAAAGAATGCATTTAATACATAAACAGTATGGTGAAATTTTAACAAGGACAATTCAAAAAACTTTCTTCTCTATTTATTAGGTCCACAATATCCAAAACACTTTATTTTGGTACATTTATTCTGTTATCATCCCTGCCTCAATAACCCCTATGAACTTTGGGACCCCCCAAAAAAACTTCAGACTTGACCTCCTAAGTATTTGGGAAACTTCTCATTCAATGTGTGGGCCTTGGTGGGTTCTTAAATTTGACAATGGGTCTGGTGTTCCATCCAGATGAGCTACCCTGGTAGCTGCATCACAGGGGTGGAGTGATCACTGCTGTCACTTTTCCAATAACAGATGGAGTGATACTCTTAGTGTTGGGGGGTTTGGGTTAGGGGCTATAGGTGAGGGGTTAGGTTTAAGCTGAGGTGTCCGGGGGTTAAGGTGAGGGGATCTAGGGGCTAAATTGAGGCATTCTGCAAGTTAGGAGGTTTGGGTGAGTGGTTCTGGAGCTGGGGGGGGGGGGGGGGGGGGGGGGGGGGGGGGGGGGGGGGGGGGGGGGGGGGGGAGAGGTTTGGGATTAAGGTGTTTAAATATACAATTGGGCAGTTTGCAGTTTGCCCCAGTCTGACACTAGATTTGTGTCACCCCTGAAAACCGGAATTCATGAAAATCTGTACAGTCTCTCACATTCTAGTGACTTGTCCTGATTATTAATATTATTATAATCATTTATTTATATAGCGCCAGCATATTACGCAGCGCTGTACAATACATGGATAAATGTCAGAAATGACCACCATTGTTGTCTATGGGAGACAGGGAAATTGGGACAGGCTGCTCGGCATTGACACCCGAAACAAACAGTAACAATTTTCCTGGTTAAATTATAACAATCACAATCAAATGTGATCCTCGCAAATGGTTATTTCAGACAATTTGATTGGGGTTTCTTGTTCAAATGTCTTTTTTTTTCTTACTTAAAGCCAAGTCACAGGAAAAGTTAATAGAAGAAAACCTTTCTCATCAACCGCAAATCACTGCTCAATGGGCCATGTGATTGGAATATTAAAGACAACGAGAAAGGCACGGTGAATTTATATAATTAGACAATTGGCATGGCTGCTTGATAAGGTTGTTGCATGCACCTCGTGTAGCTGGTACAAGGGGCATCTGGGGATTACTCTCTTTCTCTATCTCACAACGCTGTGACAAATTAGCATGCCGTCCGCAGCCTTTTCCTACTAATCACCAATTGGAGGCATGGTGACTGCGGGATATGGATCACACAGTCATTTGTTCTGTTAACGCACTGGCAGGATTCCGAAGCACAGTGTGCGTGACAACCGGCTGCTGTATTTATAAAAAGGCAGAAAAACACCAAAGTATTAAAAGCTACATAAAAGAGTAGCTACAAGAATACATTTAATGCATAAACAGTATCGTTTTATTTTTAGAATAGCAGTTTAAAAGCCCATTTAATCTTTAGTATCAATTTATTATCTGCTCGGCAATGTAAGCACCGAGGGAGAAGGACCCTATGTTTCTGTGTTCTAAATTTTTGATGTTGGTTTAGTTTGCAGTTTAGTTTGTTTAGTTTGTCAATTATTGTGTATTACAGACATTCAGAACATAATCTGATGCTGCAAGTGTTCAAATATAATTATTATTATCTTGTATTTATATAGCCCTGACATATTACGCAGCGCTTTACAGAGCATGTATTGTCATATCATTAACTCTCCTCTCAGAGGACCTCACAATCTTAAGCTGGCCATACACCTTTAGATCTCCCTGTCAGATATCCTTTAGATCTACCAACAACTATGTAGTGCCGGGTCCTCTGCCATTGAACACAGGTAGACTTGATTGTTTAGAAAGTCCCTCATATTACATGGTTTTGGTAAAACAAAAGGAGATTTAAATAAAATCTGACAGAAAAATCTAAAGGTGTATGGGGGCCCTTAAGTGGGGTGCAGTGGGGGACGGCTCGATAATCAAGCTGTCCAATGTACCCTGCAGCAGCGTGATGACGTCATCACGCTGCTGTCAGATATCGTCAGAGCCGAGGAGACGGCTCTGCTTTCTCCCCGGCTCAGTCCAGCGGTCTCTAGGCAAAGCAACAGACATCGGCCATATTTACGCTCATGTCCGATATGGCTGATTTGTCCTGCTCGAAAACAGCTATGGGCGCATATTTTATGGGCCAGATAGATGGCCGTGAGTGCGCATGGCGCTCGAAGCGGCCATCGATCTGGCCCATATCTGCAGGTCTTTACCCTGCTTTAACCTGGCTACAGCCGCATAGATCTGCAGCCAGTTTTTTTAGGTATTTGACTGTGAGTGATGTCGTTATTACACCGCGGACAAGCGCCCGTTGATCGGACAGGGAATTGCTGCGCACACAGATTCCCTTATAATACTAGGGTCCCCATGCAAACTACTGGCTGATCGCTGTTTGGAGCAACCGGGATTGGCTGCTTCGATCCACAGATGAATTTCTCCCATTCGTTTGTGTATTGGAGACTTTAGTCACGTGTAACTTACATAGGAGAATATTTTTTGAGGCAAAAATTCTTTGAGGCAAGAATTCTGTGAATTCTTGCCTTCTGCTGTGTTATCAGCCCTGCCCATGAATTAGGAGACCTCAAAAAAAATACCAAAAAACCTCCTAGTTTTTGGAAGCTTCCTTATAAATGGTGTTTATTCTATTTTTTATTCTTTTTGCATTTCTGTTGAATATTTTCCTTTTAAATCATCTGGTAATGTCCCTTCTCCACAAGTGAATTAAAAAAGTCTTTAAATTGTAATGATATCCCGTTTGCAGATTCCCAAGAATAATCAAACGATCCTCTTTAGCCATTTTTCTAATGATTTAACAAGGGGTGAGGTTTTAGCAGCTCCAGCCCAAGAAACACATTTGCATAGAAATTGCTTTTGTTTTACACCACTGACACTGCAATGAATTCACAGACCAATTAAAATGGAACCCGATACAAGATGTTTCTGGCTGGATTCTTCAAATGCTAATGATACAACTTTCCTCCTTCGGCACAAGGCTAGAATCTTCATGGCCACAGAGCCATAGAACATTGCGCACAACCTTGGACATTTAATCTCCAGTTCATTTTACATTTACATTCTGGTAAAGAGGGAAGTGAGCGCTTGCCTCCAAATTTAATGTTACCATTCAAATAGCAATAAGGACACGAATATTGGAACTAACGCCATAACCTTTAATATAGTAGAGAATATCTGTGCAGGCCTAGAATACTAAAGCATCCTTGAGATTTCCAGAATTTTTAAAAAAGACCTAAGTGTTCAAAATAACACTTTAAGCCACATAGTACAACTTTGGCTATGTTTTCACATCTGTCGGCACCCCCTCCGCTAAGTGTATTGCTTGGCGGGAGGTCCAGACGGGGCACATTCACTTACCTGCTCGGCGTATGCTGTGTTCTCACAGCGCTCAGCCGTTCCACTGATGCAAGGCTGCTCTGTCAGGATCTTTGCCAAGCAATATGCTTAGCGGAGGGGGTCCCGATGGATGTGGAAACATAGCCTTAACACTCATCGCACAGAGAATTTCAATATGCGACCAAAATTGATATTTAGCAGATGAAGTGAACAATTACTGTACTTTCATGTCCATTTCATTTTTGCTTGGTATATACCCGGGTATCGGCAAAAATAGCCCCTCTTGGCTTATACTTGAGTCAGGGTCCCACTTACCTGACCGGACACCGGCAGCCTCTGTGCATTCGGTATCACATTTGTGCAGATCACCTTGGAAAAGAAAATTCCTATTCAGCAAAGGCATTCGAGCATGCTGGCGGTCGGCTGCCTCATCTTCCCAGGCCTATAATGCTTCATAACCGCTGTACATTGTATATATGTAAGGGTCCCCTTACACCTAGATTTATCTGTCAGATTACCATTAGATCTCCTTTTGTTTTACCAAAACCATGTAATATGAGGGACTTTCTAAACCCCCCCCCCCATACACCTTTAGATCACTTCACAATTTCCATTAGATCTACCAACAACTATGTAGTGCCAGGTCCTCCCTATTAGAATACATAGTGATTGGAAGGTTTAGAAAAAGTCCTTATATTACATGGTTTTGGTAGAACAAAAGTGGATTGTACAGAAATTGTATGGTAAGATTTTAAGGTGTATGGGAGCCTTAAATCCATACAATCTCATTTAGAGCTACCAACAACTATGTAGCGCCGGGTCCTCCCTGATAGAATAAATAGTGATTGGAAGGTTTAGAAAGGTCCTCATATTACATGGTTTTGGTAGAACAAAATTTAATTGTATGGAAAGATTGTAAGGTGTATGGGGGCCTTAAAGGATATCTGACAGAGAGATCTTAAGGTGTATGGCCAGCTTAACTGTGAATGCTAATGCAGTGGAAAATGTCTCCAGTTCTATAAGGAAATGACCACATAACTTTTATTTAATATGTTGGGCTTTTTTATATGAGCCTCTTTCTGCTTAGGTTTACGGTTTTCTAAATGTACGGACACATGTGCAGCTAATAACTGTGTGCCTCCTAAGCTTTTAACATGAGCATTAAGTACACTTATTTACTGAAATAACTTTGATTGTATAAACTCCCATAAAAGCGGAATTATACCAGTTTAATTATGTCTTCTCAGGCAGTCTGAAGGTTTTTTTTCTGTGTTGCTGGCAGGATAACATGGCAGCTGAAACCTGTGGGCAGACTGCTGGGAGATTTTTCTTTTCCCTGACTATTCTGTTTTCCTTTCATGTGAAGCCAAGTGAAAGGCTTGGAGTGAAATGTAAACTCAGCAGATCTTCAGGGGCCTGCTGCCCGATGAACCAGTTCAGAGAGTTTAAGAGGAGTCTACATTTAAAGCTGTGAATAAGCGCAGAACGCCGTGGCTCGGCCCCCGTTCTGATTCCCAAATGTTTGTTCTCGGAGTGAATGCGACCACAGTTAGCCGCTGGCTGTCTCCATCTCTTACGGCGTCTTGTTTAGATACAGGGCAGCTTCTTGTAGGCCTGTTAGGATATTAGGTGTGTAAAACTCACACACAACCTCCTATTCATAAATATTATCAAATGGACCATTGTACCATCAAACGACACTTTGTATATGTGAAATGACTGTAGTGTATTATGTGTCCTGAGATCTTACAGTCAGTTTTTATCCTCCACGTTTCTTTTTTACCTTCTGACTGGAATGATGGGAAAGTATATTGGATGTGCGAGACATAAACTCATTCACTCATAACCAACGTTTACTTGACCGTTCTTCAATCCTAATGATAGTCACATATTGATGGATTGTACCACCACACCGATCCATTCCTTTCCTTGCCTGCTCTATTATACCATTGGATACAAATATATCAATCCAGATAATGTCCTACAGCTAGGGCTTTTTCTCCAGCTATGCAAATCACAGCCCCCGCTAAACAACTTCTCAGCTAGCGCACCCCCAACAGCATTTTGGCTAGCATAACCCCGGGTCAATAACATATTGGCTAACAACTCTGCACCCTCTGCCCCCTGGTCAACAACTTATCGGCTAGCACAAATCTAAATCCCCCCACCCACTCAACAACTATTTTGCTACCACCAACCCCACCCACACCGGCCCTAGGAAACAATTTTGCATAGAGCCCAAAAATGCTAGAAAAGCTCCTGCCTACAGCCAAAACACAGGAGGACCAGCTGTAGGATCGTAGATCTCCTTCTTGGCTTATTTTTTGTTTCCTGAACTACCTTCAGGAACCACACATTACCATAATTGACACCGGACCATTTGTATCACCCAATCTACTGTATGTGCTGTAAACACCCATGAGATACTCTACTGAAATTTGTCAACATGACCCACCATGGCTCATTCTTTATGCTTGATTTCCATCACTTCTGGTCTATTGATTCTGTTAAAAAAGATTCGATCTTCAAACTATCTACTTAAATGATACATTTTTAAGTTGTTCGAATGCCCACCTTAATTCAGTCATTTGGTCTGCATGTACTCCCCAGCAGCATAAGCCTGTCACTGTAATGTTGCAATGGGGTAAGAATCTCAGAAGATGAAGTTATTGGGTCACAGTGTCTGGTTGAAGAGCAGCGCAGGTTTCCGTAGAAAATAATTGGATTCGCCACTTCAACGCAGGAAGTGCTTACAGGCAAATGTGTTTAGAAAATATGATGCTGAGCAATTTCTAAATAAATCTGAAAAGCCAGCACTTTACATAAAGGTAACAGCTACTCAAGATGTTGGTGAATTTCTTTGGAAGTATTCAAATTTTTGCCTGTTTTGGAAGTTAACTTGTGAATACTCGCATTCATATGCAGGTCAAGGTATAACTAGTAGTAGGCCATCATTCTGGACTACTGATTACTGTTTTTTGCTAGAAAATATCCTTAACATCACTGAATATGTAGAATCCGACTAACTACTGCTAGTTATGTGGGTTGGATTTTTCATAAGGTTCCCATACACTGTTAAATATTTCCATTTGATCACTAGTTCTGAGCTAAATAACAAATAGGAACCAGGACATGAGGCGCACAACCTAGGGCAACAAAGTAAAGTTCTGTAAATGTTAATATAAAAGATAAAATATTATTAATATATAAAGCAGGTAAACCAGGCTTACCAAGAATTGATCTCCCCGGGCCGTGTGGTTATCAGGATGACGTCACTTCCTAGTTATGGATGAGATCACTTCCTGGTTACAGATGCTGGAGGGCTCAGTAGGATTCAAGTGGCAGCTTTTTTGTCAACCAACTTTTTATATACTATATATTTTTTTTATCATTTACAATACCTTCTTATGTTGCACTAGGTTGTGCACCTCATGTCCTTGTTCCTATTTGTCTGTTACGGGTAGGGGGGGGCACACTCCCCATTCATATTGGGAGCTAAACACCTACAGGCAACCTAAACACCCACCCCTCATACTGACCCAATTTTACTCTGTGATCTTTGCTTAGGCCCCATACATCTACTGAGAGCCCTTCTGGCCACTGACATCACTGTAACTGTGTAACCAACTGTGCGCAACTTTTACCTTTCTGATCTAAATAGCGCACCATTTTAAACTAATGTATTGCCAATAGCAATTGATTGGTCCATCCAAACATTCTTTCTATAAGAAGCTGCTTATAGCCTAATGTCTTTACATAAAAACTTTGGACGTCACTTAAGGTATTTAGTTTAGTTCTGATGCTGTTTCGTATAGAAGTCTCAGTAAGTAAAGTTGTCCTAAATCTTCCAAGCTAAATACTGTCCTGCTTGCACACTGATGACTGTCTGATCGAGCATATGAGTTTGGTTACATATTTCTATTTCCAGGTCTTTGCTCTTGTGGCACACTTAACTCCTTAGTTCTAATTTTGCAATGTGAAAGTTCAGTAGATCTTAGGATTGGCGCTTGGCAGTCGAGACGTGTGTGAAGGATGTGTTCAGCCTGCAAATAGCAGTGGTCCTATTTATTGTAGCCCAGGCCTTCGCTGGACTTCTCAAAGCCCCTTTCAGAGAAGCTCCTCTGGGTATGAGAGCACCAATATGCATCACAATACTTCTTTTCAGACTTTTTTTTATCTTTGAAAAGGGCGAATTTGAAACAAGGATCTAAAAGAATCTCTCAATAGGCCAACCTGTGAACGGACAAATGATTTTGGCTTCCCATGTCCTTCTTTATTAGCTATGTACCACTGAGTTGCAACAGATCTATGCAGAGGTTGTATGTGACACACATTAACCCATCATTTTAATCGGTCTAGAACAGCTTGCGCCGTGAATACTTTTACTGCCCTATAAATAGTAATGTAGGATTGATTTTTCTCATTTAAATATCGTAGCTCATTACATTTGGCCTGGCTAATTAATACATGTGTTTCCTGGTCAGACACAATTTGAAAGTAAACTAGTGTATTTTCTATATGAATTTATACCTTTTATATGTATATTTAAAGCAGTTTTGTATTGAAAAAAAAAATAACATATACACATTACTTACCACCTGTCCCAGGCTACCTTAGCCAAGCAAACCGATCCTAAGCCTAAAAACGACACACCTAAACTTAAATCTACTTTGTTGTCGATGCTGCCATGCTTGTTGCTACCTTAATGTCATCCTCTAAAATGGCCGCTTATCTTCTTCCAGTCTCCACTTTGCTGTGCCCTTTCAATGTCTGCCAAAGACTGGAGGGGTGGAACAGAGCAGAGACTAGATGAGAGGATCTTCATCCAGTCTGC
Organism: Ptychadena robeensis; assembly: GCA_036250615.1. Classification (NCBI taxonomy): domain Eukaryota; kingdom Metazoa; phylum Chordata; class Amphibia; order Anura; family Ptychadenidae; genus Ptychadena; species Ptychadena robeensis. The sequence goes on from CM070032.1 coordinate 186,197,728, forward strand.
TGTCGGCCCCTTGGAGAGACAGAGCCGAGACTAGTTGAGGGGATCTTCATCCAGTCTCCCCTCGGCCCCTTCACTGGCTGTCACAGAGGTCACTACCTAAAGGGGTAGAGTGAAGGGTAGACAAGTCAAAGGGATCTTCATCTAGTCTCCACTTGCACAAGGTGATGCCACGGTGGGCTGCCTGGTGCAAGGGGACATGGATAGGTAGACATCTTGAAACTTCTACCTTTCGCCCTGTGCTGTGGAGCAAGGTCTCTGGAGGAATGGTGTGTCACCGGATTTAGTGGATTTTCACCCAGCTGTTTTATTTTTTGTTATGCCCAACTTTTCCCTGTTATCTGAACCTCTGGTACTGATAATGCAAAGTGGGTGAGCGGGCGATAGGTTCACATTAATAGTCTGATTTGTGAGTACTTCTTTGGTGCATGGAACATCGGGCTGACTAAGGGCTCATTTACAACCGCACAGTAAAGGACCAATTAGTGCAACCAACCAGTGAAGCGTCCACCGATCGGTTTTTGGGCTTTTGCTGATATACCTGTTACAGGGTCATTATCAAAATGCAGACAGGAGCGCCCAGTCATTTTGCAGCCTGCTGTGGACTGACAGCCCAGGAAACGAAAGTGTAAATGTTGCCCATACCCAGACCCAAGTTTTTTTGTTAAATTGCCGATAGATCGGCCATCGTGGGCATTCACAAGGATCGTTCTGTAGGCGATTGTTCAGGAATCACAACAAAAACACTTGTTTATTTGATCATACAGGGAACCAACATATTGGTAAATCCCTTTTTATCACCATTTTTTTTTTTAAAGGGGACTAGGATCCCCATCCAAACTATTAACCAGGAATTAATCATGCAAAGTGGTGCACATCGTTTTGACAAACGTTTAATGATCGATGACCGTTGCATCACATTGTGTCCCATTGTTCGCTGATTGAACGGGTGTCGACTCGTGTATGGGCGCCGTTACTGATCAACTTTTTTTTCTTTCAGTCTGCAATAATGGTGGGGTTTAAAGCAGACTGAAAAGTAAAAATAAGTCAGACTTATAGAGGTTATCACACTAATTACACACCAAAAACACCTCTTGAAAAAGTTGCCAAATCAATACTTGAAACCTATAATTCCAAAAGCTGGCCCAGACCTGTTTAACCTTGGCATACAGGCCACACATTCATAAAAGTGTCTTTTCCTGGAAGCCTGAGCCATGGGAACAATAAATAATATTTTATCTTTAAAATGTAGGCAGCAAATAAATACAGTAAACAGCAAATGCCGTCAAAGTCAGGGTTCACTCTGAACACAATTGAGTACTCCATATGGCTGTGTAAAATGTATTTGTAATGCATCACAAAGTCCTAAATTACCACAAAAAAGACCAACGGATACCGTGTTTCCCCGAAAATATGTCTTGTATAAATTTAAATATAAAGATGCCCTACGTCATATTTTCAGGGGATGTCTTCTTTTTCCATGAAGAAGGATATGGCACTGGGTATCAGGATGGGGGGGGATCACTTAAAATGACACAGGGGGATCAGAGGGGGGAATCAACATGGCACAGGAGACTCAGAGGGGGATTACAGTACTATATTTTCGGGGGTGCCCTTTTTTCTGGGTTATGCTTAATACTTCAGCATGAGGCAAAAATGTAAGTGTGCCTTATTTTTGGGGGGAGGCCTTATTTCTCAGCATGAAGCAAAAATGTAAGGGTGCCTTATTTTCAGGGGAATGCCTTATTTCTCTGCATGAGGCAAAAATGTAAGGATGCCTTATTTTCAGGGGGATGCCTTATTTCTCTGCATGAGGCAAAAAGTGTGCCTTATTTTGGGGGGATGGCCTTATTTCTCAGCATGATGAAGCACAAATTTAAGGATGCCTATTTTAGGGGGGGGAGGGATAACCCTTATTCTCGGCATGAGGAAAAATGTAAGGGTGCCGTGGTGAGGTTTTCAGGGGGAGGGAAGCCTTATTCTCAGCTGAAGCAAAGAATGTAAGGGTGGCTTATTTCTCAGATCGAAGCAAAAATTGTAGGGTGCCTTATTTTCAGGGGGATGCCTTATTTCTCTGCATGAGGCAAAAAAAATGTAAGCGGGGTGTTTATTTTCAGGGGGTATGCTATGTTTCAGCATGAAGCAAAAATGTAAGGATGCTTATTTCAGGGGGGGGGGATGCCTTATGTTCTCTTGCATGAGGCAAAATGTAAGGGTGGCCTGATTTTCAGGGGGAGATGGGATGCCTTATTTCTCAGCTGAAGCAAAATTAGGGGGGGTTTGTCTTAGTTTCAAGGGGGGGGGATGCCTTATTCTCTGCATGTAAGGATTCGCTTATTTTTTGGGGGGGGGGTGCCTTATTTCTCAGCATGAAGCAAAAATTTAAGGGTGCCTTATTTTCGGGACGATGCCTTATTTCTCAGCATGAGGCAAAAATGTAAGGGTGCCTTATTTTTGCGGGGATACCTTATTTCTCTGCATGAGGCAAAATGTAAGGGTGCCTTATTTTCGAGGGATGCCTTATTTTCAGGGAAACAAGGTTAGTCTTTCGAGGAACGCCGGCAGAAAAGAGCACACTCCTCATAAGACAGGGTTTGCTTTCTCTTTGCAATGTAAAGCTTTGTTTTCTAAATTCGAATGGTGTTCACCTTTTACCAAACGTCAGTTCCTTTGATTCGATGAGGGTTGTTTTCTTTCAGTGGAGAAGCAAGATGTAGGTAATTATAGTAACTCAAACATAAAAGCTCCCCATGTTGTTTTCATGCTCTTCCCTTCCTTGCGGAGTGATACATCTGCCGGATTTTGAAGGGCTGCTTAGATGCTGAGAAATGAATGAATATGGGAAGTTGCTGTAATAATTCCTCTTGAAGTTCTAGCTCTGGGAGGGATCAGCCTCTCATGTACTTCATTAGGGAAAGACTTTGCTGTTGAAAGCTAGAAGGACATTCGGATCTCAGATCCTTGTTTATTGACTAACACGACCGCCTGCGGCGCTACAATTTACGCACTGCTTTGAATTTGGACACATTGTCAACATGTGTAACACATTCATTTGTTTCATTTGCAATTCAGCTCTGCGCTCCATATTTAGTTTTATGCTTTTCTTAAATGTGGGGCCTAATAAAAACTTTAAATTAGGGGCCTGCTGTTGGCACAGTTATGGTAAAAGGAATTCCTTACACAATGTTACAAACTTGTTTCGTTTAACTGTGTTCCAGCTAGTAATTGGATAATTTTTTCAGCATTGTGTTCTCATATTGTGATGAGGGTACAAGAATAGCTACAAAATGCTCATACAGTAATAAAACACTTTGTCCTGTCTGTTTATAACTTGCTTAACCTCCTGGGCGTTGCACACGTGGTGTGCTTTTTTTAAAACGTGCCATGGGCAACTGCAGCAGATCACAATGCAATCCTCCACGATTTCCTGCCCTCCAGGACACCCGGACACATCCTGACATCACTGGTGTAGAAGTATGCTCTAAAAAAGTAATGCCCCCTCCATATCATGGATACCAATGGCACTGTCTATCCCCCCCCCCCCCCCCCCCCCCCCCCCCCCCCCCCCGCCCCTCAGGTCCCATATCTGACTTCATCAGGGGGAACACAGAAGCATCGCTTCTCGTCGGACAGGTGAGTTTGCCTAAGTGAACTTTATTAGCTGAGAAACTCCCCCCGTGTTAACTCAGGCAGAACGCCCAGGAGGTTAAAGTGTCCCTAAACCCAGGAACACTTTTGTTAACAAAACATATATCTGAGTTACCCTCTCAAACACATCTGTCCCATTTTTGATCTCCTAAAAGCTTGGAGAAAAAAATTTAACCATGGAGGTTAGGTTCACACAGAGGGATGGAAGTCGGGCACTGGTGGTAACTATAAACTAAATCAGTGGGATGATTACAGCTTACCTATTTAACACAGTGAGTGAGTGCTGATGTAAAGGATTCCATCTTCATGGACCAGGGCATGATGCAATTCCTATAATCATTTATGGGTACAGATATTATCCTAAAGGGGTCATCCTGTCCATTTTTATAATGGTTGTTTTTAATGCAGTGTTTTAATGCAATATTTATTTTTTTCAGGGAGTACCTCAGTTACCGTGTGCCAAAGCTTTGTACAACTATGAAGGGAAAGAGCCCGGAGATCTGAAGTTCAACAAGGGTGACATCATTGTGCTTCGCCGACAAGTTGATGAAAATTGGTACCACGGGGAAATCAATGGGGTCCATGGCTTCTTCCCAACTAACTTTGTGCAGATTATCAAGCCTTTACCTCAACCTCCACCTCAATGCAAAGCACTTTATGACTTTGAAGTTAAAGACAAGGAAGCTGACAAGGACTGCTTGCCATTTACAAAGGTAGGAGGCCACAGACCAAAGATGGAGTCAGCGAATGTAGTTCTTTTTCTCTGAGATAACTGGCTAGTCATATTTGTAGATCTTAGCTCAACCTTAGAGTTAAGTTCCCCATACATGGGTCCATTCCTTGTTCAATCCCTGACCCACAGGATCGATGATTTCATGCTGTGTGCATTTACAGCCATCAATTGCACGGGTCATCGATTGAAGAACCCTATCTTCGAGCAGGATCAATTGAACGGGTATTGACCAATATATATTAAAGTCTTCTACGCTGTGGCCAACACCTTTATCTAACTGCATTGGCCAATGTACATGAATCCAGGACTATTCACTAAGCCCAGTAACGGCCAGTCATGCCTAATGCCTGCCATACACACGCCGATGTGTGCAGGCAGACTACCCCCGATGTCGCTCCGGGAGGCTAACATGATGACGTCATCACGTTAGCCTCCCATTGCATTCTGGGGCCCCACAATCGGCCAGGCACCCTTTGTGTGCCGGCCATAAGCAGCGATGGAGACGCCGTCTTCATTGCTGCTTATGGCAATCGGCTCAGATTTTCCGACATGTCGGATCTCTGGCCGGCCGAGACATGTGGGGACATGCCAGTAAACGGCCGGATTTTAACCTGACCGACGGTGAGAGCGCGCACGCCCGTCGGTCAGATTAAAATCCGGCCGTTTATCGGTATGTGTATGGCCAGCATTAAGGAGGATAGGGGAGATATTGTGGAATGTATATACACTTTAAATCCAGAAAGGATATGCAAATTTTAGGGATCAATCAAAGTTATATATTGATGTACTGGATACAATAATAATAATGAAACTTTAAGAGCATTATTCATTTAGGATTTCTCTTTCTAGGAATGTTACTTAATTTATTTCAGACAGAATGGGGACTATGACAGGGAGATCTCACTACATATTCAATACTTCTATTAAGCCAAGAGTGACTCAGCGTGTTATACTAATGCAAAACAATCTGACTTTTGGATGGATTGAGCTTTCTTAGCAGGACTCCAGACATAAAACCTTACCTACTTGTATTACTAGACAGTGAAAGGAGATGAGTTACAGTGATGACCTTCACTTTCTGTTCTGCATTTAGCATACCTTTTGTCATCAAAGCAACTAATTGGCTTTTTGTGCTATTTCTTTCTCTCACAATCTAGCTCTGCTGTACAAGGCCCATATAGAGCCCCCCATACATGGCTTGATATCCGTGCGATGCACCCGCAATCGATCACAGTGTGGTGATGTCTCCATGCTGTGCTCAATCGCAGATCGATCGAACCTGCTTTGCACATCGATTACCATTCGATGGGGACCCTGGTCCTGTGTACACCCAGTGTTGTGAGATATCATTTGAAGGTTTTTTCACAACCCCAGGTGGAAGCTGCTAACAGGTCGTCCATCGAACCCACCACTATGGCCACCTTTAGACTAATACAATCTAAAATGTATATGCTACCTAAGCCAACCCCCCCACTCTAGCGCTTGAGATGAACCCAGCTCATCCAGAGTTTGTTTACAAAAGAAACTTTGCCCAAGCTGGGATAAACTTAAGCTAGCCACACACGGGTAGATTCCCGTGCAATCGACCACCAATCAATCACAGCGTGGTGACGCCACCACGCTGTGATTGATCGGGGATCAATTGAACGGAAATCAATGTGCACCACATGGGCACATCGATTACCGTTCAATGAAGACGGCTAGCTAGAGTTCTCTACGGCATCCAGCATGTAAAGCCGAACACGCTGGAAACTGAAGAGAAATCCAGCCAGCTTCTCTCCCCGTAGAGCCCGGCTGCAGTTAAGAGTGCTGACTCCGCCCCTTTCACACAGACTCTGCTCTATCAGCGCGGGCTGTCAGTTCTGTATGAAAATGTCGGCTTTCCCTGCACACTACATGAAAATTCTTTCATGTAGAGCAGGGGTCTCAAACTCGCGGCCCGCGGGCCATTTGCGGCCCTCTGGATCTTGTTTTGCTTGTTTGGCGGCCCGCCTAGGATACTCTGCATCATCATACTCTGCTTTACGAATAGCACTGGAGCTATCGCAGGGGGATCCGAAATCTTCTTCCTCCTTCTTAGACGTCTTGTGTTTGTAACACCCACCTGTGCTACGCTCAGCTGAGATGTTCCCAGAGACTGTTGTTAGTAGCCGGCTCGGCTGTGTGGCTCTGGCTGGCAGCAGGTGAGTGGCGGCAGCTTTGGTTCTCCCAGTGCTGTGTACGGACGGCTGGCTCTCTCTGGGGGGGGTCAACTCTGGGACGTGATAGAAGACAATCGCTCCGTGTGGCGCCTGCAAGAAGAAAGTGGCGCGGGAATGCGTAATGAGCGCGCTTGCCCTATAACTGTAGCGGGGAAGTGCTGAGAGGATTCAGCAGAGCTCAAGGAGCTGGGCATCCCCACAGGTGAGGGGGCTGGAATGGGCGCCATTACCCTGCTCATGTGTAACAGTCGGGGACTGACTCCTGGTCCCGGTAATCTCTGCCATCCATGCCGGGAAAGTAGGTCATGGCAGAAGTTGTGACCTATAAATCCCTTATGCGGCCCAGCCTCATCCTGACTTTGCCTCACTGCGGCCCCCAGGAAATTGAGTTGAGACCCCTGATGTAGAGTGTTGGTGATTGAATGTGGTTTCCAACATGTTGGAAAACCCATTCAATCCGAGGTACTTCGAGGGGGCTCTATTGAACCCCCTGAAGGACAGCACCACACAGGAAGGATTGTAAGCAGATTCGAGTACAATCAATCACCATGACCGCGCACGTTGATTGATTGATTGTACTCGAATCGTTTTACAAATCTACCCGTGTGTGCCTAGCTTTAGACATGGTCCTGAAACCGGCGGCAATTCTATCCTGCCACACCCTCCGATCGATTCCGGGATCGTCCCTACTGTCATCGATGATACCAAAGGGGCAGGGGGGCGCTATAGCCCTCATTGTTAATGGAGGAGTGTCAGTTTCACAGCCCACATTGCCAGCGTCATGGTTGACATTGTTGATGTGTAGACGGGAGGAAGGAGGTTGGAAAAAACAAACAAAGGACTGTGTTACTATTGCCCGTACTGCGCCATTGAAAACGGTACGGACTGAGAGCCATGGAGGTTAAATTCTACTTGATTGATTGAAAATCTATGGCAGCCCTCATGGTTAGATCAACCTAAAAAAAGAAAAAAATGATCGAAAAATTATTGGACATGCTATAAAATTTTAATTGGTTGTATTGAAATTGATTACACTTTCAGTGGATCCCCAAAAAATTGATCAAATATCTGTTACTACAGTTGGCAAACATACAATCAATCACCAATTTCCCTGACCCAAATTTGTTTTTTATCTTTTTAAGTTGAACAGAAAATCTAGATGTGTATGGGGGGCTTTAGTGATGTTTTGATAGTCAATTGCATCATTAATGATGATGTATTACCTTGTCTTTTCAACTTATGCAGACTTTATCTTTAAGCTGATTATTAGAAGATGTGTGTCGAGATATGTATTACGTTATTTCACAGAATGACAGCATGACCATCAGAGGAGGTCGTTTAGCCATTCTGACTTTGATTTACCAGATATTGTGTTTCAGGTATCGGTTACTTCTCTTCATATATAATAATCATAAGCCTAGTTGTGCTGCCGGAGGAATCACAGGTTTTATTGACTTATGCCCCCCATACATACACAGATTTTAGCATCCGACAGACTAAAAACGATAAATTTTTTTCAATCGTACAATTGGAGATTGATTGATGGAAAATAGAATATACTCCACATGGAATAACCAATTTTTGATCGATTTTTTGGTTTGTTTTTTTTTTTGATCGATTTTTTTGGAATCGTAATTTGTACTCAATTTGTACTCAACCGATCAAAATTTTCCGACGTGTCCGATCATGTTTTGATCGATTTTTTTCACAATTACGATCAAATTTAATTGATCGGACCATGTGGGCATGCACCAATTTTCAGTCGACCGATCTAAAAATTGATCGCTTTTAATCTGTCGGCCACTAATATCTGTGCATGTATGGGGGCCATAAGTATACCTAAATGCCCCAAAACATCAGGGACCTTAAACTCGATTCCTGATGGTGTCTTTGAAATGAAAGTGCCTGGGTTCCATTTCTGTCTGCTTGTACTTTCTGGTAATTGAGGTGCAGTGGCCTGTCAATTGAAAGGGTCATTAAAGACCCATAAAAGCCCAGAATAATCTCACACTGGTGATCAGTTTAGTGAACTCAGGATAACCCCGTCCCAGCAGGGAGAACACAGGCTTTTAGGCAATCTAGTGCTATCTTTGTTTAGCTCTTTAGATTATGGTTGTGTGTTTGTGCAGTGCTGAGGTTTGTTCTTCACACCATGGAGTTGTTGTGTTGGATATGGAGGTGGTAAAATTTCCTCACTGTCATCCTGCATATTGGCTTTTGATTCAGTACAGATATCACATAAAACTGAAGCCATGTACAGACCCTGAATATGCTTTAACATATCCCTAGAACAATACAATTGTGATATAGGTTTAATGGCTTGCTCGTTGTTGTTATTGGGCCTTTGGCTGGTGGCACCTCTCTGTATTGGGTGACTATTTCTGCATAATCAAGTTTAATCATTTATTGACTAATCATCAATGCTGGAATAAATGAACCACAATTAATCGACTCGCGGTGATCACTGTTGATTGCGTCTATTCAGTTCAATGGGCTTGTCCCCACTTCAACTATTGGCCGCAATCACGTGTGGACAAGTGAAAAGTTTCGTCCATTCATTCTCTATGGATGTGATTTCTTTTTTATAATGGGTGCGATTTTCAAAAAAAAAAACCTGGTTGAAGATCGCCTGGTCAATCGCGCACCCGATCTAGGGTCTGGCTAGGGTCCCCATCCAATGGAATGAAATTCGAGCGGGATTTTCGTTCAGCTCTGTGACCTGCTCAATAGACCTGCCTTCCAGTGGGATTGGTTGATTCCACTCAAAGAAAGGCATCCATGGCATCGTTGCTTGATTGTGCTTGGATCTATTAGAAGTCGAGTCGTTGATGGACACCTTTAGTGTTTACCTTGCTGAATATATATCAGCCCCCCTTTCTCACAAAAAATATTAGGTATATAGCAGTAGCACTGAAAAAATATGGGGGGTTTCAATGTAAACTACCATTTAAGGTGCCCATACAAGTTTAGATCTTCTGCTGATCGCCCGGCACATCATCCCCGCGACGTCATTACGCATGGCCGCTTCTGCCGAGACTGGGCTGGGCACCCTTTGTGTGCCCGAAATTACTTTGGACGGATCTGCATTGAAAGTAATTACGCTAGCTGTGGCGCTAGAGAGTACACTTCAGGAAGAAGGGGCGGGGGAATTGTGCATCTCCCTTCTTGCCAGGTGAGCTGCACAGTGAACGCATTTACCGTCATACATACATGGAAGCTGCTGGCTGGTAGCAGCACTCTGGTGGAAGAAACAGTACAGATGAGGGATGTGGCTATCGGTGCATCTCTTATCTGACAGCTCAGGAGAACTGGCGGGAAGCTGAGCGGCCACGGGGGTTGCGCATTCGGACCATATTTTCTCCCCGATTTTGGGAGTGAAAAAGTGCGTCTTATGGTCCAAAAATACGGTAGGTATGTGTGTCCCCCGTGAAACTGAAAAAGGGCTCCACACAAACAATCACTTATTAATCATCAATCCTTTTATGTTTCTTACTTTACCTCTCTCCATAATATTGCACTTTACCCATATAAATACCTTGGATCTATAGAAGATGATGATTGTTTACCTTGAAAACCCCCAAAGTTTTTCATTTTTTCAGTGTTCCATTTAATGTTGACTGAGTTAAGCTGGCCACACACGGGTAGATTCCTGTGCAATCGACCGGCGATCAATTAGAGCGTG
>CM070032.1:186208088-186219170 GCA_036250615.1 Ptychadena robeensis
GCGCACGCCACCCGATGTTCCTCGAATCTGTCACTTCATCGAGCCGCGTGTGGCTAGCTTTACTCTCAGGTTTAGAAGTCAGGCTTTAGGTGGCAAAAGCACAAATAGAACTTTTGGAAATAAGAATAGACTGGTAACGCTGTGTAGACGCGAGGCATACTTCATGTGACTTGGATTGGAGTGTTCTGACGTGGCCGGCTTGGTCTCCTTTGGGGGGGATACTAATTATGTGACAACTTGAGTACTAAAGAGGGTGGACGAGGGCCATCTGACTTCTACAAGCAGCGGGATTTGTATTTCTGTGACAGCCACACTTAAGCTTGTATGTTTAACTTTGGTACGCTTCACTGACTCATAGATTACCACATACACACCTTTTAATTCATGAAACATGTTTTACTTTTTATCCAAAATCAGAATCTGTGGCTTACAAAAAAATAAAGATTTCACATTTGTATGAAAAATGAGTTTCCAAGAAAAATAAGAGCAGGGAAGGGAATCGAGCTGACTGAAGTGTTTATGTAGTTTGTGTAATAGGTTTATCAGATTGTACATTACACTTTTGTGTGACTTTTGTCACCATAGTACTTTATTATTTACTGTGTGTTTAGAATACAAAATGTATTCGTGGCTTTAATAGTTGTAAATGAAATAACATTTAAAAAAATTATCTGCATAGTATGTTGGCATCATTTGAGGTTAGATAGAAACCATCACATTAAGGCCCCAGTACACTATACACCTTAAGCTAGGAACACACGGCTCGATTTAAGCATACAATCGATGTAAGATGAGATGAAGAACCTCGATTTTGGTATTTTATCGATTGTACCTTGTGCACTATAGTGTCATACAATCGTAGTACAATATCGATGTAGAGAACATCGATTATTGACTAAAATCGTCGATGGCATTGATGCCCTACAAACAGTAAACTATCACTTCATCGAATACAATTGCACGATAAAAATGAAAAAGTAGTACGATCATGGTACAATTCGACGATAATTTTCCAACTAGTCCGATCACTTTTCAATCGATGTAAAGCTCTTCATCGAACTAAATCGTTGGTTGTACCATGTGTCCGGGCTACGATTTTCGTACAATCGATGTAAATTTTCATTGATTTACATCGATTGTACGCTTAAATCGAACCGTGTGTTCCTAGCTTTACTATCTTACCATACAATTTCTCTACAATCAACTTTTCTTCTACTACAATCATGTAATATAAGGACCTTTCTACACCTTCCAATCACTATGTATTCTGTCAGGGAGGACCCAGCACTACATAGCAGTGATATGTACCTTCCAATCACTGTGTATTCTATCAGGGAGGCCCCTGCACGACATAGCATTGATATATACGGTACCTTCCAATCACTATGTATTCTATCAGGGAGGATCTGGCACTACATAGCAGTGATATATACCTTCCAATCACTATGTATTCTATCAGGGAGGACCTGGCACTACATAGCAGTTATATGTACCTTCCAATCACTATGTATTCTATCAGGAAGGCTACTATACTATATAGTTGTTCGTAGATCTAAAGGAAATTGTATGGAGTGATCTAAAGGTGTATGGGGGGGTTTAATGTCAGAGCATAGAATAATAATACATGTATACAGCTGTGTGCATGGGGTCATCCTGAGCCCCATCTCTGTAGCTGAGGGGAATCATTGACTTGACAATGATCATGATGACAACATAGTGCCTAGTCTCGATAACTGAGATAATAAAAGGCGCACTGTTTAAGCAGCACATAACACTCCATGGCAGAGACGGAGGATGGAGCGGCCTTTCCACAAAGCTATATTTAGTTGGCACTCGGAGCGATGATCTTTGTAGTAGTCTCGGGGAGGATAATGTGATCATGGTGCCTGACTGCACAGACTGCTGCAAGAACAAACATGCTGAACTGTTCAGGATTTTCTTTGCCTCTGGCTAATACAACTTTGTCTCGGTTGTGAAAGCACAAAAGCTGCTGTAGCCTCCTCTTTCCTCTGCCCGGGCGCACATGGCTACAGGACTTGCCCGTTCTTCAAAACTAAATTCAGATTATTTTATTTCTACAGGATCCTGTGCCATCTGCAGATAGTGCCAAAGTGTCTGCTAGTGGTCTTGGCAAAGATTAAGGTGTTTTAGGTGTAAAGGAAGCCATACACGGGTTGATTTTTGACGGATCGATCACCGTGCGCGTTCATGAGATCGATCTGCAATTAATTGGGTTCTGCCCACCCTGCCCGATCCACCCCAAAAAGTCGGAATCGGCTAAAAATTGGATCAGACATTGATCCAACATTGGTCAATCGTTTGGCAATTGAAGTATGTTGGTGGACCCATTGCTCCCTATGCAGCAGCCTTTCCGATCTATGGATTTTGTGGGCGCCCGTTGATTGAACGAGAATCAAGGCTCACCACTTTAGGTGCCCGATTCTGGGGCCCCATCCTAAGGAATGACTTTTGAGCAGAAATTACAGACCCCTCCGTTATCTGTTTGACAGACCTGCCTTTGAGCGGAATCAACTGAAGATTTATAGATTTATGTATAGTTTGTAGAGCCCAATTGAGCCATGGATGGACTCTACATACATATGTACAAGGCTATGTCTACACTCTACACCCTAAGTGCCCAACCTGCGGCCCTTTGGGCGTTCTTCGGCGGCCCCCCTCAGTCCTCCACTTGCGGCCCCCAAAACTGTTCATGCATAGGAACTCGTATTGCGTCACATAACCTCTGAATCAAAATGTGTTACCCAATGCTTGAAGTATTATTTAAAATAAATGTTATTTAAAAATGTAAATAATATGTTCTCTCTATGCCTGCTGTCAAATGCTTATACAAGTCAGGATAGGCTGAAAATGTTCTGTGTGGCACTTTAGTGATGCAGAGGGCACTTGCGGCCCTCCATATTAACTCAGTTACTAATCACTGCTCAACCGATTTTATGTCCCATTTCGCGTATACTCCACTATTTTAACTGTGTATGGGTACCTTAACTCATTAACTAAGGTAAGAAGTAGTGGGGAGCCTCATGCTTGCCATCAGCTCTACCTGCTTGTCTTGTGTTAATTGTAAGGTTAAAGGCCCCCATACACCTTACAATCTTTCCATACAATTTCTGTACACTGAAATTTTTGTTTTACCAAAACCATGTAATATGAGGACCTTTCTAATCATTCCAATCACTATGTGTGGTATGAGGGAGGCCACTATACTTCACAGTTGTTGGTAGATCTAATGAAGATTGTATGGATCAATCTTAAGGTGTATGGGGGGCTTAAGAGAGCATTCACATGGGCATTTTGTGGGCTCTTGACAGTCAACAGCAGTCTAGAAAGCACCGGTCTGCCCACAGTGTGCAGGAAATCTGGGTCATCCCCATGCTATGCCTATCGGGATCATCACACTTCTCCCAAGAGAATGCTCCACTAATTCAACATGCAATCCTGGTGGAGTCTAAAGCCCCCCATACAGGTATAGATCCGCAGACGATCTTGCAGGCGATCAAACATTTGTCCGATAGATAAACGCGGCCCCCAGGAAAGATCATCCAGGTTTGTACCACTAGTAGGTCCCCGGGGTGATCCGACATGGTGGTTCTTCAATCACATTACTTTGTATGCGAACAAGGGTCTGACGAATAGCGCACACAAATGGTGCACTTCAATTCCCCTGAATGATCGACTGCAGTGTGATGATGACACTGCAATCGGCCGCTTGATGACTGCGCCTGGATCTATGCATGTGTGGGGGGGGGGGGCTTAAATGTGGCCATTCAAGGCTTGATTCCCCAGCAACCATGTGATCGATCCTGACGTGGTGGCGCAAGAATTGTCAAATGTTAGCACAGTAGTCGTTCAGGGAATCGATGCGCACCACCTTGGGGAATGGATCCCTAGCTGATGATTTTGATGGGGACCCTCTGTCCTCATACAAATGAATGGCGATTGAACAGGGAAATACCAACATGTCCGTTTCCTTGTTCAATTGATATCTTGTTAGAGCTGGATCAATCGCTCAAGGTGGGCAGCGGTTGATTCCCGAACGAGCGATATTTCAGGAATCGCAAACAAAAACGAACCGTGCATGACCAGAATCAGCCTATAAACGGAGCATGATCAACAATGATCCTCACACTGTATCTCGGAATATACTTTTGAGACACAGAATTGTTTCCTCAGATTCATATGAATACAGTTTGTTTACTTGTTTTCCATATGTTAATGTTTATATAAACAATTTATCGTAAGCAATCTGATAATATCCCATTGTTGCAAAACAACTATTGTTCTGCCACTCATTTGGATCTGGCAGATGATCCATGTATCGGAGCAGCCAGAAGGAAGGCAGATTTTATTTCCGTCGTTTTTCTTGTGTTCCTGGAAATCACAGTTATCATGATAGATGGAGATAATATGATTCATTGGGTACGGTTGTGGGCGGATTACCAGGGCAGTTGGTGCACCGAGTAGAATCATAGACAGAATCCTGGGCTATTGGGGAACCACAACACTTACCAATGTTGACATCCATTGATTGTTATATGTCTAAGGGCCCCCATACACCTTTAGATTTCTTTATGAATGAGTACCACCTAGTCAATGGTGCTGTGTGGCCAACATCACAAAATATCTATTTATAGAGTTGGGTGGTTGGATATCTGAAAAACTTCAGTCATCCCTCCACCAGGGGTTTTCCTGATAGCGCAATGCCAGGACGCAAGGACTTTGAGGCAACCTGAGTATTGAATACATACATTACCCCCCTCAAGCGGGAGGAATTAAACAATAAAGTCCATAGTGTAATACGAAAAAAGGTCCTTATGAAAGCAAATACACAAAATATCAAAAAACATAGTCCATAATCCAGTCCATAATCATCAAAAATTGTCTTTCTCCATTTATTTTGTAGACGTAGAGCAAGGTAATGGTCTGAGATATCACTGTGTCGCCAGATAGGATACTGTAAAATAATTGCATCCAAGCCTGTATAGAGGTTTTGGTGTGTAGCCTTAGACCTCGACACGCGTTTCAAGTTGCGTTTTTCATCAGGAGGTTTGGCCTTTTTGAGTGTAGCAAGTAAAAAACGGGTACGATATGGTCCCAGAAGTGGGGTGTATGGGAGGAGGAACGGGGGAGCACTGTTTAATGTTAAGATATATCCATAGTCATTTTAGGGAAGTGGTCAAAGCGTGGTCCAAAACAAAAAGGATGGAAGTCCCCCGCCTCAGGGCTCATGGCGCCAGAGCCCTGAGGCGGGGGACTTCCATCCTTTCTGTTTTCCTGTATCCTGTCCTGTATCCTGTATCCTCCTGTTACGAGGACTTAGGACCCCTATATCGGGCGACCCTCTATCTCCCATCTATTTCTCACTCTCTTTTGTCTCCCCCATCTTTTTCTCTCGTCTCCCCCATGTCTCTCCCACTCTCTCTCTAGTGTCCCTTATCTGTCTCTTATCTCCCTCTAGTCTCTCCCATCTCTCTCGCATCTCTTTAATCTATCAACCTTCAAACCACTGACATGACCCTATCATACTTGTCTTACCCCATCAATTCTTTTTTTACTTGCATTGCGTTGTTCATTTATACAAATGTTAATTGTACATGTATAAATCAAATGTCTCCATTGATAGAATCTCTTCTATGCATATATACTCATGCGTATTACTTGCCATGCTGAAGCACTAGAATATCTGCTCACTAAATACTGTGTAGATTGTGAAGATTTCAACATTTCTCCTCTCTTGGGGAGTTTTAATATTTAATGTTTTTTTTAAGGTCTCCAACCTGTAAGAAATAAAAGATCAGAATTCCATACCGGAGCACATGTGAATGTCATTATAGGTATAGGGGTTTCTGGTGTTCAGTTACTACGCATTACCCTATATCATTGTACGGCTCATGGACTGTACTATGGGATAACTTCAATGATGGCTGCCTGCTGAGATTCTTTTTACTTGTCTTTCCAGGATGACATTCTCACCGTGATCCGCAGAGTGGATGAAAACTGGGCAGAAGGAATGCTGGGAGACAAAATCGGAATATTCCCCATTTCCTATGTGGAGGTAAGTAATATACCCATGATGATAGACGCATTGAACTTGGCTTCATATTCTCTTGCACTAAACCTAAGCGTGACCTTTTTCCCCCATCGAGCTAGCTTTGCCTACATTAATAAGCCACATGTGTTGCCTTGTCTGCATCATTCCTAGAATATGTTGAAGTCATTGTCAGTTACTAGTTGATGGTTACCACAATCGTAGCAGAAAATGAATTCTGCTACATTGTCATCAAGAAGGCATTTTGGAACTGAAGCTCATTGTTCCTGCAGGTCTGCTTAGTGTTCTCTTTATTTTGGCTGCCACGTATGATGTAGTCACTATGCTGGCAAGTTTTATTATATGTGAAGATGATTAATTGGCAACGTTTGTGCAAGATGAATCAGTGAGACTATTTAAATGTTGCTAGAGTCATTAGTCCCTTGCTAAGGTGCCCTTAGGTCAAGATATTTTAATCTGAAGAGTTGGATTCTTCAGTCTAAAAGAATTCTGAAATGATGTCATCGTTCCAAACCTGAGAATTGTTATGCTGTGTGTTGGATAGATTTAGCTGCTCTTTTCAGATGGTTTTGCAGTCACATCTTTTCGATGCCTGTGAGATAAACAAACATTCAAGCTTAGTGCAATGACGTCATCGTGCTGAGCCCCATATTGAAGGAGCTGATGGCGCAGCATTGCTGTGTCATCCAGCTCAGCCAATACTTTGCATGGGGAGCGCGGGTGGACATTGACCCTAATTTACGGTCATGTCCGATAACCTTGTCTTTGAGCGGGATTGATTGATCCCGCTTGAAGACAGGAATGGCTGCATTAGATATGCACCAGATAGTTGGCTGTGAGCGTGCACGGAGCACATATCTATGCATATATGGGCACCTTAAGGCTTGGGCTCCACTGTCCCTTAAAACCCCTGTTTTGAATTCAGGGTTTTTAACAAAGTACATGAGCCGCCCATTGGCAGTAATGGGGTTTTGACAGGGCTTTCTCCACAACCTGTCAGAGCCCTGGATCCGCTGGTCCGAGCCTCCATTGCGTTTAAATCGATGCAGCAAGCTATGGGATCCTTGCGTACAGTGGAGCCTAGGCCTAACTCAGTGTGTATGTATACATGTCCTGTTCCGCACAAGCCAAATGCGGGTTAAAAGACTCAGTGATCACCATTGCCCATAGTTATAAGCATGAAATCATCAAACTCAAGAAGCCACACTGAGCAGATTTGTACTATCCCCAGTGATATGCCCATTTCATGTATATTTACCCGAATTGTATCTATTGAAAATCCTCTGCAAGTCAGAATTATACCACTAGTGCTAGTACTAGAAATTACTCCAATTCCAATCAATTTCTTGCTGTTAGCTGACAACATATAGATTTTTGTGAGATGAATAGTAGCAGCCCTACCTTGTTGAGTTTGGTTGAACTACTTTGAACTCCTTTTCATCTCCTCAACACTTGGTCTGACTGTTCCAATTCACCCAATTAGGGTTCTTTGCGTAGAGCAGGCCAAATTATATTCTCATCAGGGATTGTTTGCAGACATTCAACATATATAATAAAATCCTTTCAATTGTATTTTATCAGAGCAGAGGCTAGAAAATAATACAAAATGTCCTATTATGCCGTAAAACTAACCTACTGCACCTTGCCCAGGAACAAGAGAATGCAACACGTTGAGCTCTATACTGGCAGGGTGTCCTTCTCCAGAAAGTTCTGTTCCCTTCTATGTCCTCTACTACTGCCACGGATGTGTAGAGATAAGGAGGGAGGGTGGGGAAACACAGCAGCGCACTATGTACTCTGCTTTTATTGCCTTACCACATTTTTTTTAAAAGACGTGGTACAAGTGTACCACCAGGGAGGTTACATTTCCACTTTTTGGTTTCATGTCACATAGTAGTCAGTATGAAACCTTGCAATTTATGTGAACAGTATTCGTACAGGGCTTTGCCAGCTATAGAAATACCATTCATGTTCATGTTATAGAAAAGCTCAGTTTTTTTTTAAAATAGTTTTTTTTTATATTCACAGGGACTTGAGTATGCAGACTCCATTGGGAGAGGCTCCTCTGCGTAATACTATTGCATAATTAGTTTTAATAACCAGTATACTCCTTTAGATTTGTTTTAAATTGCTTATTATATTTCAATATTCACAAGAGATAGAAGCTGTGACCATAGCCCCAAACCCACTAAACCCCCCCCCCCCAGTGTAAAATACGATCATGAGTAATCAATAGTTGGGACAAGAAAACATTCTTGCGCCCAGTAGTTCTGTAAATCTCTTCCCCGACTAAATTAAATGCAAATCGGTTTGTCTCCAGAGATTACAAATCTCAGCCTCAACCGAACACTTTCTACTTTTTATACAATGTTCTAAATAGCTGAGATTGCCTTGGCAGGTGCTATAAATCACTGTGGTAGGCCAATTAGATTGATCCATTTAGTATAATTCACAGGGCATGGTACTGTACTTTGAGTTTACACCAGAGACTGTATTGCTGTAGAAAAACTGCACATTAAGATAATTGGTACTTCTCTGCAAAGTGTCTGGATGCTGCTCGTTTGGACGTTGGGCAAATCACATTTATGGGTCTAGTGTCACCTATGGCTACATTTGACTTCTTCTAAAGGTTAGGCTTTTTTATACAGCCAATAGGGGGATTAAAGTAATTTTAAGCAGAACCTTTTAAAATATTCTTGTTTACAGTGCATCTGTTAAGCCAGCTATTGCCATATTTTTCGGACGATAAGACGCACCGGACCATAAGACACACCCAGTTTTTAGGGCACGAAAAAGAGATTTAATACGTTTTCACATCAATTGGGTTAATGCAATGAATTCAGTGAATGCAATATTCAATTCAGCCAGAAGGTGTCACTAGCAGCAGTACACTCTCATACTCCACACTGATCTGCAGGAGGAGGAGGGGGGGCTCTGATCAGCTGTTACTGTGTTGGTGGGAGCTGTAGAGTGACTTCAGTTCCCACGGACACTGAGAGAGGGAAAGATGGCAGTTCATCTCTCTCCATTGGCAATTATACAGTACAGATGGGAGAGCCCGACACCAGCCGGCATCTCTCAACTGACAGCTCCTCCAGCTTCCCGGCTAATCTCCGTGTCCCGGAAGAGTTGGCGGGAAGCCAAGGTGTGACCACCGGCGGCCGAGTGGCCGCAGGGGTCGCACATTTGGACCAAAAGACGCAGGCACTTTTTGCCCCCAATTTTGGGGGTGAAAAAGTGCGTCTTATGGTCCGAATAATACGGTATATTGGGAAGCGTTCTTTTTTTAACGATGGCTGTCTATTAAGAAACTCTGATTGCTACCATGCTAGGTGTTGGATATGCTTTACAGGTAACCCAACCACAACCGAGGGGTACAACTCAGGAACCCCATTTGCTGCAGCAGCAAGATCTAAATTCTAGTGTGCGTTGGACTTTATTACACCTTGTAAAACATATGCATAGGCTGAATCTATCAAAGTCCTAAACTAGCTTCATAGCCTAAAAAATCTTTTTCTCCATCACTTCTCCACATGATTGTTAAAACACAATCACATTCATCACTTTGCTTGTTAAAGCAGCCGATCTTGTTTATTGGTTGAGTGCTTGCCTAATGTTAAAACATTTATAATTGTTTAATAGGAATGCTGATTGAGATGGAGCTTTTAAAATGACAGGTATTCTATTGTTACTGTAGTACACAAATTTATGGCTAATTAATATAATCCAGTTAAATGCACAGCTCCGTAACAGCATCTTATTTGAACAGCGTTGTTTAAAGGATTTAAATAATCATAGTTTACAAAAAATAACACTAAGTGGCCACGATGATCACATGGTAAAATTATTCATCATAACCATCGTCTAAGGTCTAATGATGGGCTCAGATGGTATGAGTGGTGAAGATTAAAGCTGCGTTCATTCACCCTTAGATTATCTGACCAAAACTGTTGCTGTCAAATCGGGTTAATTGTCTAAATTGTTCTTGATGAAGGCTTGCTTCTGATTAATTGCTTTTTTTAAGCCTGTGGGCTGACTTCAAATGTATTAAGTGTAGCTGTAGGATTTCTGACCGGAGAGAAAATGTGTGTCTTTGACATGCTTCTATGGCATTATTAAGGCTGCAAGGGGATCACACATTGGAATATGCTCCCAGCAATTAGCTTCAAATTACCACGTAAAAATTAAATTACAGGGAATCCCTCAAATACATGACAGTTAAAGCAATTCTCTCAACAAAGAAGTTGATAAGTTAAAATGTCAAGTAAAATAATGCATTGCTCTTTTTCATTACATACTAAGTAAGCTATGTATGGAAATGTAGAAAAGGGCCACATTTTAAGTCCAGCCATTCCCAAAAAAGAAGCAATAAGGTGACTAAAATGACAAGCCACCAGTGGTCCATGCAGTAGGGAGAATCCCAGTAGAACATATTTGGTAGCTCCGACTCTCAAGTGAATTCAGGATACAAACCCTGATATCCAGCCAGCCACAGATGGGGAGAATCCCACTTCAGGTCCAAGGACACTTCACATGTGCGTAAGGAAACTTGCCTTTCTAGGGTTCCGACACTTTTCGGGGATCCATACAGAGTAATGGAAATCGAACAAGGTTTTCCAACATGTAACCTGTTCACCTGGATGCCTCAAATTTTGTAATAGAGTAAATTGGGCGATTTTCATCGCACAAACATGAAGTATCAAGGTCAGGTCAAGCATGAAATATACATTAATTGTGAGCTAGGCAGGACCAACAAGAGTATCAATAATTGGTGACTATAGAAAAAGTTTATGTCTAAACCTTACAATCTTACCATACAATTTCTATACAATCTACTTTTCATCTACCAAAACCATGTAATATGAGGAGCTTTCTGAACCTCCCAATCACTATCTATTCTATCAGGGAGGACCCGGCACTACATAGTTGCTGGTAGATCTAATGGAAAATGAGTGATCTAAAGCTAGGCACACATGGGTAGATTTGTAAAACGATTCGAGTACAATCAATCAACG
>CM070032.1:186219270-186249021 GCA_036250615.1 Ptychadena robeensis
AAGATAAGGGGGGGGGGTGATTAATACAGATTAAAATTTTTACCATTTTGGAAATTTATGTTGTCTGCAGTAGTACCATTGCACTACGCTATAGACTGCCACTGGCCTGGACAAGCGTCGGTCAGAAAATGAGGACTAAAGCAATAGATACAGGTGAGTACCAACTGCTGCTAGCAAATGTAGTTTTCTGATGAAGAATACAACGAAGTATGCCAATGCCCATTGGCAGTCTATGGAGCAGAATGTTTTATTTTCCACTTGGCCACTGAGCACCCTGGTATTGTTTGAATCTGTACAATATCATCATCAATTTGATTGTAAAATTTGATCTAACTCATTTGTTAACAGCTCATTTAGACATCTGGACATGAGACTCCCATTTCTTGTATCGGGTTGAACACATGAAGTGAGAATAATTCCTTTGCCCAAAGCTTTTCTACTTTCTTAATAGTTTGATTGTAAAATCTGACCTTGTTCATTTGTAAACACAGCTCATTCAGACATCTGGACATGAGAGTCTAGTTTCTTGCAGCAGGTTCAACACATGAAGTGAGAATAATTCCTCCGTCCAAAGCTTTTCCACCTTCTTAATGGTTTGTAGAGCCAAAATAAACTGAAAGTATTATAACTTGTATTAGGAAAGTAATTGCTCTAATAAAACTTGTAGGAATGAAGTAAGTGGGAATTGAAAGAAAACCTTATTACCTGGGAAACCTTGGCAAACATACATTATCCTTTTACATTGTTTCTCCAGGTCCCCCATGACATCAACTCATTTCTGTACCTAAGAGCGGATTAGTTCAACAGCAGTAAAGTTGAATAATTTATTTGGTGTATAAAAATCATTTCCCTCGATGAGAACCTATGACGATTGTCACACTTTTCTTTAGGGAAACTTGTGTTAGTTGTTAGTGTCTCATGGTCATTGAGTGGCACTAAGGGACTTTGAGTGAGTTATGAGCATTTTTTTTATAATGTTTAATCCATGTAGCTACCATGTTATTTTTGATGTTTGACAAATGAATTATGATGAATTATTAAATCAACACATATATTGTTAATGCATTCTGTTTGGCTCATCATCCTCTTGCATTGACTATACACAGGGGTGCGCATATGTGGCATTCTGGTACTCAAAAGGGGACAAAAACTAGCTATGCGTACCTGCAGTATTGTTACAAAGCTCATATTCGTACTAACAACTTGGTGGCACTCCGTGTCTGGGCGGCCGCAGCTAAATGTTACATGTTTACAATTTATGTCAGTTGGATAACCGCTGGGAAATATGAAAAACTATGAAAGTTTGCAGTTATGGGTGTGAAATTGGGAATGTAAATATAATAATAATCCCAAAAAAATATTGGAGTGTTGGAGATCTGGGGAGTGAAAGTCAGAGTAGACATATGTAAGAGTAAAAGCTGACAAGAGGAAAGCACTGCATGACAGTTGGAATATGACTATGAAAGGATGACATTTGGACTGCAGGTAGTCTCAGGAGTAAGTTACTAAGCCAGACAATTTCAGGGTTGTTGTGACCCAAAGCCAGCTCTGTGGATGGAAACGGCTATTCAGAGGATTAATCAGGAACAGGGAGGTCCATCGTCCGCAGAATCTAGAATGCAGGAAGCTGACGCAGAGGACAATGAGGGAGACAGTGAGGAAGACCGCTTACATATGGGGTGAGTACCAAACACCATATCCTGGTACTCATCAGAGTAGCTCACTTAAAAAGTTATGTGCACCCCTGGCTATACAGCAACACTCATTTTGGGAGGTTATCAGAGTAGCCATCAGTGTGGCCACTACTCATTCCTAACTATATAACCCTGCCATTCCCATCGCCCCCCCCCCCCCCCCCCCCCCCCCCTCCCCTATTGTATACTTTGTCCCACACCTCATAGATCAGTGGTTCCCAAACATTTTTCAGTAAGGCCCCTCTTGCCTGCAGGCCTCTCCCCTCTCTGGGTATTACGCAGATGCGCGGAGGCTGCTGTCAGCCAGCATGCAGGACGGGAAATGCAGGACTGGGAAGCGGACCTAGATGGTCAAGCACAGGACAGGAGTGCCCTGACGGAGTTCCTGATCCCCTGGGCACCATTTAAGTAAAATAAAATGCATGTTGCTGGTCAAGACTAGTAGAGATTATGAAGGTGGTACACTGACCATTCTTTCATTACTGATGTGTTTCATTTTCACAAGGAATCTAGTTTACATCTTCCCATTACAACCACCCTTTTCTCCACCCGAGTCATTTGCAAGTCAGATTATCTGGCAGCTTGTTACATTCAAAAGCATTTCTCATGGGTATAGTGAGCTGCAGTGGGCTACCAGGGATGGATGGGGGTTGGGATTTATGCCACATAGAATGTCGCCAGAAAACATCGAGGTATCCCTGGATTTGTTAAAGCATTATAAACAGCCCAGGAGACTTTCTTTCAGAGTTAATGATTTGTCTTTATATTCTTTATTCTAGGCATGGTAGTTTGCATGTCACAAATATATTAATAGTGTTTAAACTTGCTTGCTAACATGATGTTTAGCTTGGCGTTTTATACTTGTAATCATTAAGGTCTACCCATAAATCCTTCTACTTTAATCCACTCCTTAATTAAATAACCCCGGGCATCTTGGTATTTGTACATGGAAGTGTGGCTAATTAAAGAGATAAGGAGACATCTGTTTGCATTTTGTAGCATCTCTCTCGCCTGTCTAGCAGAAGGAAATGGCACTCTTGCATCCCTCCCATGGGTCGAGGGATACCTTTCTATGCCCAGCAATCAGCAGGCACATCTTTTCACTTGTAATATTTTCAGGAGATAAACAAATATCTTAATTAAGTGGAAAATCAAGCCTAGAGGAAAGCTGACAAAACAGAGGTAATCTTCTACGCTCTCCTTAATTGGAACGGCCCGGACGCCAGATATATTGAGAAGGCCGTTCAGAATTAGGATGTATTAGAATCAAAAGCATCCTTTGTTTGTTTTTTTCTAATCCATTCTCATGACAAAATGTCATTGTTTGTCTTCATAAACTACAACATTAGACGGGTACTCTAGGGAAACTTTTTTGTTTTTAGGAAAGTTTATTTTTAATTTGGTTTACATGTTAAGTTGTGCTAACACATGTTTGATAATATGTCTAAACTCATACACAAATACACCTCAAATACAGGCTACATCAATTTTTTTAGCGGTTTTAAACGTAAAAAATAAAAAGATAAAAAAAAACAAAAAACTTACTTACCTACATGGAATTTTAATCCAAGCAAAGCGATCCTTGTAGAGAAAAATCCCTACAAAAATCCCCCCTTACCTTCCCCTCTTCCTCGCTCCAGCGCCATCATGGCCGGAGTGTCCTGTCCTCCAGCATAAAAGATGGAGGAGCGAGACTCTTCCCAACTCGCTCTATCCACCAATCCAGATCTGAATTCTGTGATGCTCCTCCCCTCAAGTATCACTGGATTCAGATATGACAGGTTGCTGGACTCAAGGGTAAAGGGATGGCAGACATCAGTAGTGACGTCTACCTAACCAAATCCCGTGGCCGCATGTCTCAGGCGGGGTGCCACTGCATTTTGACAGATTTCCCCAGGTAACTATTATATATTTTTATTTTTTTAAACCTCTGATAATAGCGGGGAGATACCAAGGTAGTAGGTCCGCTTTAACTTTGCCGAGCACTCTGTGTTCTAAATAGGAAGTTACACTATTGACTTCCCCTCTCACTTGAACTGGAAATGAATATAAACCACGCATGCGACCTAATGTATTTGGAGAAGGGGCCATTCCTCATACTCATTTACATATTAGCTGCAGAGTCTCTCTTCTCCCTCTCTGGCTGTGTCAGTGGAAGCTGCAGAGTGATGCACCACAGACACGGAGAAAGAGATAGGAGTTTATCTATCCCTCTCTTCATTGTGTATACCAACAGGGCTCTGGGCTCTGCTGGCATAAGTAATAATACAGTTCAGGTGAGAGATCCAGCCGTAGAAGGATCTCTCATCTGACCGCTCCTCGGCTAGTCTCCTAGTGGCCGCAGGGGTCTCGCATTTGGACCATAAGACGCAGGTAAAAATATGGAAAATTCAGTGATGTCTTTATGTTGCACTTCTAGTAGCCAAGTGGAAGAAGGAAATGTACTTTCTATTGACAGTCCTCAAATATGTATGTCTTTTTATTTGTTAAAAAAAAGTATTTTGCTTATACAATGGGACTTGATCAACTACCCCAGTCTCCTTTTAGCAGGAATGCTGAGGAATGCTGATGTTGTAAGGTCTCTGGCAGGAAAACAACATCATGTTTTCTGCATTTAGAGAACAATTCCTTTGTGTGCATAAAAAATAGATGTGATTGTTTTAAATTGAGATTCTAACTGTAAGCCATGTCTCTCTTTGTTTCAGTTTAATTCAGCAGCTAAGCAACTAATCGAGCTGGACAAGCCGCCAGGAGTGGACTCCGGAGAAGGAACATCTGGAACAGCACATAGCAGCTCTTCCCAAAAGCACACCGATGCCAAGAAGAACACCAAAAAGCGTCACTCCTTCACCTCACTCACCATGTCCAACAAGTCATCTCAGTCTGTGCAGAACCGCCATTCCATGGAGATCAGCCCCCCAGTTCTCATCAGCTCCAGCAACCCCACAGCTGCCGCCAGGATAAGCGAGCTGTCCGGCCTGTCTTGTAGCGCACCTTCTCAGGTAGGGAAGATGGCTTTCAGGAAGAATTCTGACCTTTACAAAGAACAAATCCCTCTTATATGTCACTACAGTGTGTTAGTAAATGTCACCATATGGGCATGCTCTTTTTTCTACTAAACAAAAAAAAATTGTGTTGCTGTGTTGTTTCCACTTATATCAGTGGCCCTTATCATTCAAAAATTAATAGGCTCCATGATGAAAATACAATAAGAATGTTATGGATAATATAATCTATTGCCTATAGGACATCCTCATCAAATTATCTTTATAAAATCAATGCAAAGCAAGGTAGAGATGCTATCAATGATATCACCACATACCGTCCATGTAGTTAAATAAATTCTAATTTAGTTGCCACTTACTGGTTTCGGGGTGGGGGCTGTCATTGTCCAAATCCTATACATAGATACATCAAATCAAGCAAATGTCTCTACCAGAGGTAGGAAAACATATTTTTATTTCTTTTCTCAACTTTACTCTTTAATCCAGAATGGATGTGGGTAGACTGATGGTAGCATAATGGATATTGTCCAGTATTTTTGGGAAATTGACAACAAAGAAATATAGTATTCACTTCCTGACCACTATCGGATTCCAATAAGGATAATAATTAGTTAGTCAAGTGGACATGATTTGTTGTGTTGAAGACTTTTTATTACTACTGCAAACCATATTTTGACAAATTTTAACTAACTACTGCAAGCTTTACCATCCATGGGCAAACTGTGGCCCTTAGGCAATATCCATCCCTTAAGCTTTTTTCATCTGGCCTGCCAAAGCATTTATGTTATCATGTTTACTTTTCATTTATGTTACTGTACATATACGTGTGTATACCCTGACCCCTTATATAAGCCGAGGTACCTAATTTAAAAAAAAAAAATCTGTAAAAACTGAAAGTATAAGCCTAAGGGGGAAATGCAGCAGCTAAGGCTCAGAAACACACAGCAAATGTGCTTTTGTTTTGAGATGTTATTATTTAATTTAGCAGACTTGTAAGTTAATTGCAAAGCCCCTGAACATGATATCATCACCAATGTTGCCGGAGATGTAGAAAAGGGTTGTAAAGACAAAAATATTACTCTAGTTTATCAAGTTTTTGAACAAAATAAGTGTTTATACGGTAGTTCACACAAACACTCCATCCATCTGCTCTTGATCCAGCCCCCTCTTAAATCTAAGAGCCTAATGTGTCCCACAAGCCAAATAATATGGTCACCCCTGAGCTATGCAATGACCTGAATGAATGAGAACCTTCACGGGTATCTTTTTTTAGTTTATTTGGCATATTGGTGCGTTTTGGGCTTCACTCACTATGTGTTGAAGACTACCTCACTTATCTGCTGGTCCTTGGACCTTGTCAGCACACCTTGTTGTGTTAAACCTCCTATTTAATGTCGAATCCAGGAAAAACCTCATATTTGTTACACCACGTAACTTTTTGAATTATTTTTATTATTATTAATAACACAAAGTTCAGGAGCAAATGAGAGCATTCTAGTCATTGAGTTTATTTTATTAGGTGACCTGTACATTTGGCTTCTTTAACATTTAATGGCAATTTACTATTTTTCTTTACGCCTAGTTTGAGAAAGTGGAAAAGCATGAGTCATATGATGACAAATGGTCTGGAGGAAGGTTTATATCTGATAACATAAGCAAAATAGTGACAAATTAGTTTATTTTAATATTCCAGTGCCAGCAAGATATTATGAGAACTCAATGCCTGAAAGACCATGACTCCTAAATGTCCTAGTCATGTGTCTGTTTACCACTTTCTTTCCATGAAACAGTATAACATTTATCATGACAACCAGAAAGGCATAGCTCCCATTTCTTCAGTATATATGAATGCTGGTTTACTTTTTTTTGGGCTCGCCTCACAATGGAAGTACTGTTCTTTTAATACAGATTAAGGATCAAACTGTTTTCTGAACACATGACTCAAATGAAATCCCATATATCCCTGAAAGTTAATTTACAAGTTGCCCTAATTGCCAATTTTTTTGGACTATAAGATGTTCCGATGTATAGGACGCACCCTAGCATCTGATGGCTGAAAAATATTACAGATTTCTCCTATTTTGCTGTCAGAGTTCCGTGCTCTGGCCAGCAGAGTAGGTGTTAAAGAGGTGGAGAAGCGGTCTCTGATTTTAACAGGGCATCTGCCTCCTTGGCAAGTCGGGAGAGCTGGCGGGGAGCCAAGGGGCAACCACCGATGGCAATATAAGACGCAGGCAGGGGGTCTTAAAGTCCGAAAAATACAGTAGATTCCAGGGCTTATTTTTACATTTTGTTTCTTTTTTGTTGTTTCCTTCAGGATTATGATTTATGTATTTTTAGCTCTCACAGCATAAATATATCCAAATATAAATATATACAACGTATAGTCACCATGTATCTGATTTACATAAAGTTAAGTTTACATAAAAGAAATATAATTTATTTTTCTTTTCTCCTCTTAACTTGTTAGGTCCATATCAGTACTTCAGGGCTCATTGTGACCCCACCCCCGAGCAGCCCTGTAATAGGTGGCCCTACATTTACATTTCCTCCGGATGTCGCGTACCAGGCTGCTTTAGGAGTAAGTAGTAGGCCTAATTTGTTTATGCCTTAGCATAATAAGCCTCCTGTTTCACTTCTTGGTGAGGAAAGAGTCCTGGGTAAATCATGCCCCCCCCCCCACCACATTTTTTTGTTGGAGGTAATTGACTTAAAATTTTTATAGTGGCAGGTCTGTTTCTTAATAGCTTAACTGTAGGGTTCCCTTTTCAAATCTGTTATTTCTTTTTGTACCAGCAGACATCACTGGGAGTAGGTGACGATAACTTTTCTTTTTCTCTATCTGCACCAGAATAATAAGTGTAGTCACTCTCTGATCTCTGAAAATTTGCATTCCCCACTTTCCTTTGTTCACTGAGAAACAGAAGCTTCTGTGGGAGGAAATCATAGTCTTCCAGGTCTGAAAGAGCTTGACAGGTTTTATGTCTTTGTGATCTTTGAGGAAAAAGCAGGCTTAAGATCTTTCTTCTCTGAAGTAGAAGGTCTAACTTCATTTCTTTGTGTTCCGAAGTAAATGCTAACCCTAAACGTCTTAGTGAGAGAGCGCATGGTCTCGTATTTCACTGAGTGAGGAAATTAGAGGCCTGGCTTCTCTTAACTTTGAAGTAAGTACATTGAATCAGTACGGAGTTACTTTACTGGCTTTATGTTTTTGAAAAAGTGATAAAGTAACACCTTTTCATTAGGAAGAGAGTATGGTCAATACGTAATTCTTATGTAACATGTAGTTGTCCATCACAAAAGCAGCGATACATACCGCCCTGTATTTAAAATGGCAGGACTGAAACCTCTAACACTGTATATAACTGCAAATGCACAGGGTACTTGCTGATTATATACAACAGAATTTACATTTGTGTCAATGTATAGCTTTTACTTATAAAGGTATACAATAGACTGTACAGTGGTTATATCTCATTGCACTGCCACACTCTTTATGCTCATTTCTGTTCAGCAAAATATAATGCTTGCTTTCCAAAAAAGAGATAGATCAACACAGACCTTCGTCTCAACTGCTAGGGAGGTTAAGCTCCAACAAGAGTGAAACATGTAAGAGGGTAGAAGACCCCCAAGGGAGAGGGTGGTATCTGTATCCATTTTATATTGACATATAAAGATATTGGATTTTAAGCCTGAGTGCCGATATTGTAAAATATAATGGTAACTTTGGTGTTTATTGGGTTTATAGAGTAAGCATCTAGAGATAGGTGAATTTAGGTACAGTGGGATGCTTGCTTTTTTTTAACCTTCCATCATTTAGAATAAAAAGGATTTTATTAGGTACAGTGGACACTTCCCTGCTTTAGTTTATTTTAGAGTAGTACGCTCATTCCTAGGATGAATGATCCAGTGCTGCTCTAGATCCATTCATCTTGATAGCAAACATATCAGCATGTAGAGCATAAGGTATTGAATATCCATCTCTACAGCTTTCATTCTTCATTGGTAATATATCTATTAGCTATGTAGGTAATTAGAGGTTACTCTCTACAGCAACATCGATCCAAGAGGTCCAAATGCTTTCCTACACTCCTGCTACAATTAAGGAAAGTCTCCCCTCTCTTTATTGATTTATCAATATGTAATTGGATCAAACAGACCTGGTTATTAATTATTCTTTCAACTAACAACCCACTTGACTCTTGTATAAAATGTGGTTCTAGAAAAACTATCTTCTGCAAGAGTTTCAGGTACTGGAACTAGTATCCTTGGAGACAATCAAAACTTTCCATATCTCCTGCGGCCACCACTTGACCCTTAAATCAAAATCTCACAATGTGACCCTGTGCATACAAACCACAGTGTAATAGCTACATTGTTTCCCCCCAAAATAAGACGGTGTCTTATATAAATTTTTGCTCCCAAAGATGCCCTACGTCTTATTTTCGGGGGATGTCTTTTTTTTAAAGAAGAATACGGCGCTGTATTAGGGTGGAGGGATCACTTTAAATGGCACAGGATACTCAGAGGGGAGATACCCATTTTAGTAACTCCTTCTGATCCTCCTGTGTCATTTTGATTGCCCCCTCTGATCCCCCCTGTCCAGAGTTACAGTACTGTGTTTGGAGGTGCATTATTTTTGTGGGGATTCCTTATATTTCAGCGTGAGGCAAAAATGTAAGGGTGCCTTATTTTCAGGGGGATGTCTTATTTTCAGGGAAACAGGGTAGCAGCTTCAACAAACGATCTTGTGAGATATTTCTAGTAGCAGCAGGAACTGTGTGATGTCCTTGGGCCAAGGGGGCTGCAGTTCCCTGAAACCTGAGTATCTAACACTGCACCAAATGTGTATTTTCTGCTGAAAGACCTAAGTTTGGATATTTTAGGCAAAAATTGTTCTTTACTATACACTTTTTTCAGAGTATAGTCTGTACTCGAAAACCTTCTATTTACCCAAACAATAATAATTGTGCAGTGATAACAGAGATGTCCACAGATCTTTGATATTGTGCCAGATCTAGGCAATCGAACTGGTAATTGGTCTCTCCTAACTGAAAGCTGCATTTTTCTTTCATATAACAAACACTTGATCCTTTTCAAGATCTCTTCAGTCCTGGTTTACAGGCAGAAAATGTAGTGGGGACTTGCGTTAACCCTTTCTTCTTCTTCCAGCCGGACAATTTATGGAACATTATAGTAGAGCTATTCTGGGTCTGAACATGACAAGAAAATAAATAGCTTGTGTGTATAGAGACACGTCAGACGGCCAGATTTTCCCCTCGCTGTTCTGTTGAACTCCATACCACATTTTTCTTCAGTTAAAAATAGAAGTGGGAAGAAACTAGAGAACCACTGAAGAATATGTCCGCCAATTGGAATATAACTCTGAAATTGAGCAGGGAAGACAAATGAACATGTCTAGAGGAGCCCTTAGGTGTTAAACTGCCAAAACATTATTGATGCGTCCAGATCCAGTTTTTATTACCACGTAATGGATATTTCTGATTTGCCTAATTAGATATTTTTCCTCTTGTATATTTGTGATGCTGTAGAGAAGAATTGTGTTGTTGAGGCAAGGCCGTCTTTTGTCTCTCTTTCCTCTTGAGCTTTGCAGTAGAGAACCCTAAAGCAGTGTCTGATGTTTTATGGATTACCAGCCAACAAATGCATCACTGCTTCTCAAAGACAATCTCATGTGCTTTTTACGGATTTTCTACCCTCAGTACTGAGACATTTCAAAGGGTGGAAGTGTTATTAGAGTGAAAGAAGCGAGACAGGGAGAAAGTGTGAACAATAGCCTGGAACACATCAAAGGGGGTTGAATTTTAAAATCTGTGGTTTCAGGTAGACTGCTGCTGAATTGGAAGGGTTGCAGACTAATGACCCAACTCTTTACTTTAATGGAGTGCTTATGTCTTGTATACACATACAGTTTTCATTGTTTACATGCTGAGGGCATACACATATGTATAAATGTTAATGCTTGAACAACTATTAAGGAAGTTTTTTTGTGCAGAATTTGCATTGTGTCCACAGCTCATTCTTCCTGCTTTCTATGGAGAAGGTACAACGAGTATCTGAGTACTCGTTGCCATAAAGAACAAGTAATGCATATGATTAGTCTGAAAAAGTTTTTATACCTCACTAAAAATGAGATTGTAGGGAGCAATTGCAAATCTGCAATTGTATCCTTGAAGAAAGGGTATAGGCCTTCCCTCATCATTGGTCCACCAATAAAAAATTGTGAAGACCACTTTTGCAGCTCAAGGATAATGCCTTGAGACTATTGGGATTGCCTAGGATGTTTTACAGTATTTTTGCACTATAAGACTCACCCCATAGTTTTGGAGAGAGAATTGTAAAAAAAATCAGAGACACATTCACATGTGAATGTGAATATACAGAAAGTTCCAGCAAATTAGGCAGGACTGTACCATGCAGTATTCACTCTATATTCCTCCAGCAAACACAAAAGGCAAGTTCCGAGCAGCAAGGCTTTGTTCTACTCCCTTCAGCCAAGCAAACAAACAGTGCCAGGAGGGAGGTCTTAGCTGCTGTAGAGTGTGCAGGGCTGAAACTTTAGCATGTGTGTATACACTAGCAGTACCCATTCTCCAATTTTACAATCTGGAATTAACAATTTTACCCATGAGCAGATATTTACATTTGGAAGGAGATATGAGTCTGCAATGCAGAATCTTAATGTAAACACACAACTCATGCTATCTGATTGTAAAATGTGTCTCCACAAGTTGTCCAGTGTGTTCAGTGAATGTTAATGCAGCTAAAATCTCCCTCTTGGCAGAGGCTTTTTGACTTAGCTGGAGGGAATAGAACAAATGGCAGACTCCTGGGATGCAGAGCTATTGCTCCCAGGATGGTTGGGACAATTTTTTTTTTTTACCATAATCGGACCATAAGACAAAGGGACATTTTTCCATTGTTTGAATGGTTATAGTCAGAAAAATTAGGAACACTTTCAGCAGCAATGCTTTCTTTACATCTCCTTAATTGAGCTCTCTGACATGGTCTTCCCTACGTTTCTTTTATTTGGAAAGACCGTTCAACATTGGGTTGCTCTCTCTTAAAAATTGCTTGCTTACTACCCAAAATGTTACACTACACTATATCATTTCTCTACCCCATATATTATTGCATTTTTATGTTATAGCTTTGATGTTTTATACACCAGTTAATGCCACCATACACGTCTAGATTTTCCTTTCAATCAACTTAAAAAGATATTTTTATTTTTGGGATCAGGTGACTGATTGTGTAATCTATGCCAACTGTAGTAACATATTTTTGATCCCATTTTTTTGGATCGATAGAAAGCGCTATTGAATTAAGCTTTGATTTCTTTACAACCGATTAAAATTTTCCAGCATGTCCGATAATTTTTCGATCTAACATTTTCCCAATATTAATTGTTTTAGGTCGCTCTAACCATGTGGGCTGCCATAGATTTTCAATCAATCAACAAAAGAATTGATTGGATTAAGTTGATTGAACTAAAAATCTAGACGTGTAGGGGGGCCTTTAAAGGTGCTTTTAGGAGAGATGTTCTACATTAACAAGGATCGCAGATATAATTGTCCGAACATAAGAGCACTGTCTGTTTTACAGTCTGCGAAGATGAAGTGTGTTATTTTCATCATGCTGCACTATAGAAAATGAAACACTACCATAATGAAATGACAAATGACGTTTTTCACCCATTTAATAAGCAGTTTTTAAAGAAATATAAATGTTATTTGTTGAGTATTTCTTTTTAGTGGCACATAAGCCAAGTAACACTGCCTGGCTCATTGTAACATTTGCTCTATTAATAACCATGATGGATATATAAGTAGCTATACACCAACATTGTTTTCCAAAGTTTATGGTTTTACTCTGACAGCTGCATTGTTACACATATTTAGATGGATAGACTAATAAGGTAATTCTTTGGTCTTTCCATAGGATTTGAATCCACCTATTCTTCCTCCTCCACCGCTGACTGCTGCTGTTATTGTCTCTACCACCTCTGGGGCATCATCTTCTACTGCTGGCCCGAGGTTGGCTGGTGGTCCTGCTGAACAAGTTGCACATCTTAGGACGTCCACCCGACCAAGCGTGTAAGTCTTTATGATAAACCGAAACTTATGCTGGCAATAGATATGACATGTAAAGTTATACATTTTAGATTTGATTTTATAGATTTACAGGACAAACCTGGGAGCCTTTTAGGATGTAGGAGGACAATAATCAATGACAAACATAAGTTTTCCATTTATTCCATTAGTGCTTACAATGCATTTTCATAGCTATAAACAGTGTTCTTTCCAGCTTCTCACAATTTTTTAATAGGCATGGCAAGTTTCTCCAGTTTATCTGTTGCCATTTATCCAATTACTTAATTTCAGTAATTTGTTCATAATATATAAATTTTCTATGCAAATTGATAAGCCAGCCAGCCGCTTGGTCTTGGGTTCTGTTATCAATACAGAGTTTAGTTACATTTACTATTATGTATGTACGTTTACTATTTTACCAAGAGATTGGTGGGTTTGGATTACTCTGATTACCAGGAAGATTAGAAGAGTATCATTCATTTTCTGCTACTTATATTAGCTTTCTGATTTCTTGATCATGATTTGGTTCATCGGGTATAGAGTGTGATGCAGATTCATTGTCCAATGTGATGACTGGATGAGGGGAGCCGACCTTGCTGAACTATAATCTGCCATGCGCAAATCATATATAAATCTTGTGGCTGGCTATAGAGAGAGAAAAAATCTTTGTATTTTTTTTATATTGAGCGCTTTGCTCATTCATCCTACTGCCACTGCAAATGACCGCTAAGGATCCATTCCTACAACAGAAATTGAGCATGTGTACTTAGCTTAAGATTACACATACATTTTGTATTTAGCCATTATTTACACCTCCTGGGGTTCAGCTATAAAAAAATTCATAGTTTCCACATAAACATCACATGCCTAACATGACACTTGGGCATTCACTGTACTGGTTGTATGGGAAAGAAAAGAGGCTTTCATTGGACAGATCATGCAGAAGGGCTGACACATGGAATAAATTGAACAAAGTGTGCTAAATGATCCACAGAAAACTTGGACGTGACTTTTGAGAAGGAGCATACCTGTTTTACATTGGGCAAGATGGAAAGACATATGCCTAATGCTGTTCTGTGTGTTTGCATTGCATGTAATGGGACCTGTGAGCAGAAATAACTGCACACAAATCCAGCTTATTAAATCTGAATAAAGTTGTATGTTTCTGGCAACCATCAAACGGATGATGTAAAAGTCTTAAAGGGTTCCCAGACTTGCAAACCAGCACAAAACTTTGAGGCTCCTATCCCAGATAGCTATGTGACATTTAAAATGATCATTGAAAAGGTCATTTGTTTGTTGAGTTGTATGTCCGGCTTAATACTCTCAAAAAGCCAGTTACCTGTTGCACTGATTTATATTATATCTAAAATACAGATATTGCTCATTGTCCTTGTTTTCAAGTGTTCCTTTATTGAAGTCTGATTTGTAAAGCAGCCCATACACGGGTCAGATTTTCAATCAATCGACTTAAAACGATCAATTTTTTAGTCGATTGATTGAGAATTGAGTTTTGCCCACCTGGTTAAATCGACTTAATCCAATGAAAATTGAGTGAAAATTCAGTCGTTTTTTGATCGGACTGGATGGTAAATTTTGATCGGTCGATTGAAAATTGGTTCGGTATTTTGAGAACCAAGTGTGGTCAACCAATTTTTGATCGATTTTTTTTCTACCTATTCTACCTCACTTCTGATTGAAATTTTAATCGGACTATTTTGGATCGATTGTTTTGTGGATTGAAAAAAAAATCGATCAAAATCTTGTATTGCATGTGGCCCATGATACAATCGACATACAATTTTATACCGACTTAAAAATTGATAGTTTTAAGTTAATTGATTGAAAATCTGACCCGTGTATGGGCTGCTTAAGGCTATGTTTCCCTGAAGTTGTTGAGCTTTGTTGAGCTAAAATCAACGCAGATCAACATTTACATAAACGCAACAGAGCCCAACGATAATAAATAGATAATAGATTGAATCCATTACCAGCGGATGGGTATTGAACTGTTTTCTCTTTTAAAGAAAAATGGCTGATGCAACATTTCAGGTCATCACTTCTGGGACTGTGAAGGAGAAAAAAATGGGCACAGAAAGGTTCCTCCAACTATAACACATGCCATAATGCATGCCTTACAGAGGAACCTTGGTGCACTTACAGACGCTGTGTAAACATATGCTTACTGCACATGGCTAAAGTTGAATATTTGCAGAATGCTTGCTTAGCCACCAGAAATTAGGTGAAGTTACTATAAAGAGGTAAATAAATACCATATTTTTCGGACCATAATGGTCCAAATGTGCAACCCCGCAACCCTCAGCAGCAGGTGGTCGCACCTTGGCTTCCCGCCAGCTCTCCCGGCAAGATTAGCCAGTGAACTGGAGGAGCTGTCAAGATGAGAGATGCTGGTGTCTGGATCTCGCATCTGAACTGTATCATTGCTTATGTGTGGAGAATGACGTTGTGCTGAGAATGTACTGCTGCTAGTGACATCTAGTGGTTGGATTTGATATTGCATTAATTGAATTCATTGCATTAACCCTATTGATGTGAAAATATATATACATTTTTTCTGGTTTTCTGCTCTAAAAACTTACTTTGGATAAGTCAGAAATATGTAGACCCTGACTAAGGTGTCTAAGTCTGTGTCGTGTTTAAACACTCTAGATTTCCAGCTATTTTATTACAATTTCAACTGGCCTGTATTAGTATGTAGCACAATTTGGTACAGCATCACTTATGTTCTTAGCTCATTACCAAGTAATAGCCGTACTCACAGACAGTTTCTTCCGATTACCTTTAAGGCTGCCATACACGGGTCGGATTTGCACCGGATTCCGGCCCGATCGATTCCGGGCGCGTGCATGCGAAACGATCGGGCCGGAATCCCGTGCAGCCCACCTTGTCCGTCCGATCGGGTCCGACCGATCGGGGGCTCAGAATCGGATCCGCCAGAGAACCAACATGTTGGTCTTTCGGGTCCGATTCTGCCCAGATCAGCGGGAGTTGCATTCCGGGAGGTGATCAATCGGACACGGATCCGGCAGGACAAGGTGGTATGCAGCGATCGGATTCCTTAATTGGCCGATCGATCACACCTGAGGATCCCGGCGGAATCGCCGGAATCGATCGGATGGTGAATCGATCAGCCAGGGAATCCGTGCCGTGTATGGCTAGCTTTAAAGTCAGGCTGCAATGTGTCCATCTGCAGATCACAAAGAAGCCCTGTACAGCAGCCATACTAGCCTCATCCATATCACTTTTGACTGCTGGCTCTTTTACTGATGTTTCCTCAGTCCAGATGTGCATTGAGAATTAAAGATTTCCCAATTACACGCAGTGCTCTTGATTGATGGGCCGCATAAACAACGCATTCATAAGATGCGCTAGCAGAGTGGAGTATTGGGTGAAATCCTCCCTTCTCCATGTGTTTAGCATTACTTATTGCGAGCAGACATCAAAGTTTGCACTTGAACAGAAACATTTGGGTTTACAGTACAGAAGATTACAAAATGAAAATGTTCTGAGTTAAAAAGTGAGACTTATTGTGTCTGGAATTTTTAGTGCTGGGCTGTCCGTTTGGTGATGAAAGGCACACTCCGAGACCCACGCAGTATTATTCATAGCTAATAATTCCAGGTGTTTGCCATTGAATCCATATGTTGTCCACAGTGCTCAGAAGCAAACCGGTGACCCATAACTGGAATATGTAATTAACATCAAATTCATTGGTGTGCAAATTGTTTGAATTGTGCGTCATTACAGCTGATAATTAACATGTGGCCGCAATTCAATTTTTCATTAAATGAGATGCATTGTAAACTCCATGCTAATAGCTACCATCATTTCCCCCTTGTCTATGAAAAGTTCATTTGCTTTGTAAAGACATAACAAATTAAAATTCTTTTAACTAGTATTGGAAATGATTAAGCTCCATGTACGCTTTAATTTTTCAGAACAAATAGATCATCATTTCCAGGTATCGGGAGACATCTATTTCCCTGGAGCCCCAATTATATCTCATTAACAAGCCAAGAATCTATAAATGCCTTTGTCAGAGTGCTTCAGTTGTAACCATATATATTATAGTCACAGAGAGAAAAGACGTGCCGCACACCGATTATGCCTTTCAAACATGGGCTTAGTCATAGAGCATGAGCACTGGCACTGTGAATGCAAGGCTTAGCAAAAGTGATTATCTCTTCACATTTGATGTATATATTCTAGCGTAACTGGATAAAAACACAGATATGGGTTAAGTAAATCATTTTACAGAAGCCACAGAAGTTTAAAGGGCTGATGAACCCAATGGTGCACAAAAAAAGACATACCCCATTTCCCCGAAAATTTAGGCATCCTCAAAAAATAATGCACCCTTACATTTTTTCCTCATGCTAAAATATAAAGCATCCCCCCGAAAACAAGGCATCCCGAAGATACGGTACTGTAACTCTAGACAGGGGGGATCAAAGGGGGCAATCAAAATAACACAGGAGGATCAGAAGGGGTTACTAAAATGGTAATACCCCCTCTGAGTCTCCTGTGTCAATTTGATTCCCCCTCTGATCCCCCTGTGTCATTTTATGTGATCCCCCCACCCTGTTTCCTCAGTGCTGTATTCTTCTTCATGGAAAAATAAGACATCCCCCAAAAATAAGACGTAGGGCATCTTTGGGAGCAAAAATTTATATAAGAAACTGTCTTATTTTCGGGCAAAGCTGTCTGACTTTTATTTGTACCCAATGGTGACAGTTGCACCTAGTTCATTGACCTTTCACTTTCCTACACAGAAGAATGATGGATCAAACTCTTTGTTTAAATTCAAATAAGTTAGGAAATATTGCCCCCATTGTAACAGGGGATCACTGTTCGGGTCATCAAGCCATTTATGGTCAGATGGATCCTATTTATTTTTGAAACTGCTTACAGAAATCAAACATCCACAGAGATCCTAGCATCCGGAGAGCTTGATGACATCTCTGACTATTTTCCTCTCAGATTCCAGTTCTTGAAATCTTGCACTTGACGTTTTGAGGGAGAATATGCAGAAATCTGCTTGTTGTTGTCGCTGGGTCTTCCAACAAGACAATGACCCAAAGCATACATCTAATATTAGTCCAACAGTTCCTCAAGGATACAAAAAACCAAGATCCTGGAGTGGCCAATGCATAGCCCAGACCTTAATCCTATTGAGAATCTGTGGCGGGTGCTCAAAGTGAATGTCCATGCTGGAAAACCATGCAGTTTGGACCAGCTAGAACTATTTGAAATAGAAGAATGGGTCAAAATCCCTCAGGAGACCTGTGCCAACCTAGTAAAGGACTACTCTAAGAGATTGTTGTCAGTTGTGGCTCAGAAAGGGTACACTGTTGACAAATAATGGCCAGGGGGCTAATGATTTTGGATGTCTCATTGTCACTCTTTCTTGTTTCAATTCTGGGTAACAACAATATACCCTAAAGGCCCCCATACACCTTACAATCTTACCATACCATTTCTGTACAATCAACTTTTCTTCTACCAAAACCATGTAAAATGAGGACCTTTCTAACCCTTCCAATCACTATGTATTCTATCAGGGAGGACCCGGCACTACATAGTTGTTGGACTAATGGAAATTGTATGGAGTGATCTAAAGGTGTATGGGGGGCTTTATTGTTTAATGGAGGTAAAGAGCTATGAGGCGCTAATGCATTATCTCAGGGAATCTGTTAACGCTAATGGTAAGATACATTGGTATGTGGAAGACAATAGATATTGTACTCCCCTGCCTCTATTCAAGGTTGGTTTCTTCTTCTATGTATGCAGCTTCTTATACACTCTTCAGCCACTCTTCCTCTTTGTTAATAATGTCAACTTGACTGTCCCTAAACTATTGGTATAGTTTATTGACCCATGCCCATTGTCACAGCTCATGTGAAATAGGTTATCATGGTTTTTCTTCTGGATGGATTGTAGGATGAGCATTTTCCTCCTACTTTCTCAGAATGCAAACCAAGGAAAGACATGTTTGACCTTATTGCTGGAAACTTTGGCTCCAAAAATGATTGCATTGACTTTTTGTAGTGTTCCCACAGCTCTCCTGTACATCTCCATCAAGTTTATTGATGTTACCATGATCAGGGGCCTCATGTACCTCTTTAGTGTTCATAACTACTGTTTGATGATGCGATGCACTCAATAATGCGTGTCTGTTTCTTCACAGGTATGTTGCCATATATCCATATTGCCCCCGTAAGGAGGATGAACTGGAGCTTCGGAAAGGTGAAATGTTTTTGGTATTTGAACGCTGTCAGGATGGCTGGTTTAAAGGAACTTCCATGCACACTAGTAAGATTGGTGTGTTCCCAGGAAATTATGTTGCTCCAGTCACCAGGTGAGTCATCATCACAGGATTTATTGCTGCTGCTGATCAGATTAATATCAGTGGAAACTTTACAACATTGTAATCTCATGTGCATACTGTTTACAATTGTCATTGTAATGCCTGGACAATTGTTTTGCTGCATTTTGTGTCAAGTAATTTGAAAGAAAAATGTGTTGTCCTTATTCTAACTGTAACACAAACACTAAGGAAAGTGAGAGGTTATCTCTTCAAAGTTGGTTGTCAGCTATCCTAAGAGTTAAGGTGTCCACTCTGCGACAGGCGCTCAACAGATGACCCGCTCGTGGGAACATCATGGTGACGTCACAATGACCTCATCCAAAGGAATGGCATTCAAACAGCATTTACAGACATGTTCATTACCTGTTCGACAGACCTGCCTTGATCCAGCTTGAAGACAAGGGTGGCAATAGATGGCCACTAGATAGATGGCAGCGAGCGTGCACGGTGTGACGTCAGTGCTCGAAACAGCCATCTATCGAGCGGCTATCATAAGGTGTATGAACACCATTCCATTTTCTTGACTTTGATTTGCTCTTACTTCCTCTTGCATATCTAGGAAAGAAAGTGCAAAAACTTTATTATCCTCTTGTTGCAGCCATGCAGCCAATTAAATGAGAAGACTGATCAAAGTTTGCTAGAGGTGGTGCTGATTTTTGTAGCTAAAACAAATTTTTTTACTTAGTTGCATGCATTTTCATGTGCTGGTATACGCTTCAATAGAGAACAACAGTGTAGATACTCCGGATAAAAAGACCAAACTTCTTTATTGATAAATCATCAAACATAGTACAACACCAACTCCCCTGGGGGTCTCTCACACATTTTACCCCAACTGGGAGCTGATCGGTAGAGTTGCACTGTATTTGGAGGCTTTTTAGAATCGTCGATTAGTATCTCCTGTACCAGTTAGCCCAACCCAAAATTCAAGTACTCAGAGAAGTTGGTGTGAGGATTCTGCAGAGAGTGCGGGTTATCCTATCGTCTACATGAAATCATTAGCTTTAATGTTGGCTGCCACACTTCTTAGGAAAGAAAAAGGCATATGCACCTTCCTCCCAAAAGCTCCACCACATGTAATGAACTGACCCATTGGATACAATGCATCTGCTCTTTTCATGCCTCCCAAATGCATTGATGTCAATGTGATTTTAAATGCAATAGAACAACATTACTACATTGTGCTGGTATTGTATACCATCTATCTGTGTTGCCTTACAGTGGTATTTATGTCTGTTCTGCGAAATGAAAAGATACATTTTTAATTCCTTTTGGTGGCTATGAGGCAGTTCAGCTACCTTCTTAAGAGCTAGTCTCTACTGCATTGCAATCTCCCATAATATGCAGACATTGCCCATTATTGTCCATTTGCCTGCCACCACAGGCACATGTGTCGCATTAATAAAATGCCAATTAAAACACCATACTAAACACATCATAAATGCCAACACACATATGACAAGCCCTTGATTATTTCTTGAACCATTTCTACAGCTACGTTTCTGTTTTCCTTTACAGAGCATTAACGACTGGGACGCAGCCCAAGGTTATCATGACAACAGCAGGTGAAGGTACACAGATAGTAAATATGGTGGCGCCATGTTCAAGTGGAGTACCATGCCAGAAGATACAAGGAAATGGACCTGAATTTAGCAAAACTGTTAATATTAACGGTGTCTCTACAGTCATTCCTGGTACCCACATCCAGACCAGCCCTCAGGCTAAGGTCCTGATGCACATGAGCGGCCAAATGACAGTGAACCAAGCCCGGAATGCAGTGCGAACAGGTAAAAAAAGGAAAGAGAACATTGAAATACATAAATATCATATAACTGAGGAACAAATAATCATGTTTTAATATTTTCTCTTGGTCATCAAACACGCTACTGTGC
This sequence comes from Ptychadena robeensis, assembly GCA_036250615.1. Classification (NCBI taxonomy): domain Eukaryota; kingdom Metazoa; phylum Chordata; class Amphibia; order Anura; family Ptychadenidae; genus Ptychadena; species Ptychadena robeensis. Next base: position 186,240,364 of record CM070032.1, read on the forward strand.
ATGGTGGTAACACACCTTAAGGTAGTATTATTTATAATGTCACCAAGACAACTCCACTTTACATGCATTTGCTGCATTGCAACCAGAGACAGACAGACAACTAGCATTTTCAGAAGAGGTCCAACCTCCACATTTGTCATTTATGGTTTCCTAAAAGTCCATTTACACGATTGTACTCCATCAGTTTACATGTGTTCATTTCCTTTGTATGGTGTATTGGAAAGCCATTGGAAAAGAAAGTGGTACCAAATCAAGCATTTCTAAAGGTGGGTTTACACCTGTAGATTTTTTTGTCCAATCAATGAAGAACGAACGATTTTTTGGTCGATTGAACAAAAATCTAGAATGGCCAATTTGTTCGATGGATAAATTTTGTTGGATCTCGAACAAAAAATCGTTCAAAAGGTTATCGAACATGTTGGTAAATTTTTATCGGTCATAGTCATTCTGAATGTATTTTCATTCGATATCGGGATGAACGAACAAAAAAATCTAATGTTACATTCGATAAATGGACGAACGATGTTCGACAAAAAAATCTATCAAAAAATCTAATCGGCAGTTGAACGAACAAAAAATCTACCCACCTTAAGGCTGTGTCTCCACAGCGCTATAGTATCCGTGGGCACTCCCTGTGCTAATCGTATTCCTTGGCGTGGATGCCGTTGGAGCTGACCCACAATACCTGCCTACTGCGTTTACGTACTGCACTGCATTGACCTTCCAGAATAGCCAGTGCTGTAGGCAGGTAATGTGGATCGAGTCAGTCGGCATCCCTGCAAAGGAATGCGCTTAGTGCAGGGGGTGCTGATGGACCCGATAGCGTCGGGGAGACACAGGCTAATGCTCAGTACTGTGGGGACTCTTGTCCCTGGTCAGTACATCGAATGGTACAAAGGGAAACATGACAGCCTTGGAACATGCACCGATCAAAACATGTCTGTGGTGAAAACGTCCATTTATTACATTAGTATATTTGAGCGGTTTATGCGGACACATATGGAGAGAAGAAGCAGTTTATGCTGTTTAATATCAAATGCAGCTATTGCGAACGGTTCTTATATACTAATAAGGTCAGATATACGTGCATGGGTGGGCCTTTTATAGTTGTGTTTATAATTTTAATTTCCCAGTTGGTCTACGTTTATGATATTCTGAGTTGTATGTAGTCTCGTGCCAGAACGTGGCTGTTGGACTGTGATGTAAACACTCCAAAGTGAACAGTCAAGTGACATAATGATTTTTGTCATTGCCTGGCTAGTTTTCCCTTTTGTGTAGAAATTGAGAATTCTCTTTATGGCCATTGGTAGAAACTTCAAAGCGGTGAGGAGAAATGCATTACCCAAAGTGAAATTGTCAAATCCCCTTTACTGCTCAAAAGGGAGCTTTAGAGGCCTGAAAGAATTTCATTTATGGCCAGATACTATACATCTGTTCCCTCACGTTTCATTCACAGAACTTTATTATTAAACTTCATTGAACAAATTGATGAAACGTTAAAAAATATATATTTTTAGTTCTAGAAATTCTTCTTGAGTTCAGGCTGAGGGTGTTCTCAATATCGGGTTTTACTCTTCCGCTGAATGCTGAATATTTGGATGGTTATTCAACCAAAGGCGAGAGTAAAGCCAGCAAAGAGGAGCAATAAAACAAAGCTACGAAAACATTGTTATTTTCTCATATGGTCATTTAAATTTATAGGACTCACTTGCTGTACCTAAATCAGCCTGTAATGTGGACCTTCATAATAAAGCGCAAAACAAACACAGTCATTTCTGGTGCGGGCCTATTAAATCCATGTAATTAGATTAAACAGCTGTTCTTGGGGTTGTTCATGTTCAGTGTAAGCTGAACAGTTCTGGGGAAATTTTAAAGCTCCAAAGCTAACATAACACTGGGCAAGGTACAGCGTTCAGATTATAAACTGGGATTAGCAATGATATATCTGCTTCTAGTATCGTTCCTGCAAACTTCTAATATACTTCCTTCTAATGGATTGGCACCTAGCAAAGGCAAATTCAAGTGGCTTGAAAAAAACAGTTGATTTTTTTTCCTTGGCTTTATGATTGTTTTCAGTGGTTTTCTGTTCTGTTGCCTTGTATTTTCTGATGGCTTTTATGAAGAACAAAGATATTGGGTAATGCCATAGTCCATAATTCCAGAGCTAGCTGAAGCCATAGACTGCTTTGGTCCTTCACATTACCCATATGTCTGCAAAACTTCACAAGTGAATAGTACGAAACTTGTGCAATTACTGACTTCGTTCGTTTGGTTTTATAGGTAAAGAAGTAAAGTAACAGAGAACTACATTAGAACCCTATTGACATATTCAAATAAGTATTTCCCAACAGATGCAACTGGGTTCTCATTGCTCTGGTATAACGTTGGCCATACACGCATAGTTTCCTGAACTATAGTTGTACGGCAAGTCTATGCGAACCTTTGGGTTCTCCATCCCTGGCTGATGGGTATTAAAGGTCCCCACCCAAAATAATGGCGATCAAACAGGGATTTACCAACATGTTGTATCACTGTTTGATCAACTTTTTGTTTGAGCGGGATCGAATGCTCAAGGTGGGTAGCATTCCTTTCTCATTTGGGAATCCAATGCAAAATTGACCCACTTGTGCCCACTTCAACTAAGGGCCCTGATCGTAGCCATAGACCTGAATAGGCGTGGTTAAAATCGCTTGTCACTTCAACCACTCCCATTCACTGTCTATGGACACGATCAGGCTGGGAGGGGCAAGATGTCCTGCACCCCCCCCCCCCCCCCCCCCCCCCCCCCCCCCCCCCATTCCTGGCTGAAATCACTCAGCCGCGATTCTAATTGCGGGAGATCGCTGGGTGCTAGCGATCTCCCGCAGTTCCGCTCCATGATTAGAATAGCCAAGTGGGAACATAGCCTAACAGCTTTAAGGTGGCTGAGAGCCTGTAACTGCCCTGAACCGTCAGTTGCAATGCTTGTTCATAATAAGCAAACATGTAGTAGCTTTGTAGGGCTGTGTTCTACTGCCCATCTCTGTTATGAGCAGCCACAGCCATGACGCTACTTCTGTAAATAAGGCTTTGTATTTTCTTCTTTATTTTTAAATGCTTCTTGAAAGGCTAGATGTTTTTATTGTCAGAACAGTTTTTTTTTCTAAGAGGTTTCAAAAGAAGTTCATGTGAAGAGAGCACGAGCTTGCAGGCTACCAGCTACCAATGTATAAGAATGCCGTCCATTCCCTACTTCATTCCTTGGTCTCTACTAGATCTACTTTTTTTTTCCAAGCAAAGCTAGAAAATGTCTTTAAGACCTTAGGCCGTGGTTTCACTGGTTGTTTTAATCTCCAGAAATGCGTGTGCCACTAATGAGATAATTATCAACAGATGGTAAATCTCTCATTGGTAATAGATTGAGAAGGCTACATTCATTCTTCTGAGTATAAGTTCATTCTGCGGCATCCTTGGTGGGATTTTTAGCAAAACACACATTAGGGATGAATGGTAACACACATCAAACATCTCTAAAACATTCAAACTGCTAGAAGCACTAATAATAATAATGTGAACGTAACCAAAAATATCCCAGTGTGTCCTAGCCTTGTAGGCTAAATAACGCCTAGTAATAAAATCTATTTTTACTAGGCATCAATCACTAATTCAGGTCTGCATCGTGATGGTATATACACAGATACTCATCCTTAAATGTACCCTCTTGGTATGGAAAGCTGATTGCATTTACAAGATCAGCTAAGAATAAAAATCTGCAAGCTTCTCCTGCCGAGTTATTAAAGGAAAACAGTAATGATCAGGGAAATGTATTAAATGTCTTTCTCTAGCTGTGTGTACACGGAGCTCATAGATTTTAGTTTGTCATCTGTTGCAGCCTGGAATAAGCAGTCTGCTGTTGGGTAATAGCTGTGCCGGGCTTCCCAAAAAAAGGTCAGGAGGGACCCAAAAAGACCACGGAAGGGTTAGGAACAGGAGTGGAATATTATGGGTGTGTGATCTGTGCCCTGGAAGGCAAATTGCAATAGGAATTGGTGTTCATGATAAAAATGGTCTTACGTCTTGGGTTGCTGGTGGATGGTACGAGAGGACCATTGGTGGCAGCAGCCTTTGGAGTGTGTATGCTTGTGGAGATATTGGATCATCGTCTCCACTCCTTTATAGAATGGGGTCCTGGTCGCTCCTTGTAATGTCTGTGGGGATCTGGTTGTGCCTGTGGGGATCCGGTGGAAGGTATCTCCATTTTGGTCATGCTGGAGTTTACAAAATACCAAGACCAAAATAGTTTTTATCGTGACGAAGTGACCTGGTGTCACAAAACACCATTGTACAAACAGCGTTGATCAACCTTCCTTTATAATAAAGCACATAAACTTTTTACCCTGGGTGCACCTCTACTTGAGCTTTTTCCAAAAAGATCCAAAAAAACTGTTGGAGACTTGTTTTGAGCTCCATGTGATTTGGTTTATATTCTTCTTAATGTATTTACTCTCAAGTAGACAAGTGAAATAGGTACTAAATACATAATATTCCATTGTTCATTGACTTCTTTCAAACAGAGCAGCAGAAGTCACAGAACGTGAGACATTTGTATATAGGACTTATACGACTTTACCATTTCTTTATGAACAATGCATATAATAAACAACAAGAGTTAAAATGTGCTATACTTTACATAATGAGGATATGAATATGCGATGATGTGTTAATAATACTGATAACTTGTTTGCCTAATGTCTAAGTGATACTCATTGACTCCTTTCTGTTAACACAGCGGCTGCCCATAATCAGGAGCGACCAACAGCTGCAGTTACTCCCATTCAGGCGCAGAATGCATCTTCCCACATCCAGGGACCATCTGGCAATGCCCACCAAGGCTCTCCTGCCCAACAAATACAGCCACAGCTTTCAAGTTCTGCTGCATACATCAATGCTGCCATGAATCTCAACAGATCAAATGTGCCAATGGCTGCCAACGCTAGTGGCAGCAGCGGGACCTCTGTGGAGGCAGATGGCAGCTGGAAGTCTGGCTCCGCAGCCACGGGAAGCTCCTCATCCCCTGATAGTGTCACAGCACCTTCAAGCTCCTCTGCTGCTAATAAGCAAGACAAGGACAACAAGGTAACTTTTTATTTAAACAATGAGAATAAGCAAATAAAAATAACACTCAATACTCCTACTGACCATGCTCTGCTTTGAGCAAACCCCCCCCCCCCCCCACATTATTTATTACTTTGGGGGATGGGGGAATTGGTATCCACTTAAAAAAAATAGGCTGGTCGTGAAATAGGACCTCCACGTGAGGACAGTGAGGAAAATTGTCTCCATCTGCTGATTCATCAAATAGGTTGCTGGTCCAAAACATCTGCAGAGTGACAACAGCCCTTGCAACGTTTAAGTCACCACCAAAGACTCTTTCTGACTTCCCAAATATAGTCTCTTGACAGCTCCTGTTTTCTTTTCCCCCTGCTAATTGTCTCTTGTTTTATTTTATCCCTTTTGTTACATTGGACCCTCACATTGGGGGAGCACCTACAACGAAGCATTATTTATTACTTTTAATTTTTACAGTGATAGTGTTCAGTTACGTACTGAGGACTTTGCGACAGGGCTACATGATAAAATACTTTCTGTGGACAACATCATATAAATAATTATGTAAAGCAAACCATGAAATCAGTCAATGGATATTTTTTAGCAGTTGCACAAATCAATAATGCTGATTAAAAAATAAATGGTCCGTTTTATTGACACGTTTCATGGATTTAAGTTCTTATTGGGATTAAACAAGACTGAATTGCAGAGTTGTCAAAGAAAGTTGGAGCAGTCTGTTTAGGTTATACTGCAGTTTGCAAGATGACACGTATGTGAGAGAGTTGGTGAGACCGTGTTACCTTTCTCAGTTCTGTATGAATAGTAACCAACACGTGTCTGTAAGGTTAAGGTGTTCTGTGTATAAACTAAGAGTTAAGCTGGTGATATACCTTCAGATTTTTCTGTCAGATATCCTTTAGATCTACCAACAACTACTATAGTATATACTAGTATGTAGTATAGGGTCCTCTGCGATTGAACACAGGTAGTCCCTCATATTACATGGTTTTGGTAAAACAAATGGGGATCTAAAGGAAATGTGTCAGAGAATCCAAAGGTTTAATGGGGACCCTTACTTTTAAATATTACTATAGTGCGTACATGTTACAAAGAATGGCCATGGTAGGGGACACTTTGAGTTTTATCAAGGTGCTGTGATCAAGTTGTGATTTTAGTTGTAGTGCCTCCTACTCTTCTCACCTGCAATTATGAATCGGCCGTTAAATTGGGTCACTATCAGCCGGGCACCCTTTGTGTCCCTGCACTGTCCGTTAGGTCCCCCTAGCTGCTCTAGCAATTGTCAGGGCACGAGCAGCTAGGGGGACCCGGCGGACATAATCTAGGGACTCCGGCAGAGGCTGCCAGGTCACTGAGACTGTCACTGCTCTTGTCCCAATCCAAAGTATTGAACCAATCTAAAGCTGGCCATACACCTTCAGATTTCTCTGTCAGATTTCCTTCAGATCAGATTTTGTTTTACCAAACCATGTAATATGAGGACCTTTCTACACCTTCCAATCACTATGTATTCTATCAGGGAGGACACTATACTACATGGTTGTTGGTAGATCTGATCTGAAGGAAATCTGACAGAGAAATCTGAAGGTGTATGGCCAGCTTAAGAATTACGGACATGTCCGTAATGGCTTATATTGATTTGGCGGCTAATTTCGGCCCTTAAAGCTTAAGATCGGCACACGATTTTTCAGCTGAGCAACTGCCGTGAGCGCGCACGGCGGACATTGTCCAAAAAATTGTTGAGACTATGTGAAAGTGAAATGTGAACCTCCTAAAGCACCCTTTAATCTATAGCTTTTTGTAAATTGATGTGCTGTACTTATTGGTAAAGTCATGAATGCCACCACCAAGCAGAAACATGAAATATTGTCCCCTATCGTCAAATGGAGTTATTCACACTGTTATTAATCTTAACATTAATTTGGTTTTTGTAAAATGGTTGGCCTCAGTAGCAGTGATAATTCTCTACTACCTATCTCTTGAAAGTATTTTTCTATCAGTACTTGCTAATCACCCATACACAGCCTGATAATTAGCCCATCGTCGAGTTTGCCGATACAAAAACCTGCGTTTCTCTGACGATCAAAACAAAAAATCCCACAAATAGGAAAAATGATTTTTGAACAAGTAACATTTTTGGAATTCCCGGAACATCAAGTCGGGGAGTTTTATCCGCATTGTTTGTGTCCGTCCAATTTTTTTTTCAATTCATGGGAATAATAGTAATCTCGCGGATGTCGTGTTTCATTTAGTGTGGCGCTACAAGAAAATAGAACATGTAACCGACCGATAAAATTTCCAACAGTCCCGATCATGTGATGGCCGATTTTCTGCTTAAATTTTGATCGGGAAAGCGTCTGTCGACCATGTGGGCAAAAGCCCGATTTTATTGCCCGATTAACGAGAAACTTAGATCGGGGCTTGGTTGATCGGGCTATTTATCGGGCTGTGTATGGCTAGCATTACTTACTTTGAACTCCTTTTGATAAAATATATATATATACTGAAAAGCAATTTTGTATCTGGTAAACAATGGAAATGTATGGAAATAAAATATTTGTATTTGGTAAAGTATAATGTATTAACAATTCATCAAAAGAAAAATAACTAACTGTATTTTTTGTATTCCAGAAAGAAAAAATAGGATTGCTCAAGCTGTTGTCGGTTGCATCAACAAAAAGAAAGCCCAGAGCATCTCCACCTCACTCCTCTACAGAACTGGAACAAACCACACCAGATGCCACTTTGGAAGGAGCAGTTGGTCCTGACGTTCTAACCAACACTATCCGAGCTGCTTCTGGAACTGTAGATTGTGAAGCTGCCAATGCACTGGCACAGGACAATCGCAAGACTAATTTGGTGGATCCTAACGTTCCTATAGCACCTCCACCTAGGCAGCCTTGTTCATCACTGGGCCCTGTACTAAATGACTCTCGACCAGTGGTGTGTGAAAGGTAAATTTCAAAAGTCATTTATAATTGAAAAAACAAGATCACATTACAAGATGAGCAGAGAATTCCAAGGAAGGAAGTCCTCAATACTTTCTTTCTTAACAAATCACTGAAATCATACTGCATTTTCGATAAAGCTTTGCAGTTGAAAGAGGATGTACTTTATTTTTTCCCATCTGTGTATCTTGTTTCTCTCCTGAGACATGCTGTAAAGTTAGCATAATGCTTATTTGGTTCTAAACAATTGTCCCTTTAAAAGTTATTGCAGGTAGGAGGTTAGAAAAACAATACTGTACAGTAACACAAGAAACAATGGCAGCTAGAGATATCTGTGCTAAAGTTTCTGGGTCTGGTCAGAATGAAAGGCATTTCAGACAAACATGAAGCTTGGTTAGGAGATGTTTTGCGGTAGAAAATAAAATTCCTGTCCGTGGAGTTCTGAGACTAATACTGGATTACATCCTCCTGATAGCAGAATAAACCTTTTCAGTGTGGTCTATGAATAAACTGAAAACCAAGGCAATGCCAGTGGTTGGTAAAGTGATTGTAATGTTTGTTCATTGGTTATTTAAAAATTGTTAACTCCCGAGGCTAAACATAA
>CM070032.1:186249200-186267293 GCA_036250615.1 Ptychadena robeensis
TTCATCATGCTGCAGCCGGTCCAGCCATTACTTTGGATGGGGACTCCGGTCTCCATGCAGAGTAATGGGATCGGCCAGAGAAATTCTCTGGCAGTTCGATATTTTGAGCAACATAGATCTGTTGCTCTATGTGGGCAGCATTGATCCACGGCCGATTGCAAGCCGCAGATCACTACGTGTATGGGGGCCTACTAGTAGATGCTCTACAGAAGTGAGTAACCAAACCGAATTCTGGCTAATAATTTTTTAATTGCAATTACTTTACCTGCGTATTTTGTTGGAAGAAAGAATCATTTATTCACAGGATCCATAGTTTTAACATGTCAGTAATGGACTGTACTTTGTCTTTATTATGTGAGCCTCACAGTATATTTCTTTTCTAGATACCGAGTGGTAGTGTCATACCCTCCGCAGAGCGAGGCCGAGCTTGAGCTCAAGGAAGGGGACATTGTATTTGTACACAAGAAACGAGAAGACGGCTGGTATAAAGGCACACTGCAGCGCAATGGCAAAACTGGTTTATTCCCGGGCAGCTTTGTGGAGAATATATAACTTTTTATTTGTTGTAGCGATCATTGAAAAAGCACAAATCCCTAAAAGCTGGAGTGGTCTCTTCTAGCCGTTATCAATCCTTTCAAAGTACAAATCTCCGGTGACATCATGGGAGGTAACTGACACCTCTAAGGCAAAGCCACGCGTTGGACCGGACTGGCCGCCATCTTGGTCTATGATTGCCCCTAGACTTTTTTTTTGTCCATGTCATTTGTGCCTTGTACTGTTAAGTTTTTACTTTTTTATTTTCCCCTTCCCTAACAACAAATAAACCAATGTTTACAAGGCATTAGCTAATAATTTATTTGATTCCTTTCTGTTTTGTACAGTTAATTTTTTTTGATAGATAAAAACATCTTTTGAAATGATGATAAATATAACATTTTATTAATTTATGAAATGCCACAGAAACGAGAAGCTGGATTCCTTTCTCGCAAACTGTAGTAGCTATACTGACGTCACTGTAGCCTCTTGTTTTAATATGTGTTTTCATGGGTAGATTATTTTTTTCTCATTTGCATTGTGATGTCACATGTGTTAGGGTAAGCACCAGGGGAGCAGTATATGTGTTTATTATTTTCAGAGTACTTATCATAGATTTATGTAGATTTTCTTTTTTAATAATAAAATTTGTTTAGGTTATATATTACTGATGGTCATATTTTTAATTAGTGTTAAGAAACCTCTAAAAGTAGCATATCATGGACACGGCGATATAATGTTTGCTTTAGGTTACATATAGGAGACATGGATTCTTGTTACAATTGGTTTTGATGTGAAACCCATCATTGAATCGAGTTTGCATACTGTAAAGCAGGGAACACACGGCTTGATATTGGAGCCGTTCGAGGTTCCCTGCAGCAGCGCAATGATGTAATCACGCTGCTGTCCGATATTGGAGGAGCTGGGGGTGCAGCACTGCTGTTTCTCCAGCTCAGCCGATGCTTTGCGTGGAGACCCGCGGTTTATGGTCATGTCCGATATCCCTGTTTTCGAGCTAGATTGGTTGGTCCCACTCGAAAACAGGGATTGGCCACATATGATATGGGCTGGAGAGATGGCCATGAGCGCGCACAGCGCTCGAAGCGGCCATCGATCTGGCCCATATCTTGACGTGTGTTCCAAGCTAATTTATATGTCAATCTGGGCTACTGACATGGTATCCCATTTTGGCCAGGAAAATCACGTTTTTCATGTGACTTTCCTGGCCAAATCACGATTTCAATAAATCCCAGAGATTTTTAAATCTGGTTAACTGGTGGTGCAGATGATGTGCGGAGTGGGAAGTTAGTAGGGAGAGTTATGCCCTCCTCCCTCCTAAGTTAGTCGGCTACTAAATAGGACGGAGGAGAGCTAAACCTTCCGATACCGGAAGTGATGTCCGTGTTTTTGGAATGCGGAAGTATCATTCAGTATTTCCTCGGTCCAACTACTGAAAGTGATGTCACTTCTTGTAATTTTTCCCCTCATCAGTAAGGGAAAACTTGACAGCTGCCCCATTTTAACACTATAGGGCAAGCGGAATCCACCCAGGGATCGCCTCCTGTTGCCATGTAAATTAGCCCTGATTCCTACAGTGAGAAAAAACAGTTTGTATTAGTGATCTCAGTAATGCTGTTTTTTTCTGATCTGTGTATTCAAAATGGCAGTCAAAGCATCATGTCTTTGACTTTTATTAAACGCATATAAAAATCTGAAACCTATTGAAACAGGCTGTTTGCCCCCCTCCCTTTTTATACTTCAAGTATCTGCTAAGTAGTTCTTAGTGTAAGAGAATATAATTAATTAAATTACAGCTAAATCTTTTAAAAATGATCTAAACGGAGCTCAGCAGAATAGAGGGATATCTTTCAGTTCCTCCCTCTTTGCTGTAGAGATATAAAAATACCCCATGATACTGGGGTGTGCTCATTGTAGAAAATGAGCACATCCCATTTTCCATACTTTTATGTCATTTGGGTTACCCATCAATAAATCATTCACATCACTATGATTGGGGCAACTAGGTACACTCTCCCAAAACTTCTTTAAATGTTTCTTACTTTACAGGTTTACAATGAAGGTACATTCACCTCTCCATGCTTCAATGCACCTTAAAAGTGGACATAAATCACAAAGAGAAATCTTTACCCATGTGGAATAGACGTATTCTCTTTTTTGGAGGAGTTTACTTTAAACACTACTTTTAAGCCACATACTGTACAAGGGTAGAAATATTCTTCACCCAATACAATGCAATTTTAACTTTTTATGATTGTCTTTTTACCTGCTGCAGATTTTTTTACTTCCTGTACTTATAAAACAGTTGTCACAAACACAGTTAATGGACATTTCTCTTCTATAAACATTGCAGGGGTTCTAACCATTCCCAATTATATCCAAGATGATTTGGGTATATGTACACTGTGCAATCTAGATAGAATAAAAATTGTGTATAACATTGTCTAAGCAGAGTGCAAATAAGAGAAGCAGTTGTGGGACTTTTAAACTTTCTAAAGGCCCCCATACACCTTACAATCTTTCCATACAATTTCTGTACAATCAAATTTTGTTCTACCAAATCCATGTAATATAAGGACCTTTCTAAACCTTCCAATCACTATGTATTTTGTCAGGGAGCACCCAGCACTACATAGCAGTGATATATACCTTCCAATCAATATGTATTCTATCAGGGAGGACCCGACACTACATAGCAGTGATATATACCTTACAATCAATATGTATTCTATCAGGGAGGCCCCAGCACTACATAGCAATGATATATACCTTCCAATCACTATGTATTCTATCAGGGAGGTCACTATACTACACAGTTGTTGGTTGATCTAATGGAAATTGTATGGATCGATCTTGGGGTGTATGGGGGGCTTTAGACATTAAGCTGGTCACCATCATTCTCTGGTGTCTAAACAGTTGGCCATTTGTATTATTGTCATGTCAGGTCCTCTGTACCTTGCTGTGCAGTTGAATTAATGGTAAAGTAAAAAACACAATTATGAGGCTTAAAATTCCATAGGACCTATCTTAATAAAATCTATTGCATGCCAAAATGATCAGTGCTTGTGAGATCGAGTCCAAAGTATTATCTGTTATTTTACTTATATCATTTATGAATTGCCCTTAATGCTGTTTGTATTATTACATGGTCTTGCTAGAATGTAATAACGCCAGAATATTTTATATGGTATTCACACTGCAGTTTCTATTATTATAGACAAAGCGGTACAAAAATAGAATATGCTTTAATGATCTTAACACCTGGAAATAATATCCACTTACATGCAGTATTTTATTGTTGTCAAGGTCTGCAACCATCTGAATTACTAATGTGGAGGGTTTAGTTTCTCTGTACTTGTATTACCTAGTTTATGGGATATCTATTAACTCATTTATACGGATATCTATTTATTTCTTTAGGCAGCATCAGAATGATTTTCTAATATGGAAGAAGCCCATATTTTTGAGAAGCAGCTGCAAATCCTCAGAGACATTCTAGAAAAGTGCTGCTGCAGTGGGGATGGAAGGTTACCACCCGGGAAATGTAGTCCAACACCATTCAGTGCCATTTAAAATCAGTATGTTAGGTATTTCTTTGAAGTTGTTTCAGTACCTCTGGTAATGTAAACAATTGTTCTAATCTATCATTTCCATTACAAAATCTTTATCTAAACCTTGCCCGCAGTGCACATCAAAACTTGTTTGTGCTGTAAATAAATAATAAAAACTAAGTGCATAAGGACGATAAAGGAAAAATTGCATGTGCAGATCTCAACTGTTCTTGTAAAACCTAAAGCTAGGCATACACAGTTTGATTTTAGCGTTCGATTGACCTAAAACGATTAAAGTTTAGATCAATCGAATTTCAATTGTATACTGCACACTTGGTTCGATCGGCAAAAATTGTTCGATAGCGCTCAAAACAATCAAATCGATTGGAAAATGAATGGACATGTTGAAAATTTTCGTTGAACGATCGAACTAAAATCGTGGCATTGTGTTTGTTGGTCGGGGCGATTGTATTCGATGACACATTTATATATGACTCTTTCCTGTTTTGTGATCAAGACCTAAATTGGCGATTTTGGTTGTATAAAGATTGGATCTTCCATGTGGATCTACTTTAGATTTGCTTGCGACCGTTTTCTGATGAAAATATCAAGATCTAAAATCCAATTGGAAATCAATGGTACTAAAATTGATATAAATATTGATTGGTGAAGCCACCAAATTTTTTTATGCAAGGGTTAGGTCAACAATTTACAATTGGTCGACTTTTGCTTGATTGACCTTAGATTTCCGATCGTACACCAGTGTAACATTGTTCGATCATAACACCACATAGTGAAATCGATTTGAACACGATTATGATCGTACTATGGAGCACATGGGTAGTGCAATCTTAATTAAGATTTCAAATACGATTGTTACTGCTATTCCAAATATGTTTGTAATTATGATTCCAAATACGATCGGAATTACGATTCCAAATATGATTCCAAATACGCTCGGAATTACTTTTCTAAATACTATCGTAAACAGATCAATTTAAATCTCCAGGAATCCACTGCAAAGCAGTCAGTGGTCCGTCTGCACTCTGGTCCTCCTTAAAAGCCAATACTTAATTCACAGAAATTGCACACAGGGACAGATATCTCCCCTCCAGGGGAACCCCTCTGACATGTTTTACCTCATGAGAGGCTTAATTAATTTAAATACCCAGAAAAACTAAAATATTTAAACTAACTAAAAATATTTGTGCGATTAAACAAGATTTATCTTGTTGTCCGATCACTTTTCGTTGTTTTTTTGTTGTTCGATTTCGATCACTTACCCATACCAGGTGTGCGGAAATCGATTACTGTATGATCGACCTAAAAATGTATCATTTTAAGTTGATTGAACAAGATACTGAACCGTGTAGCTTAAGATTTCATAGGTTTTCCTAGTAGGTAGGTTTCTAAATGATCATTATTGCCGTGTTGCAATAACATGCAAGTTACTTGATTTTATTTTAAACTTTAAAAATCTAAAAATAATCACAAAATGAAATTTGACACGTATTTAGATGTTGCAGATTTGTCTTCTGGCATTCCAAAGTCACAAACTCAAAGAGAAAAGCTTATATTAGGTCTTGACAGATGTGTGATTTATGATCTGCTTGACATTGGATATCTTCCGCTTATGTCAGCACTTTCCGCTAAGGCCATAGATGTGTTAAGTGCCATATGGTGGTCAGCGTTCGTTGCACCCCAGCATGCACACATGGAGGACTTCATCGCTATACAACGTAATAGACTGTTTAGGATAACGGGATCTTTTCTAGAAATGGATGCAATGATATGTGACAATTTATAAAAATGTATTGGAGTATTATTACAATTTGAGGCTGAATAGTAACCTAATTTATGTGAGCTGTACCTAAAAGATGAGAAATTTATAGGAATGGGCGCCCTGAATTAAACATGTTTTAATGGAACTCTAAACCCCTACAAAGGGTTTTCACCATGCATCTATTGGTTGTTTTTAAATTTAAGTTCTGAAATTCTATTCTGAAAGTGATTCTCTCATGCTTACTTGTGTTGCAGCGGGATTTATTTCTAGAGTATTATTTTGTATGAACTGAGAAAGTAAACGCACAAAGCCAAAGGACAAGTCTACAAACAGACACTATGAACAGTGTATATGAGAAATACTGGGCTTTCAGAAGCCATGGGCCTTACATCTCCAGAATTACATTAATGCTCTGTAAATTATTTATACAGTTAATTACAGGTTGCTTTGTACATGAAATACAGGACAATTAAAGTATCAAGCATAGACTTAAACCATACTTTAAGTGGGTTAGATGTGGAACAAATGTCTGACCATGGTTGGGATGCTGAAGATGCTCAAAGAAAACCAATGGGGAAGCACTGCTAGGATAGCATTGCTCATGTGCATAGGGTGGGGTCAAAAGAACACAGAACCATAGATAGCATAGGAAATTGAAATTAAGATGTGTAATAGATAGTTCAAATGCAACATAATCCAGCAAATACGTAGATAGAATGTATTGGCAATTAATGTTCTTTAGATACTTCAGCAAATTATAATATTCACCATTTATCACTTATGACTTTAATGACTTATGCCTCATTGTGTCCCCAAAATGTCTATTATTTCTGAAGAATAATTAAACCGTGTTGCCTTGGAAGACTTGAGGCATACATTTGTGTGGTGTTTTAGGCTACAGAAGCAGAAACCTAGGTCTTGTTTCATAGCTGTGGTTATAAATCCCTCACCCATAGAGTGTGGTCATGAAAAACCATGGCACAGAATGGAGCAAAGACCTTCCCCGTTTAATATTTATAGAGTTTTGATGCTCTGCAACACACATACAATATTACTTTCTGTAGTTGAGTATTTACATATTCCAGCTAATACGGCCCATCTTGGCATGCTAGAATCTTTAGTTCAGCAACATCCAATAACTATAACATGCCTTTGGTCACTTTCTAAAGAAAGAGCATTTATTTTAAAGGAAACAAACTAGATGCTCTTAGCATCTCACAGAATCTTGGAGCTGGGATTGTTCTGGGTCCAAAACCATGAAAGTGGTCTACCATGAGATGTAACTTAGGTGCTTCCACTTGTCCACTATGAGAAAAATGTAGCAACAGAAAGCAAATGCTCCTCACTAATAACGCATGAGCTGTAATGTGGTGGACAAGTGGAAGGACTTGATTGATGATTAATTCAGATGGTTTTGAGGAAATGGGAAGAATCAGCATCCTGAAAATGATAGTCTGACCCTAAACTTACAAGATTGTGTTCTGAGAAAATTGTATCAAATCAACAATACCAATGTTTTTTCAACTCCAGTCCTCAATAGTCTTATACAGTCTAGGTTTAGTGAGAAACATTTTCTGACTCTGCAAGTCACACATTCATTCATATGCTGCTGTAAAATGTGGTACAATTTGGCCCTTAATGATGAATTGGACAAACCTAATATACATTTAGGCAATTAACAATTTTGTCTCCCCGCCAATATTGATGATAGAGAAAGTGCTGCACATCAATCAGAGGCAGAGGCGGCATGCACGCAGGTCACCACGCACACAGAGAGAGGAGATCTTGTGCTGCATTTTTGAAGGAGAGGGAAGGGGGCACATTTTTTTTTTGCCTAGACTGTGTTTTCAATGTGTACATGAACAAATATATCTAAATAAATCAAGGTAGGAAAACATTGGCTTTATTGGTGGGAAGGGAAGGGGAGGCGAAAAATGCTACTGTCGCCAACCCAAAAGTCCCTCATACACCACATACAATTACCATGCAATTTCTGTACAATCAACTTTTCTTCTACCAAAACCATGTAATATGAGGACCTTTCTACACCTTCCAATCACTATGTATTCTATCAGGGAGGTCACTATACTACATAGTTGTTGGTAGATGTGATGGAAATTGTATGGAGGAATCTGAAGGTGTATGGGGGGCTAAAGAGGAGACTAGGCAGATCCTCTCAGGAGTGCCAAATTACTAGTCGGTTGAAGTCCCTAATTTTCATATACACAAATAGTTCTGACTGTGGCCATAGAAGTGAGCTGCTATTACAAATTCTACTGTCCTATCATATAAATGTAGAAAAAATGTGCATGATCCTTCATCTCTAATGACATGTATCCATACATGGGGAGAAATTGTCTAAATTTAAATGTAGAGAACATGTATGAGCTGCACAGGTACCTTTAAAAACCCAGATATGTTCTAAGAATCCAACAGAGAGGTTTCCTTTATAAAGCCGTGTTTTACAGGAAGAGTGGGACCCACAAAGAGGCATTAGACTCAGTCCGGTAGCTCCGGGTGGTATGATATGTATCAAGAGAGTTGTTTTGTTTTCCATTTGTTTTCCTTAATGGCGTTCTACTGTGTTATTTATATTTGGCTGACCTTCGCAAAGATGGCTGCAAGTTCTGGTAGTGACAGACTCCGAGTGTTTAATGTTGTTTGATCACCAGGGAACTTTGCTTTAGGTGGTGTATTTCTTCCTTGTTTCCACCAGTTGTGACCTTTCTTTTTCACATATCTTGTTTTCTAACAGCATACTTGAATTTTAATGTTTTGTGAAAAGAAAAGAACGAAGATGAAGCTGGCTTCAGCTTTTCTGAAGATAAATGGGTTATGAAAAAATTTGTGTAGGGTTCTTTGTATTGTATGTGTAGATCAGTTTACGGTGCTCTGTTGTTTGTGATGGAATTTTACATTGATGCAAAGTAATGGGACTGCTTGGCAACTAAGGATCTCCTTTGCCTCATTAATCTGGCCAACTATAATGTCATGGTCACCTGCATTGGTTTTAACCATCATACTCAAGTCCCTAAGGCTTGTAGTCAGACTTTTTGAAGTTTTCAAATTTGAGGTGAAAGAAGAGATTCTTAAGAGCACAATTAAGACCCACCCATGCTTAATGGCTGAGAGAAACCTGAAGGGAAATGTGCAGAGGAAATGAATCCAGCCTTGCCAAAATGTATCTGCAACTCCAATTGTCTTTTGAGTCCGTGTCACTGTCTTGTTGGGGACTGTTGTGTGTTCTTTTTATTCTGCGCTTGATGTTTTTAAGGAGATTCTAGATTCATGTTTTGTAACAAAACTTCTGGCACAGCCGTGTAACATTTATAAGTATTGGATTAAACTTTTTTTCATCAAGAATAAAATTAGATGAAAATGTCTGTGTGTGCTTTTTAACGCTTCTTTTATTCAAAGCTTTTGTAGTACCCTGTTTCCCCGATGATAAGGCACTGTCTTATATTTTTTGAATCACCAGAATATGTCCTAGGTCTTATTTTCAGGGGGATGTCTTATTCTGATCACTCTGTGCCAATCATTGTCCCCTTCTGATCACTCTGTGCCAATCATTGTCCCCTTCTGATCACTCTGTGCCAATCATTGTCCCCTTCTGATCACTTTGCACCAATCATTGTTCCTGTTGATCACTCTGTACCAATCATTGTTCCTGTGGATCACTCTGTGCCAATCATTGTCCCTTTTGATCACTCTGTGCCATTTGTTGTCCCCTTTGATCACTCTGTGCCAATCATTGTCCCCTTCCCCTACACGGACTCACTTTTTTTGGGTTCTACTGGTACGGCCAGGTAACAGACTCCGTTATGGCAGGGATCAGCAGCTTGCTTGTCCTTCCTGCACTGCATCCAGCCCTGACGGAGTCACACAGAAGCACACAGTTGCCCATTGTACCACCCGAATGGGAGATTCGGGCAGGGGCAGGTATCGGTGCGTGTCTTATTTTGCGGGTGATGGCTTATTTTAACGTTTTGGGCAAAAATCAGGGGGTGGCTTATTTGATGGGGATGGCTTATCATAGGGGAAACAGGGTAAGAAACAACAATTAAACAACAGGAGTGAACAGCATATTCTATGTATACAGTTTCATTGATTTGATTTTGTAGTAACAGACATCGGGCCATCTACACACATGGAGATCTTCGATAAATTACTTTCTTCAGACTTCTATTGCAAGCAAGATATTCCCTTGATGCTTTCTTTTTTGAGGGCGAGATGATGGATGGGATAGGATTTGGGTAGTATGTGCATACAAAGTCCCCCCATTCCCCCCATTCTCCATTTTGAGCCTCATCACCTCAATATCACTTTTGTGTTGGAGGCTCTGCATATCTTTAAACCTGGTTTTTGATAAATTGTAAATATTCAAAATATAGTTTGATAAACCCCTAAAGAAGCGATGAACCACGAAACATGTTAGAAAATTGGGCAACGGACCAATGTGAAGTATAATCTGTTAACTATCAGAAGTGAGGCTAATTGTAACTGCAATATATATATCTGCCTTTTTTTTTATTAAATGCTATTTTAAATTTAGAAATAAATTCAAAATCTGAAAGGTTTGGAGAATCCGATGCCCAGTAGTCACATGCAATGTTCACATTGGGAGATTGTTACTGGTAGTTTCTTTTGAAAAATTGGGATCTTAAATATAATTTAAGGGAAGAATATTTATATACATAAAAAACTCAATTTTAAGCAACATAAACGTGCGGCCTTACTGTATGTATAAAATTTGTTGAAGCTTCTTGCTGCATTACTGTTTTGCTGAAAGTTCATATGTAAGACTCAGGGCAGGAACATACCATATTTTTAAGACTCCTAAAATCGAGGTGGGAAAAGTGGGTGCCTGCCTCTTATGGTATGATGCACAATGGTGGGTGGTCGCGCCTTGGCTCCCTGCCAGCTCTGCTGGCAAAAAGATTAGCCGGGGAGGTGGAGGAGCTGTCAGATGGTGGGTCCACCCGCAGATCTTCCATCTGTACTATATTGTTCATATCGGCAGACCCTGCTCATATGCGCATACACGCTTCCTCCTATGTGTGAGGAAGATAACGATGTGCCGTGAAGTGTGACACCTTATGGCTGAAATTTAGTGCTTTGGTTTTTCCCCCAATTGATTTGAACACTTCAAATATTTATTTTCTGGTTTTCCTGCTCTAAAAACTGGGTGCATCTTATGGTCAGGTGTGTCTTATAGTCCGAAAAATAGTCTTATGTCTTATAGTCTTAATAGTCCGGAAAATATGGTAACTCTCCAATTCTCATGCTCTCATCTGTTTGTATATGAACATTTTCTTATTGTCTTTCTAATAACATGTTTTATTCTGTGCCTTCTACATGAGTCCTATAATCATAGTAGTGCATGTCTAGTAGCTAATGTAATGGGCCTTTACAAAATGTTCAAGGGGTTTATAGATAAATAGTTGTGTATAGATAGATTGTCCTTCAAGAGCTCTTGTTTCAGTCAATTTTTTTTCACTTTCAAAAAGTAACCTAAACTTCACCCCAAGCAAAGTACATTTGATATGTTGTGTACAACTGTTGCACATTTAAGCTGGCTTTATTCCTTGTGACTATTCCATCTAGAATGTTCCTTCCTATTCTTCTATGTGCTATATATAACCATGCATGGTTGGAGTTTTTCAAACTTTAAACATCTAAAATGATCAGAACTAAATTATATTTCAAGGGTAGGCGGTGGTAACAAAGAAGAGAAGACGGTGTACAAAGAACCAGAATGAAGGGAAGGAGGGGAACACGAAAGCCATTTATTTATATTTTGAAACATTTGTAAAATTGGCCATTTAATAAACAACTACAGAATCCAGAGCTGCAGTCAAAAGGAAGTAGCTGATCCTATGTTACAAATTGCATCCTTTCAGAGGAAACATATAAAGAAGTTCCCTTTATTTCTCCATCATTTCCAAGACCCAGATGTTTTTCTTGGCTCTTCCCGAAAGTACAAAGACAATTATACTAATATTTCTGTAAATGCTAATTTAACCCTTTCCTGCGAGTAGTGTAAAGCTCATTGACTGTAAGAAAATGTTTGTTTTAGTCATTATGTAATTATTTCTGTTTATTTATGTATCTGTAGAACAACAATATAATGCAAAGCACTGAAATCCACATCTGTCAATGACTTCTGAACAATGAGAATAGTCCAATCCATGGATTTGGCTTGTAAATGAAGAAAACAGAAGCATTGGGAGAAGTTACAATCACCGTGTACTTAATGTTCTCAGGGTCACAACTCTATAGTGCTAACCCATCTGGTCATTGGGCCACACTAAATTACATATAACTACATCACTACATGTATGTAGACTGCACATATCAGGGGGGCAGTCTGGATAAAAGCAGCTTAATCTATTAGAGAACAATGAAATCTAAATCAAAGCGGACCTAAAAAAGTTATTATTGTGCCGTTGAATGGTGGACCTGAACTTATATAAATGTTCAGTTCCTAATGCTTTTATCACACTTTCAGAACTCCCCCCTAAAAAAATCTATATTTTTGGTGTTTCTAATACTTTTTTGTGGCTCTTTGAAAGCAAACATTTGAAGGGTAAGTGCATACCCTGTTTCCCCGAAAATAAGGCACCCTTACATTTTTGCCTCACACTGAAATATAAAGCATCCCCCCCCCCCCCCAGAAAATAAGGCACCCGAAAATATGGTACTGTAACTCTGAACAGGGGGGTCATAGGGGGCAATCAAAATGAGGAGGATCAGAAGGGGTTACTAAAATGGTAATCCCCCCCCCCCCCCTCCTCTGAGTCTCCTCTGACATTTTAAGTGATACCCCAGTGCTGTATTCTTCTTCATGGAAAAAATAAGACAACCCCCAAAAATAAGACGTAGGGCATCTTTGGGAGCACACATTAATATAAGACATCGTCTTATTTTCAGCGTAAACACAGTAGTGAAGCAATTTTAACAAACACTTAAGCTAGCCACACACGGTTCGATTTTGGTTCAATCGATGCTCGATTAGATAAATTTTTTCATCGATTGAACGAAAATCGAGAAATGCCCACATGGTACGATCTACGATAATTGTTCGATGAAGGCAGAAAATCGAAACGAATTTTGATCGGACATGTTGGAAAATCATGGTCGATTGTGCCAAAATCGTTTTATAATCGTCGATGTTTGTGGTGTTTCTCCTGGATCGATTAGATTAGATATACATAACATAGACCACTTCAATCTGGAATTCAAAGTTTCAATACCAAAATCGACGATTTTAGTAATATTTTGGAATCGAAATCTCACTACAATCGCAAACTCAATGTGGGGTGTATGTTGATGCGATTAAGATCGATTTTCGATTAGACAATTGAATTCCTCGATCTAATCGAGCATCGATTGAACCAAAATTGAACCATGTGTGGCTAGCTTTATTCTGAGTAATTATACCCACATAAAGTATTGTGATATGGAGACAGGTCTGTTGTTCTGTGAGAGATTTGCTGGATAACCATTGTAGGAGCTTTGTACACGCTATCAATAAACGTTCATGAGCAACAAGGATTTAAATGCTAAAATGCCTAAAAGGAAACTTGGTCACCATGGAATATGTACCATACAGAGCAAAAGGCAAAGGAAATTTAGCAGTAAGCATGGTTATATCTTGGTATCCAGGTTTAAGTTTTTTTTATTTGTTGGACCTTTTAAACAACCAGAACCCAACAACAAAGTCCACAAGATTTATATAACTATTTGTATGCTCCAGTGATGGTTTAATACTTGAGCAGAGGGGGGGGGGGCAGTGGGGTATAATATCAAGATGCTCTAAAACCATGATCTTATAAAAATTTATTGGATAAGCCTTTAAAGAATGTTAAAATCCAGCACATTATGTTATGTATATTTTCAGGCTAATCTACCTGTATAATGCCGGGCCACACATTACACAAATCCAATTTAAGTTATAGTGAAACAAACCAGATGCCACCAGGACCCAGACCAAGATATGAACCTAGGACACTAGCGCTGCATGGCCAGAGTGCATGACCACCTGCATTTCCCAACAATTTTGGTGATGATATCATCTTTAGGGACTTTGCATTAAACTCACAAAGCTTTATGATTTTCATCTGTAGTCTTGAACCTTAGCCACATGTAATTTGTTCGTCACATTTTGGGTGCTGGAAAATTTCTGAGTAAATATGGCAAATAAATGTTTACTTGGCCTGTCTGCCATCTCTCAGGAGCACCATGTCATTGTACTCCCCTTCTACTATTTCATTGTTCTGGGAAGAATTGATCTTTCCCTAAACTAAATCTAATAATAAAAGGTTGTTGCCCCGAGGTGACAAGTAGTTATTACTCGCGCCTCACTGTGTACGAGTGAAGGGCCTCAGTGGTTTGCACCTTTGACCTCGGGATTTGAGGCAGAAGATCAGATAATTGAGCAGGAACAGTCAGCTGACATTGACATTGGAAGCTATAATTACTGTAACCATCATTTCAGGCTTGGGAATTGTGCTGTACAGCTGTTTAACGTCTATGTGGGTGGATAACAGCTGGAAGATGTGCTGAAGCAAGAGCAAATGACCTGTGTTCACTCACCACACAATATAAAATGCTATATCATTATAGGAACCCTTTTTAAGACTTGACTTTGTAAGCAAAGCACCATCTAAACCTAGGAAGAAGAAGAAGTTAATGACCTATAACTTCCTTCTTCTACATAAGCCAACAGGCTGAGACATACCACGTGTAATTGGCTGATCTAGAAGAAGATGTCAGAGGACAATCAGAACTGCCGTACCTTTTAATGATTTCCATATAGTGAAGACTTGCAGAGAATTTCTACCTAATATGTTGGAGATTCTGGTTGTAGCATTCTGCAATAACATAAAGTGCAAAGTGACTCGTTACAACTCTCATTCATGGTTGTGGTGAATGTCCTTTTATGAAAGTGTACAGGTTTAAAATGTATTGACATATGGTTTACAAAAAAACAGTATTGCAGTTCATAGTCTTACTATACAAGTGATTTGCTAAAAAGCTGAATATCATCCAAAAGTTCCTGTATTCTAGTAATTCAAATTATAAGGTGAAAATAACATATGAAATAGACTGATTACATGCAAAGCAAGTAATAATCAGGTCAGGTCAGGCAGCTTTGCTAGCCAATCAAGCAGTTATCCCATGGTCATTGAACCTGGTTTTAGTACTTTCGGCAGTGTGGGCAGGTGCTGGAAAATGAAGTCAGCATCTCCACAAAGCTCTGTGTCTGTGGAAGGAAACATGAAGTGCTCCAAAATCTCCTGCTTGGACTTTAGATTAAATGAAGCACAGTGGACCAACACCAGCAGATGACATGGCTCCCCAAATCAACACAGACTGTGGAAACTTCACACTGGACTTTGATCATCTTGGATTATTTGCCTTTCCATTCTTCCTCCAGACTCCAGCTTCCTGGTTTCCAAATGAGATGCCAATTTGCTCTCCTCAGAAAAAAGGGACTTTGGACCACTGAGCAACAGACCAGTTCTTTTTTCTTTAACCTAGGTAAGACGTTTCTGACTTCTGGCTAAAATATTCTGAGATTTCTGGGTTTTCATAAGTTGTAACCCACAATCATCAAAATGATGACAATTAACCTTCCTAGCGCACCGCCCGTATACGGGCAATCGAGGCAGTGTACACAGTACACTGCCTGTCATTTCCGGCATCTCGCTGGAGCTCTTCACGCAGCTGTTGTCATTACTGACAACAGCTGCGTGAGAGGGAAAGCCGGCGCTCCTCCATTAACATGAAGGTCTATGGCAAACCCGGAAATGCTGCAGCGATGAAGACAATCGCTGCAGCTTTCCGGGGAGGCATAGGGTCTCGCCGCCGCCGGCTTCCCCTGCGGTTGAGAGGACCCTGTTCAGCAAACGAACAGGGTTCGTCTCAACTGCTAGGGAGGTTAAAGGCTTGAAATATCTAATTTTGCATGTAATCAGTCTTTTTCATATGTCTAATTTTTTTTACAAATCACCTGTATATTCATCACTTGTATTATTGGAAAAAACAGTATTGCTTGCTTTGTGACATACTTTGTAAGTTTACCAGTTAAAACATCTGATGAAGAAGCCTCATCTACTATTCGGTGTATTTTATTTTAAATAACAAGAAACTGCACAATTTAGCATTTTGTGGTAGAAATGAAATTTGACATATTCTAATAGATAATTTGAAATGGAAAAATATACATGATTAAACATTTTCAGAAATAGGACACTTGTTCTTGCAAGGACTTCCACCCATATAGGACAGGCCATAAATCCAACTAATCACTGTGGATCTTGTCCATTCATTCTCTATGGAGGCAAGTGGGTGAAGATCGTCTGGTCAATCACACCCGATTGCGTGAGCAACGGTTGCGTGCGATTAACTGCGTCCGTCCCACGGCAGATCACCTATATGGGAACATAGCCTTAGTTTTATTCTAAGATACCACTGATGCAAATGTAAGGAAATGTTCGGCATAATAATAGAAATACAATACAGACTTATGAAATATTTGGGAATCTTGTGCCCACTGGTGAGTTCTTCATAGGAATATATATACTGGTGTGTCATTATTGGCCAATGGAGGTAAAGCAGAAGCCGATAGCGCTCATCTATACTACCTACATTTTCAGCACATTTAAATCACCTTCCCTGTGCATCTCAATAAATCCCACTGCATGAATTGTGTTTTTCTGTAGCCATAGTAAGCAGAGCGTCTCAGGCTGCTAATTTATTCATATTTTTCCAACTACCATCTAGATGTGATCACATTACTTGATAACGAATGTGTTAGAATAAAAATAGCTTTATGTTCAAGCATCTCCTGCTTTATTTGTTCAGCGGAGGTGCTTTGCTGATTTTTATTTTACACTCACGGAATATGAATTTACATTTTCTACATGAATAATTAATAGGATCGTAGTGTCCAATGATGCAACATCAGCCATAACAATGTCTAAATAATTCTGTAGGGTCATGGGTCCTACATTGACAGCTTTGGCTTGGTATATTTACCTGCTGTGTCCATTACTAAAATGAATATGAACTCCTTTAACATTCGTTCATTTGGTGGAACATTGCACAGAAATTGTATCGTGAGATCGTAAGGTGTATGGGGGCCTTTAGTGTAGTCATCCTGTGCCAGGCTTTATGGTTTTTACTTCTCCCTGTAAGTTCATGCACTGCTATTGAATTGCTTGAAGCCATTAGTATCTGATAGTATTATTGTTTTAGATTAGAGCAGTAGCTGGGCTTCTAAATAGAATTAGTGTTCAGAACATTGGTGTTCTGCTACTGCTTTGCCAATTATTATAGACAACCTGTCACTTTACCTGTTTAGGGCAAATGACAATAGCCAATAACAATATGCTGTGTTGCAGCCAATCCTAATACACTTTAGGATATTGTTGATGAAATAATTATGATTTAGCAGCCATTCTCCGTGCCTACACACCATCAACGATCAAGGAGCAACATGGAGCTCGCATGCCATATGAATTCCTGCACAAGAGAACTGTATTATTATTATTTATTTATATAGCGCCAACATATTACGCAGCACTTTACAATAAATTAGAGTGGAGACACAACACAAGATCACACACAGGTACAGGTTATGACACAGGAGTGGAGGACCCTGCCCGATCGGGCTTACGATCTAATAGTTTGGGGAACAGCGTATACAATCTGTGTTCCCCAACCTATTAGATTGTAATTGCTGCGCACCTGTTTTGCAATCGATTCCCATTTGATCAATACCATGGTCCCTATCCGTCACCATGCTGCATCCAAAGGGATTTACCAACATATTCCTTGTTCGATCAATCTTCCTTTAAACGGGATCAATTGTTTGGGGAATAAACTAAAAATCGACCCATGCATACAATCTCATACAAACAGACTATATATAGGTGGGTCTACTAAAAGGGAGTGTAGAGATGGTGGAAAGGTTTTTGTGAAAATTTCGACTAGATAACTTTGCTGGACATATAGAGGAGGGTTAGGATGTAAACCACCCTAGCGCACTGCTGCGGTCCAGATTTCTGTACCAGAAGCGCACCATGGAATTTTTTTGTGTTGTAGGCTTGTAGCTTCCAAAAAGCTGTCCGTATACACGGATCTAATAGACATCCGGACTATAATAATGTTTGAAACACACAATTATTATTAAAAAAAAAG
>CM070032.1:186267393-186280435 GCA_036250615.1 Ptychadena robeensis
TCTCGTCAGCTGCAATACTGCATAAGCAAGTGCAGGACGAGATAGTGCCATCAGAAGCGCAAGGGAGGTTAAACTTAATTTTTCTTAAGTAGTTTTTGTATAAATTCTTATTTTTTTATGTTCCTACAAACATTCCCTACATCTCCAGCAATTTTCTACAGGGACTTTGCAAATAACTGAAATGTTCTGACAATCTCTAAAAGGAATCAGTTGAAACAAAGGAAAGCCATGAAATTTTTGGACTTTCTGAGGTGCCATCATTGGAGGAAATTCTCCCATATATTTAACAGTATTTATTGAAGGAAATCATACAAAAACATTACATCATTGTTACACCTGTTTCTTCCTATAATATTTAAACAAACCATTTATACCAGATGCTCACAATCTTGTCTAGTTGAACAAGGAGAACTCCAGAAAAACAAAATCATGTGGTGATGATGACGTCACCATGCTGCGTTCATATATTGAACACTGCGCACCACTTTGCGCAATCTATTCGCATTTAATCAACACACTCCCCATCCAAAGTAATGGCAATCGAACAGGGATTTACCAACATGTCGGTTCCCTGTTTGATCGAGCTTTCTTTGAGCAGGATCGATTGTTCTGGAATTGAACTCCAACCCATGCATTGGGACCTTTACACTGATACATTTTATAAGAAAAGGAAATGTATTACTGCCAGAAGTAGAATGTGTAGGTGGCTATGTGCCTCCCTTGTCCAGGCTGCATGGCTTCTGCTGACTATGCATGTATCCAGCCTTGTCACTATTTTTCTGAAATGTCTGAAAACAGAATCATCTTAAGCACACAGTAAAACATAATTCATATCATATTGGTACTGTTAATGCAACCCAGTCATTAAACTGAAAGTACCAATAAAAGCTGTAGTGGTGGGTACCCAGATAGGGACAGCGGCCCCTTTAAGAAGCCAGACCATATGGGCAGAGGACATAAAAGGGAGCTCACTTAGGAGGCGGTGCTCAGTCCAGGGAACCAGGAAGGAGACTGGCAGCAAGCCTCCGCCATCTCCCCTCAGGTTTACCCATTACAACCAGATCCCAGCGTGCTTGCAGTTGGCGAGCACAATAGCACAAGCCTGCATACTGGGCAACGGTATATTGCTGGCACCATCGTCACCTCCTTTCCCAAGTGCTGCAGTTCTATACACCCTGCTAGCTGGGCCCCGCAGGACACCAATGGAACACCTACAGCGATGCTCAATACTGCTGCCACCCGGCCTGTCACCCAGGGCATGCTGTCATCTGTGGTGCACCCTTGTTCCGCCCCTTGCCTTACTGCGGCAGAAGACTCACCCTAAGGATACTATGCATGTGTGCTCGGGGCTCATTGTGTTTGTTCTGGATTTACTCAAGTTTTAGTTGGACTGTTTTGTTGAGGACATTTCAGCACAGTAATCTGTTCCCTGTTTATTCTGTTCCCACTGGACACCTTGGGTCCCGGTGTTTAATAAAGTTCCAGTTTAAGCATTACATCATCTGATGTAATATCAGAATATGATTCCTGTGCACTATAAAGCCATTCCTAAAGGCCCCCATACACCTTACAATCTTTCCATACAATTTCTGTACAATCAAATTTTGTTCTACAAAAACCCTGTAATATGAGGACCTTTCTAATCCTTCCAATCACTATGTATTCTATCAGGGAGAAGACTATACTACACAGGTGTTGGTTGATTTAATGGAGATTGTATGGATAGATCTTAGGGTGTATGGGGGGCTTAAAGAAAAGAAGTACGTGGCTTTCTTACCACCATGGCTGTAAAACATGGTCTTATCCACGTAACCATTGTTCTTACCCTTACTTTACTACAATGCTGGTGTAGAGGTTTGATGGACCAAATACCTAATGCAATGAGTAACAATGAGTTCAACAACCCCAAAAAAATGCTGGTTTGGTCAGACTGGGGAATCAGTGTCTTCTAAATGTGCACCTGAGTGGTTGGGATGGTCCCCCTAATGCAACATTACCATACTATTGGTATTCAAACGAAAGATTCTTGTAGATCCACACTCTTGGGCTTGCATCACACATTGCATGCACACACAGACTCCCTCTCTGGATTTTAAAGATTAGAGGCTGGACAAAATCATACCGGTGCTGGATCCCACTCTTAGCCCTCCTCCACATGTTTTTTTCATGCACATTCTAAGTTTTTGGGGATGGAATCCGCACTCAGACTTTGGTCCACTTAAAATCGAAAAAACATTTATTCAGAAGCAGGTCCAGGAGAAAAAAAACATCACACCACATACATCAGCTCCACTCAGGGAGCATGTCCTCTTCCCTGATGTGAGGACCAAAAGTCTGATTGCTGATTCCATACCCAAAAACTGAGATTACCATACTATCCTATTACTACGGTATGCTGTCCTGAGTAATCATACGTGTACTGTAGTGACCTGAGAAAGGGCCACAAAACTACATATTGCACTCTGTATTTATATGGTATAGTGCTGTTTTGTAGTTGGTGTATGTCCATTTAAGGGCTACACTTGTTGTTTACAAGTTGCAGGAATCTTTTAGTGAGGACTTAATAGCTTTAGTGAGGGTTAATAGCTTTTCCTACTCTTTTGGCTCTCTCCGCTAAATGTAACTATTCTGTTATGCTCAGCTACAGGCCTTAAGCCAGCCCCTTTCTGAGCCTTTAAATATTCCTCTTATGTTCCTCAGAACATTTCGGGCTTTTCTGATTTGGCTTCCCTGATCACTGCAGCTTTCTTCAGTGGTGTCCCCAGACGAGTATCGCTGGGGGAGGTGATCGCCACTACCCTACAGTGTGACACCCTGACAGAACTGCTTTTTGTGTTTTCTCCTGGAGAGAGCCTACAGCATCAATGTCCACATATTCCAGCAGCTGGTAGCAACGCTTGGCAACGTTCATTTCCCAAGTCTGAACCCCATCTCTGCCCTCAGGAGTTGGAGCTGTATCATACGTGTCAAGTTAGGGCATCTGAAAACCGGAAGGCGTACAAGAAGTGACCTCACTTCTGGTACATGGATCGTGGTTCTTCCGCGTTCCACGTACCGGAAGTGATGTCACTGACATCACTTCCGGCGTTCGCCAGGCTTTTGGCTGATCTAGCAGGGAGAGGGCGTTACTCTCCCTGCTAATGTCCCACCCGCTTGTACTGATAATGTGCAGGGCAGTACATTAGCAGGGAGAGTTACGCCCCTTCCCTGCTAGATTCAGCTTGATTTCAAGAACCCGGGAAAAATCTGGGATTTCTTGAAATCGGGATTTGGCCGGGAAAGCCACATAAAAACGTGACTTTTCCGGCCAAAACGGGAGGCTTGACAGGTATGAGCTGTATATAAATACTACCCAATAAACCGTAAATAGCCCCCTACCAGTCTGTGTGGACTTTATTGGGGTATGAGCCTTGTTTGGTGGTGGGACAGAGGACATCCATCCGAAAGGACCTGGTCAGGTGAGTAGCCTACACTCCCACAACACAACATTACTTGATGCTAGATAAAATATAATATCCTCAACTGTAAAGTTATCTATTCTTTATTTAAACAATTATATGTGTTATGTTACAGAGGCAAACAGGAAATAACCGATAAATGAATGGAGAGTTGAGCTAAGTTCTCTTGAGAATTGTGGACAGGAAAACCCTCCTTAGCTCTCTTTTTTGTCTGGAATGGTAGTTAACTTTTCTTTGTGTGATAAGACATTTCTTCTGCAGTTTTACCACCAGCTGTGTGCGAGTTCATTTCAATGGGGGCAGTTGCCAAGGTTTTAGTCACAGGCCTTCACAAACACTGCAGCCGGATAAAGGAGACATTGGCAAGCAAGTTGCACAAGTTTGCTTTTTCCTTGAAGTAAAGGAATTGAGTAAAAGCGAGTGTGCGGCCAAACATCTGTTGTCTATGAAGGGAAGTCAGCTTAGAATAAAACACAGTCATATAAAACATACACCTTAAACATGCTGGCTCGCTATGCGTGGCAGAATCACTGCTAGGGTCTGATCTGAGGCCTACTCATTCTTTCCTCTCAGTGCTATGCACTTACCAAACTACGAAAAGCACAGACCCTTTACCTTCACACCTCTCCTCTTTACTGTGTGGCCTTCAAATAATTCTTCGTGCAGCCCATGGCTTTCTGTACAGAGAAACTTTAACTCATGAAAAGATGTGATGTAGCCTCAGGAAATGCAGACAAGTAGGCCTTGCGCCTGACATATAGAAGCCAGATAGGTAGGTTGTTTTTGATAGAGTATCTCTTTTCCCTAAATTTATTATGACATGACAGGTACTCCTTCCAAGTACTCATAGCACTCCAAACAACTCTGTGACTTTCATCTTCATACCATTTCACAGTTCACAATCCAGAGAACATCACTGTGCTTTATAATTAAAAAAAATACTCATATAGCAGTACTCTACTTACAAATCAAAAATGCCTCTGGGAAATTCTGAACAGACTTTCAAAGTGTCAATGGTTCAGTTACTTTTTTTTACTTCCTCCTCCCCCTTTAAATCTACTATTAGTGGCACTGGCTATACACCACACCTCATAAAGTGCGTGTTACTTACCTTACTATTATATAACTTTACTATATAAGTGCACTTAAAGAAAAAAATCCTCTGAGCTGTTACAATAGGGGAGAAGCACTCCCCTATTGTAAAAAACAGTATACCTTACTTATCTGCGGTGCTGTCATGTGTGGTAGTCGCCATATTTAATACTTGATAGATTCCAGTCTTCTGGGGGTTAATGAACTGCAGTGGCCCATATGACCCCTAGAGGGTGCTAGATAATTTTTCCAATGGTGAAAACCTCCATCTCCATAGGCTAAATAAGGGGATGGGATTTGAAAGAGAATCTGGATGTTGGGAAATGACAAGTTTACTTTAATGTCATCCTTCACAGCTGCACATGTATGCTCATGTTGTTAACACTCCTACCAACGAAAGTGAAGGCAATTAGTGGACTACTTAAAAACATTTTTACCCAGGAATTGTGGGGAAAAAGTGCCTGGGTCCGAATGTGAGACCCCTGCGGCCACTCGGCTGTGGGTGGTTGCGCCTTGGCTCCCGGCCAGCTCTCCCAGCAAGAAGATTAGCTGGGGAGCTTGAGGAGATGTCAGATGAGCTCAAATGAGCACGGCAAAATCTCACATCTGAACTGTATTGCTTATACCAGCAGGGCCCAGAGCCCTGCTGGTATAAGCAATGAAGAGAGATAGATGAACTCCTATAAATGTCTCTCTTTGTGTCTGTGGAAGCTGCAATCACTCTGCAGCTACCACGGACACAGGCACAGCCAGAGAGGGAAAGGAGAGTGAGGAAGATCAGTGAGGAGGATGACGTGTGTGCCGTGATAGTAGTGCTACTAGGGGTGGAATTTGGTATTGCATTGATCCAATAGATTTTAACACTTCAAATATTTTTTCTGGTTTTTCTGCTCTAAAAACTGGGTGCGCCTTATGGTTAGGTGCGTCTTATAGTCCGAAAAATACGGTATGTATATTTGTGAAGGTTGTTCTGTATGAAAACTATCTTATGTACAAAGTATCATGGAGGTTTTTCCGCACTCCCGAGTTTCTCTTGAATACATTTGGATACATAGAGAAAGAGATTGGCTGGATCTCTGGATCTGGCCTGTGAGGATAAGTACTCTTTAAGGAAACACACATCATAAAACAAAATATGAGCTGGCACACTGACAAACCCGTTTCATCAAGAAGATTTAGTAACATATTTCTCATGTTGATGATCTTTCTGCTTTCATTTCCTCGATCCACTCACACTTTGATTACAATTTTAATTTTGATGTAAAATATGTATTTCTGAATATGAGTGTTTTTCCTCTGGTGCAGGAACAATAAACTTTAATAATGTCTATTCCCCACTCTCCCATGCAGTCTGACTGTTCCTTTACAGTCTATTCTCTCATTTAGAACTGAATCTGGAGCCAAAATAATGACACCCCTTACATGTTATGGGACAGCATATGGGCCTCGGCCAATTAGCCTTTCATTTCTCCTTCCATTTCAAAAAAAGCACAGATGGGTCGTTTCATTGTTTCATTTTATTCAAATGCAACCTTGTTCCTTCCCAGCTTTAATGTATTTGTCGTCCATCTGGACTGTCCTGCAGGGCCGCTGGCCAAGTAACATTTTCCATATTTATTCATTTATTTCTTAGCGTCCTCGAGCCTCACGCGCCGGAATGAACCTACCACTGATACTTAACGACACAGCTAGAAATAAATATATAAAAGCGGCAGATTTAGAGTGAGAGAAAAGATCAATGCGCATTATAAAACCCAGGCAGGAGAGTCCAACTTAATACTTAGGCCGCTTGATCGACCAAAAAAATCGATCTTTTGAAGTCAAAAGATTCCTGTCCACCTGGTTCAATCTAAAGTGAATAATATCAAACATAAAATCGATCAAAAAGTGACCGGACATGTTAGTAAATTTCAGTCCATCGTACAAACATCTGCTGGGTTTTCTAGGTGTTCCAATCGATTTTTATCCGATTGTACTATGGAGCATGCGCACCGATCAAAGTGAAGGAATCAATCGGATTGAAATTGATAACCCTGGTACAATCAATCATTGTTCGACTGACCAGCAACATTAAAATTTTAAATCAAACAAGAACCTTTACCAGGAGCGCTTTCGTCCCAGGTCCGGCAGTCAGCATCAAGGGGCAGTCTGCACGGATTAAAAGGGAGGTGGTGTGTGATGTTGCTAGAAGCACCCCCCCCCCCCCCCCCCCCCCCCCGCTCAACAACGTTGGAGGGAAAGGAGCTGAGGGATTTTTTTGCTAGCACCCCCCTCGCTCAATTCTTTCTATGGGGCCAAGGATTTCTGACGCGGGCCTTACCGTTACAGGCTGAGACAATAGCTTACAACATGAACATGCTCATCATTGTCTTGGGTGGTTGTAGGATGTTGGCATACTCACCTTGAGTACTTGAGTACCAGTAGAATATAAAGAAAACTACTTATGTTTGCAAGAAGCTGAATGTGACAGTTGCATGCCATTTCCATTGTAACATATTAACTATGAATTCATGATAAACTGATTGAATGTTGACCTGTTCATTTGCACTTTGACACCATGACGTTATTCATTATGTTATATTCAGTGGGTAAGGAAAGTATTACATTTGTCACTCTCTGTTATATTGCAGCCATTTGCTAAAATCTTTTAAGTTCTCTTTTTTTCTTCTGATCTAATACAGCCATGGGTCTTTTTGTGAAAGAAGCAACAAGTTTTTCACACTTGAATTTGGGGATCCTCTGCCATTCCCCCTTGCAGATCCTTTCCAGTTCTGTCATGTTGGATGGAAGACGTTGGTGGACGGTCATTGTAAGCTCTCTCCAGAGATGCTCAATTGGGTTTAAGACAGGGCTCTGGCTGGGCCATTCAAGAACAGTCACAGAGTTTATCGTTAAGGTTTAGTAAGGACCCCTATGATAATTAGACAGCACCATGTCCCATTAACCTCCCTAGCGCATCGCCTGTACCGCACCGTTTTTAACAGTGTGGTACAGGCAATGGCAGCAGTGTACAAGTTACACTGCTGCCATTTCCTCCCTCCTCGCTCCCCTCTCCACACAGCCAGTGTCATTCATGGAGGTCTATGGCACTGCTCACCCTCGCCCCCTTCCGCGTCACCGCGACGCGATCAGTGAAGCCCCGGAAATGCTGCGGCTGGAAGCAGCATCGCCGTAGCTTTCCAGGGATATGCGGCTTTCATGGGAGCCCAGCTCATCCAGAGTTTGTTCTTCACACAAACTCTGGACGAGATGGGCTCGTGATGAACACTAAGGAGGTTAAAAAGTCTAAAAGTAAATGCTATCTCAAGTGGCTACTGCAAACTTGAGCAGGGGGTGGCCAAACCCCAAAGGGACTTTCATGGTGCTGAAGTAAGAAAGAAGCAAGATAGACCAAGAGAGTGCAGATAAACATAACATTTATTGAACATTCTAAAAACAAAAATTAGTCAGTCCTCTCTCACCAAGGCTCTTCTCCCCCGATAGTTCAGTTCGGCCGGATGGCCAGCTCTAGGAAGGGTTCTGGTTGTCCCACACATCTTCCATTTAAGGATTATGGAGGCCACTGTGCTCCTAGGAAAATTAAGTGCCACAGAATATTTTTGTAACCTTGGCCAGATCTGTGCCTTGCCACAATTCTGTCTCTAAGCTCTTCAGGTAGTACCTTTGACCTCATGATTCTCATTTGCTCTGACATGCACTGTGAGCTGTTAAGCTGGGCATACACGTACCAATTCCTGCACGATCGGATGCCCGATCGGATGCCGTGCGCGCTCCCGAATCCCTTAAGGATCGGGTCGTGCAGCAATTGGAGGCTGCAACTGACGAGGATTGGGCTAAAATCAGCCATCCTGTCGGACAGAAATCTGACAGGAGGTAAAATTTTAGCCCATTCCCATCCCCAGCCAAACTAATGAGCTGCAGATGTAGAGTGCCGTCCGATTGTCGGCACTAGCGGGCGGGCGTGATGACGTCATCACGCCACTCCTAGTGCAAAGAATCGCATAAGGAATAGACGGTACATCGTACCATCTATTCCCAGCTTTAGGTCTTATATAGGGATGGACCGAACTGTTCGCCGGAGAACAATTCGGCCGCGAACTCGGCATGTTCGCCGATCCTCTCGCCGGCGGACAGTACGGGTGTTCGACCCGCCCCGTTCGCCGGCCAGAAGAAGATCTAAATTCTTCCTCCGGCAGGATCAGAACCTGCGAGATCGTGCCGGAGGAAGAATCTTTTCACTACAAGACCGGCATGAAGCCGGTCTTCTAGTGAAAATACCGGCTCAGAACAGGAAGTGACGTCAGTGACGTCACAGCCGGCTCCCGCAACCAGGAACTATGCGTTTTTCCGATTCAAATTCCCCGCCTAGAGGCGGGGAATTTGAATGTGTCCGCGAACAGGGCGGACTTCTTTAAAAGTTCGACCCGCCCTGTTCGTGGACACTCCAGGCCGATGTTTGCCCATCTCTAGTCTTATATAGACAGGTGTGTGGTTTTCTTAAACAAAGCCTAAACAGTATAATCAAACACAGCTGCACTCAAAGGAAGGTGTAGAACCATCTCAAGGATGATCTGAAGAAATGGACTGCACCTAAGTTACATATATGAATGTCACAGCAAAGGGTTTGAATACTTAGGACCATGTAATATTTCAGTTTTCCTTTTTTTATAAATCTGCAAAAATGACTACAATTCTGTGTTTTTCTGTCATTATGAGGTGCTGTGTGTACATTTATGAGGAAATACAGAACTTAAAAGATTTTAGCAAATGACTGCAATATAACAAAGAGCGAAAAATGTGATGTGCTTTAGGAGGGTTTGCTTGCTGCGCTCTGCCCTATTATTGACACTTCAATGTTTTAATGATTGTTCTATTTGTTTACTGAAAATGAAAAAAGACAATAAGATTGAAACCTAAAAAGAGAAAACAAATGCAGTCACCACATGTAACAATTGTGGGCCTCTTTTGTTTAGTAATGCATTAAGAAACTGCTTACTGTAGTGAGAGCCCATTTTTTTAACAGTCATCTTACATGAATTTATATCTGGATTCTATTATGTGATGTTCTCTGCCCAAACGTCTGCTGCTGGATTACTGCAGCCAGGAAATGTCTACAAAACATTTGGATAAGGAAACGAGTACAAGCCGAAAACAGAAGATCTCGTTTATCTATGTTTCTGAAATGACTGTCTTCAACGTTAATGGTTGCCAGCGAGGCTGCTTCATGTTCATACTTGTCCTAGAAGATGATGCTTCTCTGGAAGAGACACACGCTCCTCGCATCTACAACAGTAACTTGCAGTCAGAAATATTCATGATTTGGAAATGCAAA
The DNA here is from genome assembly GCA_036250615.1 of Ptychadena robeensis. Lineage (NCBI taxonomy): Eukaryota > Metazoa > Chordata > Amphibia > Anura > Ptychadenidae > Ptychadena > Ptychadena robeensis. The sequence goes on from CM070032.1 coordinate 186,277,276, forward strand.
GCTGTCTGTGATATGAAAATAAAAAAACAATAGGAGTAGTAGGATACACAGAAGGTTCTTTGAGATTTAATTATTTCATTATAGCTTCCAGCACTCAGTGAGCTTCTCCGCATGTTGCTGCTATCTTTAGTGTTAGTGTTGAACTCGAATATTCTAATGCCGAATATTTTTCACGAATATCGGCAATTCGCCAATATCTCGAATATGTAGATGGATATTCGCAATTCCGAATATACGCAATATGGCCATGTGTTGCGGAAATAATATTTGCATTGAAAAAAAAAACATAGCATGTGACCATTCATTTTAAAGATTCGCGATGCATGGTCATACCGCGAATATTTGAATTTCCGAATATAGAATCGAATATTAGTAGAATTATTCGCGAAATATCACAAATTCAAATATTGCCTATGCCGCTCATCACTACTGATCTTCTATGTGGGAACATAGCCTTATGGGTGATTTGGCTCTTCATGTTTCTAGTCCAAATAATTTGCAGCTAAGCGTTTATTATTTACTGACCAAACATAAGAGACACGTGTAAACACACAGTAAATGACTTCATACTTGAGTATATCTCCAGTTCCAACTCCGGGAGACTAAGGCTTAGCGGAAAGGTCCCAACGTAACAGATAGACTTACCTGCTCGGTGGAGGGTCTGTCTTCATTGCGCCGAGCCGATCCGCCGGTGTAAGGCTGAACGTAGTCGAGTACGTTCAGCCTTTACACCGGCGGATGTGTAAACAGACCATCCGCCGGCAGGCTGAGTCTGTGCGATACGTCGGGACCCCTGCTAAGCGTATACGCTAAGTGTAGGGGTCCCGACGTATAATGGAAACAAGCCCTAAATGAGTAGCAGTCTTTACTATTCTCTGGGCCTGGAAATGTTAGCCGTACTAATAGAATCATGTCAAACCTTTGTAATTTTGAAATGGTAGTAGTATCCAGATAAACATATCACAACATATGTCTACAATAAGGATTTTATTCAACAAAATAGCAGCGCTGTGCACCCCCTGTGTTCAAAGAGTGTCGTTTAAGAACTCCTTCACAATTGAATTATAATGACGTAGTGCAAATAATATAGACACAGCTTTTAAAGCAACTCTGAATTTCAGTTGTTTCTTTAAATATATAATATTAGATATATTAAGAATCATCCATATGTATGACATATCTAAACAATGTGCATTATCCTTGGGTAGGGATCACCCTACAGAGAAAGTTAAGGCCCCCATACACGATTCCGACCTATCCGGCACTATCGATTCCGGGCGGTGCACGGCGAATCGTTGTGCCGGAATCGGTGTGCAACCACCCACCTTTTCCGTCGTGATCGCATGGTCCGATTGATCTAGGGCCAGAAATCGGATCGACAGAGACCAACATGTTGGTTTTCCATCAGATTGTATTCTGCACAGATCAGTGGTGAGTTGCCATTTGTAAGTGGAGGTCGGAGATTGGAATCGGACACGGATCGTCCCGGAATCCCTTGGACAAGGTTGTATTGGCAGGCTCGATTCTGTAATTGGCGATCGATCACACCCGAATCTCGAGTTCCTCGGCACAATCGTCGGATGGAGGTGAGAATCAGAGCAGGGCCATGGAATCCGTACTGTGTATGGCCCTGGCTTTAGGTTGATGTGTATAGGAAATTTTTTATTGTTTTTATACCACCACACATGTGAATAGATTCAAATTAGAATGGATTTTAAATATAAGGGCTGGAATACAACGGTCTCGTAAACAGTCATCGCGCCACTGCCAGGCTAGCCCCCCCCCGATATCAGGAGCCAGCTGCTTTCAGCCCCAATATACCTTTAAAATGTGGGAGCTGGCCATGCCGGGAGGACAAAGAGGACTCCCGTCCCGGGCCGAGACCCTAGCTAGTGGGGCGCGATAAGGTTGTCAGCAGGTAGAGGTCCCTGGCGTGCTGCTCCTGATCGGTACAGCAGCCTCTGCTCACTGTCTTCCCTAACTGCCACCGGGTACAAGAACCCCCCCCCCCCGCTCAATAAGTCCTGTCATGGGGCCCGGACATTTTTGCTGTACGGTGCCCCATGATTTCAGACGGCTGATCTGACCGCGGGTCCCTATTCAAAGTATAGGTTATCGAACAAGGTTTACCAACATGTTGGTAACCTGTTCGACTGAAAGCGGCATACATGGGTAGATCGTTCCCCAGATTTCTGCACAGCTCAGCATCGTGAACGCACACAGCGCGCAGCTGTGCAGAAATCTGGGAAAAATCAACCCATGTATGCCATTTTTTTTGCGAGATCAATGTATTCCTACCTTTAGTTCTGTACGCATGCTGCATTGTACCATTGAATACAAATCCACCGAAATACCTAGAAAACCCATTCGATATTAAAACGATCTTCTGAAATTTACCACAGCTTGATCAATCTTCAATTTAGATCACATTTGGTCAAATAAAAAATGGACTCAATAAGATGGTTATTAAAGTTAATGGAAATATTGAACCGTGAATGGCTCTAACATTCTTGATCCTTCATGTTCTTGTCTTGAATTAATGGTCCTTAACGACATCTGAAAAAAAGGTACTTAGGTTCTGTTTCCTGACTGTTGGGACATGTAGTGCATTGGACAAAATAGGGAAGGGCAAAGTGTCTTCAGAAAAAGAGACTTGTAATGAAGAATTAAAAAAAAATCAGACAGAAAGAAACAAATGACAATAATTTGAATAGGAAATAAAGTGACAAAGCCAAAATATCTCCCCCTATTGTGAAATGTTATTGTATGTACACCATGCACATCCATGTGCTATTTCCTCTGCTGTTTAACATTTCAATTTGAAAATTTAAAGCTGCCCATACACACTTCGATTTTCAGCCGATCAATCTCTGTGCGCGCTCATGTGTTCAGTCTAGTTGAAATCTAAAGCTTAATATTATAATATTATAATTCTCCCGAAATCGGCAACCAAAAGAAACTTAGCCATTATGGACATATCAGTAATTCATAGATAGATTTTATTACTTTGGATGGGAACCAGCATCCCCGACCAAAGTAAGTGCACACAAAGGGTGCCTGGCCGATTTTCGTCAGGAGCGGCCGCGCGTGATGACATCATCACATGTGGTCGATCCGCCAGGAGATCAGCAGACATTATCAACGTCTGGGGGGGGGGGGG
>CM070032.1:186288516-186321205 GCA_036250615.1 Ptychadena robeensis
TAATAAAATTATTCCTCAAAAATACCACTTGCCTAATAATTCTGCACTCCCTGTAGTGCGTAGCTAAAATAGGTCTTTGCAGAGTAAAAAGGCAAAGAGTAGTGTTTGTTGTAGAGTAGATTACAGGAAACCAATGTAAAACTGTGTGCTAATTTTATGTTGGTCTGTTAATAAAGATAAAATAACCCAAAGACTGCTATTACTTCATTCTTAAACATCCAAGACTTTCTTATCCTAAAGGTCCCATACACCTTACTATCTTACCATACAATTTCTGAACAACTTTCAACTTTTCTTCTACTAAAACCATGTAATATGAGGACCTATCTAAACCTTCCAATTACTATGTATTCTATCAGGGAGGACCTGGCACTACATAGCAGTGATATATACAGTACCCTCCAATCACTATGTATTCTACCAGGGAGGACCTGGCACTACATCACAGTGATATAAACCTTCCAATCACTATGTATTCTATCAGGGAGGACCAGGCCCTACACAGTTGTTGCTAGATCTGAAGGAAATTGTATGGAGTAATCTAAAGGTGTACACATGAAGTTCACATGATCCCTCTGCTCATCTGTGAGTCTTTATGACGTTGATAATTAGCACATGGAGAGAGCTTAGTTTCAGAAAGAGATACAGCAGGAGGGCTGAGCAGTTCACCAGGCAGCTATTGGCATTTTGTGCTGGCATAGTCTAATGCCAGCTCTCTTAAGTCAGTGGGATTTAATTAGAATCTCAATTTAACGGTTGGAATTACCAGTTCTGAGAAATGAAAAATTCTTTTGAGTTTTCCAACCTGCATTTGTGGAAAGATCAGAGGAGGAACACATTTGAGAGCAAAACCCGGGATCATTTGGTGTAGATTCATAAACTACAGATTGAAAATAACACAACATGATAAAAGGAACAAAAGCAGTAAGCAACCAACTGGATTTGGAACGACTGGGTAGGTTTACATTGATCTGAGTGCCTTTTTTTCATTTACTACATTTTGTCTCTTTTATATAGAAATCCTTTCTCATGAGAGACACATGTTTAGCCATTTTTACTTTACATTTATACTGTAGTACATTGTACATTACAATTTATAGTATACATGTAAATGTTCTTGAAAACTAGAACTTGCAGTTTTACAGCCTCAGGGTCGGCGCCAGAGCATCAGGAGCGGGCAGGCACGGGCGTCCAATCAAGGGGCACACCTTTGTCTCACAGGTCAGGAGGGTGCAGGTAGGGGGCCCAATCGAGCGGGCACACCGGCCTGAGTGGGCAGGCCTGGCCCCCCATGGCCCGCCCATAGCACCGGCACTAACAGTCTACAACTGTAGAAAAGTTATTTAAAACACTACACTTTGCTATTATTGAGATGTCCAGATGGCTTTGTCTTTTCAATGCTCTATGGTTTTACCTGCTGACCACAGGATCACCAGTGGATATTTTTTAGGCAGAACTACTTGCCTCAATGCCTTCCCCTAACAGGTGGTAACATACTGGCACCTAAAGCCAATAAAATGTCAGTCATTAAATATATGTTTTTCTATGTAACATCCAAGATATTAAGGAAGCATCCGCTATGCTGTAACTTGGGAGAACAGAGATCAGTTTCTATATATTGATATATTGATAAATTTCCCATTGGAAATCATGTGAAAGTAGAAGAGCACAGCCATGCTTTCAGACAAAGACTATTTGTTTCTGTACCTGCTGATCCATTTGGTCTTTAATGCATTTACCTTACACTTCTACTCAGAGCTCTTTCCATTTACCAAGGTCTACTGTGGTAAATTTTTTTTATTTTAATTGTTAAGTGCTACTTAAACTCTATTCAATAGGTGACATTGACCACAAGTAGAAACCTAGATTTTGGCTTGCATCTGTGAAATAAGTAAAAATATTACCGTAATATATAAAATACAAGAAAGAAACAAGTCACCATCACTGCTGCTTGGGGACTGGCTTGCAATCTCAACACCGCTAATTACTATTCAACTTTGCCAAGCTGCAGATTCCATGTATTAAACACGATTGGAGGTCAAGGATGAGATGGAAACCCAAGGAGACTTTAATTCCTGAAAGCAAATACAGTAAAATTATGTCTACATGTGTATCTTGCTACTTCATTTATTATAAGGTTCAGACTCCTGGTATTTCCAAAGGACTCCCTAGCTGTGCAAATGTAGTTTATATTTGTCTGTATTCAATAGTCTAGTCTATATTCGTTTTTACAGTAGCATTGGCCCTGAGATTCTCCCTTTTACTGAAAAGAATAAATATGTTTATAGGATAATGTGTGTATCAGGTTTGGAAAACATCCATCACATATTCCAATCCTTAATGAAAGGACCAACAACATTAAACATTGCAGGTCCATAAACAGCTAAATCTCTCTTGCACAATTATTACAGGCATCAACTTCTAAGGACTGGTAAAATGGTTTATATTACACACTCAGATATTGGGTTTATATACACTTTTGGTAAATGGGATGACACTCATTAAAGCGGACCTACCACCAGGAATCTATGTTTTCATGAATGGCACTAGAAGTGCCAATAATAGGGAGGAATGCAGTGAAAAAACCCAAAAACTTACCTGTAATGAGCAATTTAGGAATATAATCAGCCATTCCTCTTCACTTCCTGATTAATGGGCTCAGCAAAACCCGGCAGCACGTCACAGCAGCACGTGATTTTTCAGTGTGTAGCCAACACATGAAACACATGGTGGTGCAATATCGCGGGTGGCCACTGGGAGCGTTCAGTGATCTTCTATGGGAATTTTCAAAGCAGCTCACTGAAAAATCACGTGCTGCTGTGACGTGGTGCTCTGTATTTGCACAATTATGGCATGCCTGTCAAGTACCCTATTTTAACTGGGAGGGGCTAGGAGGTTTAGAGGGAGGGGGAGTTACCCTTCCCTTTTGTTGGGAGAATCTGTGGAGTGTACTTTTGGAAGAAGCGGCGTGCATAGTGTCCATGACTTCACTTCTGGTAAGATTTCACTTATTTGGAAAGGGAAAACTTGACAGGTATGAATTATGAGTAATTCAAAGGGAACATTATTTACTTAGTTAGGTAAACAGTCTATTTTTCCACTAAACAAAATTACAAATGTAAGTTCCAGAAGCACAAAATAGATTTTTATTAAGGAAGACAGGGATAGTGGCACATGCTATGGTAATTTCTTTCTCTACAGGAGCACCTGACTTAGGACAGGACTTAAACACACGGTTTACAGGACCCAGTGTCACACAAGGGACATTTAGTAGGATGTAAAGTTATTTCTGAACGGTGTCCCAGGCTATTTTAAGACTAAGTTGAGTGCCTGGCTTGCCTAAGTGTGTGCAGCTGTGATACACTATGTGCTGTCATTTGCCATTTTTACAAAGCTAACACAAATGTTTGAGGATATACATGTTCTCAATGTTCATAAATCTACATGTAAAAGTTCTTGTGTTAAAAAAAAGATCCACATATATATTGTATATTATGTGGACAGATTTGTTTACACATATCATTTAGGTTACCCACAATCTGGCATTTCCCTGCTTTGAGAACATTAATCTAGCTATGCTATCATACTGACACACAGTGTGATCAATTCAAAACCGATACATTTCTTTCCTAGGTAATGAGCTCATGCAATTGGATACAAAATGCCCAAAAAACTAACAGATACTTGAAGGATTAACTGAAATTTACCAACATATCCAATCACTGCTTGATCAATGTAATTTTTTACTTTTATCAGGTTAAAAGGAAACTGTTCTTAAACAGTCAACTTAAACGATTGTTTCTTTTAAGTCAACCAAACCGAAAAATCTAACCGCGTATGGCCACCTTGTAAAACAATAAATATATTCCCTATGGCCCCACCTATGGCCACACTGAGTTCAAGTTCAATACACTTAATGTATTACTTGTAAGGTAACAGGAAAACATACAGGCAATGTGCTCACATGCAGGTAACTGAGGTCTGCAATAATCTTTGGGGTGCTTAAAGACAAGAAATGCAATCACAGCCAAAAAAAACCCTCATAGCACAGAAGAAACAGAGGTAAACACCATTATGGTGATACTAATGAGGAGGATATTGTCATGTAGAAAATATCATGTGACATGAGCACCAACAACTGTTTGTGGGCCAAAATAAAATGATCCATGTGGGGGTGTTCCATATTTACAACTGTCGTAATCTGAGTACACAAAGTAAATATAGCCAAATACATTTCTCAAACATTATATGTTAATAAAGTCCCTAGGTTATGCCAGATATCTTTATCTCCTTTGTTTATAGAGCACCGACATATTACATAGTGTTGTTCAATCTCAAGTCACACATATACATACACCTCCTCATTTCTCACGAGAAACCATGGGTGGAGTGGAGACTTTGGCAGATCTAAAGCTGCCTTTATGTTGCCATTGGATAAGTCCTGGGACCCTGGTACCTAAGTAAATCAGGAAGTAATTTGCTGGGCCTCAATTTTATTATTTTCATTTAAAGAAAATCCGCATCACACATATTACACCTTACTATTAATTCTTTAGATATGATAGCTGCATTAGTTATCATAGTTTTTGAGAAAATATTTTTTTGTAAGTGTATAAACCTCTAGTCACCACATTCTACCATGTAGTAGGGGTGATGGAAGGCATAATTGAAGCCGAATTGATATAGCAATCATGGTTGCCCCAATCCTCCCTCATAGACACAAAGGTGAAATCAATAGGAAGTATGTTATTTAGGTTTCAACAGGAATAGGGGGAAGTCTCAGGTAATCTGGACATCTCTGGAAAATGGAAATATCTGCCTAGGACAGGGGTGGGCAAACTAAGGCCCAGGGGCTGGATCCAGCCCATTTTGCTTTTTTTATGGCGCCATGTCACCTTGTTGAAAGTATGCTCCCCTGAGGTTGTTCTCTGGAATGCACAGAAAGCCTATAGGTGTCCAAACGTTGCCTTGGGGATGATGCAGTGGTGTGATCATGACACAGGGGGAGCATGGAAATAACAGGCAGTCTTTAGGGTTAAGAATTTTTTTTGCGGGAAGTGCAGGAAATGGAAAAAGATAACAATATCCCTGATACACATTGCATATTACACATCAGCGCCATCATTAGTGATGCAGGCGTTGCATGGAATTGGCATGGTCGTCGGCCATTACAGGCACTTGTTCTGGCCCTTTTATCAAATTTAAGAAGCCAATGTGACCCACAAGTCAAAGAGTTTGCCCACCACTATTCTAGGAGAAGGATTCCCCTCTTATTAAGGAGATTTCAATAAAATTACAGTTAATCAAAGTGAAAACAAGTTTCTGAGTTTAGATTTGGCACAGTCAGGTTACTATGTAGGTCCTTAGAAGTTTTGTTTCGAATATATTCTTAATGCTTTGACATTTATGTATTTTTGAAGGACTTTAAACAACGTAATGCTTTTCATATGACTAGTAATGCTAAAAGAGCTGTGCAGATAATAAAATGAAACACATAGTCCCTCCGATATCTGAGAGGCAAGTGTCGGTGAGGTTATTTCAGCAAGGCCCAACAGCCTTTCTCTTGGAATTCCAGATAGCAGTGCTCTGAAACATGAGATCAGTTACCAAATATAGTTGACTGGAGGAAGAATGACATGGTCCTGTGGGAACAGATGCTAGTTCCAGGCCACATTCACCTCATGAGTGCAGTGGGGACAAAGCAATACTTAATGTATATCTGTATACTTCTTTCTTCCAAATAAGAGCCTATACCAAACTCTCATCGGATTTTAAGGTGAGTACTACTCCATTCTTCTCCAATACATGATGAAAACATTTAATTGTTGCACTATTGCATCTATAATATGTGTGTATTATTATCATGTTTGTATATAATAACAAGTTTGTTTTTCCAAAATGTTTGTATTGATCTTGTGACAAGTAACATAACAAAAATAATTATTAGTACATTCAGTACAATAACAGAATAGAACACAGGTTACAATTCTTGTACATGTATATATAGGGGAAGATATGGCAGGGGAAGAGGGGTTAGGGACAAAGAAGGGATGTTGGTCCATGTTGTTCTAATAAACACACAGTCATTTTGTTTTTCCAATATAACTTAAAAAAAATCAGCAAATTTGTATTTGTTATTTTTATCTGTACAATCATACTACAATATAAAAATAATGTAATAAATACTAATTAAATTAACTGACTACAGAACAAAACTACTATATATATATATATATATATATATATATATATATATATATATATATAAACATAGTGTTTCATATAGGACATTGATATTATCTATTTCTGGTTGATTTAGGAAATTCTATATCCTGTTATGTGTATTATTGTATTACATAACATTCATTCCATAATATTAGGATGTTGTTTATTTATAGTATAGTATCATGAAAAGCATGAAGCAAGTCAATTAACAGTATGTTTCTTATAATAAAATAAAAACATTTTCCCCATAAAATTCATTTCTATTGGCTATTTTGATTTTGTTTTTAATTAAATGGACTTTTGTTTTGTGTGTACTGGTAGACTTCTGCATTGTGCATTTTTCTTAAGTTTTTCTAGAGATTAAATTTGTTATGTTGACATAAGAATCATATTGTAAGTGTTCATATTTATTTTCACTCCAGGGCTACCTGCTAGGATGGCAAACAGAGCTCTAGATCAAGCTCTTCCCTTGTCTCTTTTAAGGAAGGATATTTATGGCAAGGAGAGGAGAAAACAGGACTCCCAATCTGAAAGTATGTCTGAAGCTTCTTCGCATGATTCCTTCTATGATACTCTGTCAGATTTCCATGGGGACAACATTGATGGGAACTTCCCCGAACTTTCTGCCTTCCTTAGTCAAGAGGAGATGAACAAGAGTCTTGACATTGCACGGGAAGCATTTTCAGACCCTGAGGATCAAAGCTTAGAACATATTTTGAAATCTTCTCGTGATAACACACCTGACAGGTCCTACAAGGAGGTTAAACTAAGCAACCCTGAAAATTCCAGGAAAAGGGTGAACATGATGAATAAATTGGGTAAGGTTGGCTCTTCCAACAAACCTGGGAGTTTAAATATGAAAGGAATGATCTCTCCGTTCCTGACCGCTAGCCCGAGTATAATTCGAACCTTGCAGGCCCAAAAAGCTTCTAAACTTGAAGGAAAACGTGGCTATTCTACCCTTCCAACTCCAAAATCCAGAAACAAATCATTAAACCAGGATGTAAACTCTCAGAGTGACATGGCTCAAAAGGCAGCTACTTTTATTGAAGAACTCTCTGCGATATTTCGAGAGACAAACAAGGCAAGAGATAGACGGCCTAATGGAGATTCCTCATCTCCAGATAGTGGTTATTTGTCACCAAAAAAAGAGAACACCGTTCTCGTTAATCCCACAATAAACGAAAGTGAAATTATACCACGCCAAGAGATAAAAACAATGGAGACGAAGAGTGAACAGAAGGAAACCGCAAGGAAAACTGAGAATGAGTGCACCCCGTGCACGCCATGCACGCCGCCTGACACAGAGAGAACACAAAGTCAGCCTAATAAATCTCACACTCCTCCTTCAGCTGCTCGTTTTATTCAGAAGCTCAAAAGTCAGGAGGTGGCTGAGGGGAGTCGAGTAAAACTGGAATGTAAAGTCACAGGAAACCCCATTCCTGAAGTCAGGTAAGTCACACTCTTCTTATAATTTGTACCATTCGTAAATATCCATCTCATAGTGAAAAATAAAATATTAGAAACTTGAGACTTAAGCTGGCCATACACCTTTAGATCTCTCTGTCAGATATCATTTAGATCTACCAACAACTTTGTAGTGCCGGGTCCTCTGCGATTGAACACAGGTAAACTTGATGGTTTAGAAAGTCCCTCATATTACATCAATTTGGTAAAACAAAAGGAGATCTAAAGGAAATCTGACAAAGAAATCTAAAGGTGTATGGGGGGCCTTAGGCAATGTCAAAGCTTCAAGCTCTAATGCATGGAAAACACATCCATGTTTTTGTTGTAAAATCCAATTCCTGTTCCATTGAAAGTAGGAACTTGCAGTAAAGAAAACATATGTCCACTGCTTTAAGTCCACACGCTCAATGTATATCACATATATCATAAGCGGTTGTTTGAAGCTACGGCTTAATTAGAACAGATACTAAATACAACCGAACGGAACAATGTCTTGTCCTATTGTATTATACAGCCACCTATGTCTTTGTAACTTATGTTTTGGCATCTTATGTTTGACAATTAATACCAGCAATGCATTTAGTTAAAATTTTTACATTTCTTGCTGCAGAAATAAATTTCTAGCTGCAGAAATAAAGATTTACAAATGCAAAATAGAACTGACTCACATACATAGGGAAACCAGGCAAACAATATGATCCCTGATTTCTATGTAGTGTAACTAGAGTTCTCTCCTGAGCTGTCTTTCTTCATTTGGAAGCTTCTGCTGTGCGGGTATAAGGTCTTCATGGGGGAGCCTAAGGACACCTTCTCTTGGCGTGCAGGTGTCTCACCATGGAGCATTTGGCAGGCCAGCACTTAGTAGAAATTGGAGCAGCTGAATAAGATTAAAAATTTGACAACCATGCTTTGAAAGCAATACCTTACGTGTCAGGCGATTACATCCATTTTTCTTCCACCACAGAACACATTCTCAGGGAACTTACTGTAGATTTCAAATATGACAGCGATCTTTGTACAAAGAAATGTGTAACACAGACTACAAATACATCTATATCAATTGATGAGTATAGGGAACACATTCAGCATGGAAGGCATTTAACCCTTGGAGTGTTTTGGGACCACTACCAGGAGTGATAGAGGTTTAATTTGTACTGTATGAACCTTTTATGACAAATCATAACCATTAATGACATGTGGCGTACACATAGATTTGTTTCTATGTACCCAATACCTTGCTGTGCTTAGTCAAATATAGGTAAATTAGTTGTTACAATGTAAAGTTCGGCAATTTCTTTAGAGCTGCCAAAAATCATAACAGCAAATAAAATTTGATGGGCATTCAAAGATGTAAGTGTGGAAATTATTCCCTACATGTTTATGTATTAAAAATTGATAAAGACTAATGAAGATTGTTAGTGCTAGGAGCAATTTCAAGAATGGATTTTCATGTTACAGTTTTTAGATTTGACTAGTGCAGGGGTGTGCAAACTTTTTGACTAGTGGGTCACAATGGGTATTTAAATTTGACAGAGGGGCCGGACAATAACCCTGTCCTCCCAGCCTGGGTGGAAAATGTAAACATTGCAAAATTGATTGAAAAAACTTAATAATCATACTGATTACCAGGGAGGTTACAAAACTAACAATATAAAGAAAACATTATTATATAGTAATACAAGCAAACTATATAGTAAATATAAGCAAACTACGGTCTCTAGCAGGAGACCTTTATAATAATCCTCTTTGCATTATATCCACTTATTGCAAGGAATTAGCAAAAGGGGGGCTAGAGAGCATCTTTACACCAAGGTGACAAAAGGCCAATTTAAGATATATGGCCCGGGACTTAGTTTGCCCACCCCTGGACTAGTGAGTGCATAGGAGAAGGAAGTGATGTTATTATGGTCAATCAAATCATCATCTTTACAGATATCTGCAAACAGTAGCAAAGAGATATATTCTGTATTTAAAGAATAGTTAAATTAATTGTTGTTAAAGGTAGCCCATACAAAAGCAGATTCTCCCACGATAGATGAGGGACCGACTGCAGTGTGATGATTTCATCACACTGCAGCCAGTACCTCAGAGGATGGTGGGCACCCTTTGTGACGGCAGTCCCCATCCAACATAAAAAGATGCTCCGGGAGTTTACTGACATGCGGGAGAATCCTGGTAGATCTGACCAGGTGGGCGCACCCGATTTGCGGCTACCGCTGGAAAAAATAGGGCAGGAAAAAAGGGCCCATGTATGGCTACCTTCAGTAAATGAAAATTACCAGGCATGTATACAATGCTTTAATCCTTTTAGCAGAAGGATATAGGCATAAAGTGCATACTTGGCCTGCATTATTATTTGTATAATATTAAGTAATAGGTTACATCATCCCATAAATAAAGAGCAATCTATTCCTAGCTTGTATTTTTTTAGGCCCAACTCTAACAATGAAGTTCTGGTAATCACTTTGTTCACTATTACCATTTGCACCATAGTATCCCAAGTATCTTGATAAATGTGTGCAACATATTACCAATGGAAATATACTTTCTAATAGTTTCATGCCCTGAATCCCTTAATATATTACAAATCCCTTAACAATTACACATCCCACAGGTTCAAATATTATGTAAGCCTCAATGTGAACTGTACACACAGTAATATATGGGGGTCTTATGAAGTTCACTTTGCATTGCTTATAAATATGGTGTTTACATTAAATATCAAATGACGTGCCAACAACAATCTTATGTAATATTATTGGGTTAACCTATCTACACCTTTTATGATAGTTGTATGAGTTAAGGTACCCATACACGTTGCGATTTTTCGTGCGATTTTAGCCCTTCCGAGCGATCCGGTCGGTCGGGTAGGTCAATCGTTCGGGATTCCTAACATGCAAATGTAGTCCGACCGATGCTGTTTTTAGAAAAATCGGCTGAAAAGTCGCTCGGGTCCCGAATGAGGATGCCCGTAATTTTCGGTCGTTCGGCCACTTTTAAAAGATTCCCAATCCAAGCAGCCGATCGGTTGGTGACTAATCGGGGCTGAAAAGTCGGGCATCCGACCGACTTTTAAAAATAGCACTAAAGCAAAAATCGGGCAACGAGATCGAATATCGCATCGGTCCCCGAAAAATCGCAACGTGTATGGGTACCTTAAACAGCCTCTGCTCAATTTAACATTTACTTTACTTTTATTTACTTTACTAGATCGTTTTATACTTTTTTTGTTTTTGCATTTGTATTTGTAGTCTTATATAACACTATAGATAGTTTTGTATGTCTGTGAATTGTATATCGGTAGTGTTTTAATTCAAATCAACTGGACTTGCTGTGTTTATTGATTTATTTCTGAAGCTAAACACAGCAAGCCCACTACATAAATAGTTTTGTAGCACTCAATCAGCAATCCCTGCAGGCTGTAATCATTCAAATACAATGGAGCAATAAGAGCTCCTAATAGTAAAGAACGCCTTTTATTTTAGTTGAAGTAGCAGTTTGCTAGATCTAAGGTGGGTTTACACGTCAAGATTTTTTCGGCCAACAGATGGACGATGAACGATTTTTTGGTTCGTTGTAAAAAAATCTGAAACGGCCATTTGCTCCGATGGATTTTTTTTTCCAGATATCTGACAAAAAATCGTCCACAAGATGATCGGACATGTTGGTAAACTTTCATCTGTCGTTTATTATTCATGTAAAAAACGAACATCCTTATTTCACTCAATATTTTTTTCCTATCACTTCCTAAAAAAAAAATCTGAAAGATTTTTCATTCGTGTTTCCAACGATTATTTTCATTCGATATTTTGCGTCGGTTGTACAAAAATCTAAAAAAAATCTAATTACCTTCGATAAATGGACGAACGAAGTCCGATAAAAAAAAAAAAAAAAAAATTGAATCTGAAGTTTAACGAAACAAAAATCTTGACGTGTAAACCCACCTTTAGAATTAAGCTAGCCATACACACAAAGATAAAAATTACGATCTTTTAAAACCGACCAATGTATCCCGACCTCAGAGTCGTTTATCGATCGTAATTTTCAGTAAAATACTACCACATGGAAAATCCAATTTTGGATAGATTTTTCTGTTTTTATCGAAAATGTCGCCGTTTATATCAGACAATGTGATTTTAAAATGAATTTAAATGGGAAGTGATGTAGGGGGTTATTGTAACGAGCTTATTGGATACAGTAAAAATATATATATATACAGTATAAAAATATATATATAAATACTTCTACATTGCGACAACTAGTACATTGGCTACTATGCTGAATAGCCACTAGAGATGGTCGAATTGTTTTTCAAAAATTCGACCATTTCGACGGTTTTGACTTAATTGCAAAGCCTCTGAGCATGGTATCATCATCAAACTTGCTGGAGATGTAGAGAAGGGTTGGGGGTATACCCCAAAAAAGAAAGTATGACTTTAACATAAATAGTCTTTTCACAAATTAGGTTCAAAGTCAAGTAAAAATTTTGAAAATTTGAATTTCGAATTTAACCTTGAACTTCATTTATGCAAAAACGACATATGCTAAAGCCATACTTTTTTCTTTCAAATGTTCCCCCAACCCTTCTCTACATCTCCAGCAATTTTGGTGATGATACCATTTTCAGGGGCTTTGCAATAGGCTCACAAAGTTAGCAAGTCGAAAAATTCGACCATCTCTAATAGCCACCATGTCAGCGGCAGCAACATGCCGGCGGCGGAAGTCTTAATATGCTAATAAGCATCATTGGCACTAATTGGTCGGTAAAACACTATGAACTTGCCAGATGTTCCCAGACCAATAAAAAAAATTCAACTTGTCCGATGACTTTACGATCGAAAAAAACAGCAATAAGAATCGTATTTTATCTGTCGTACCATGTGGACATGCGCAGATTTTACGCCGATAAACTGCTTACATTGGTCGGTTTTAATGGATTGTAATTTTTATCGTTGTGTGTATGGCTAGCTTAAGTTTTTTTTTATTACCCACTACAGGCTACCTACCACTTATTGGAACCCTCTGGTGTGCTAGACTTCATTTCACAAATTGAGTTTGCATGTTGAATAATAAGGGTTCTCTACTCTTCACTTTGATTAGTTGTGAGGAGACCCAGTAGAGATTTGGCTCTTATAATCTGGCCATGGGCCCAGGGCTTATGTTGTAGGATTATCTGCACCCTGTAACTTCATGATGATAAATCTTTATTACAGCAATGATGTTACAAGGGCATGAGGGCATTCCACCCCATAATAACCTTTTCACTCGTTCAGGTGGAAGAATTGGGATAACTTTTTTAGTGTTTACAAAAATGATAGCCTTCTATTGGAATAAATCTTTCTTATCCTTTTATTAATGTTGGCTTTCAGTGATTATAGATGGTCCAATAATTTTGAATCTAAAAATTTTGATTGACTATGAACCTAATTAGCAATTTTGGTGATGACACTATGTTAAGGGACTTTGCGATTATTTTAATATAAAATAATTTGACCATCTCGAGCATGTTTTTCTTTCAATCCTGGTATAGCAATAGTAGGGTGTCATACCATGTTAGCCATCAATGAATACAGAAAGTTTGGAATTCCAGTGGTAAGCTTTCGGGATGTCTCAGATCCTTTTTCAGGCTGTTTTTTGGGGACATTAATACACAAAGTATTATATAAATAGACGCCGGTCTTCATTCAAAGTAACGGCATCGGCTGACATCGGCCAGAGAACATCCGACATGTCCGTTCTCTGGCTGGCCAAGCTGTGGGCACACGCCGATTGGCGGCTGTTTTTGCCGCCGACCGACGGCGCGTCAGTGGAAAAATCGGCTGCTAATCGGTGTGTGTATGCCAGGCATTAGTCAGTGGAGATAGTAATCAGAGTAAAGCTGGGCATACACAGGTACATTCCTGTGCAATCGACCGGTGATCAATCACAGCGTTACCACACAGGTCAATTGAATGGTAATCAATGTGCACAACATGGGCACATCAATTCCCATTCAATGGGAACCCAGTTTCCCCGTGGATACCCGGGTCTCTACTTCTCCCCAGCTAGTGGAGAGAAAGAGTAAGCCAGCCTGCACGCCCCCACCCCTTGCACAGAGACATGCTGGCCCCGCCCCTTCACACTCCGGGGACTGCAGCTAGCTGATCACAGCCTGTGTGTCCTTCAGCTGTAGCCCGGCCCTTACTTTGAATAGAGACCCACAGTCCCCATTCAAAGAAATGGATTTCAAACAAGGTTTTCCAACATGTTGAAAATGTGTTTTTGTCGAGTTCCTTCCAGCAGGATCTGTTGATCCTGCTCGAAGGAACCATAGATGCCTCAAATCTTGTAAAAGATTAGACCAACATCTGGTGCCATGAGCACACACTGTGCCCAATGTTGCTCTAATCTGTTTCTTCATTGAGCTGTGTATGCCCAGCTTAAGGAAGAGTTATTGGGGGTGATAGAGATAGGTAGAAATTAAAATGTCCATAGACCAGGAAAGCAAAGAAAAATTGTGAATATAGCCTTTCTTTTTAGAGAAACCTATATAGCAATAAATATTTTAAATGATCAGAGCTTAAATGACACAGCCTGATGTCACTAGATGGATGGAGCATTGCCGGATTTAGAGGAATCTGCCCTATTATTGGGGGTTATGGTGCTGAACATAGAGAGTAGAAATGCTGGTAATAGGACTGCTTTAAGAAATGTGATTGCTACTAAAGGGGACTTAAATTACATCTTTGCATTTGGCTTGGTCTTTTTTTTACCTTGACGGCGCAGAATAGTGCAAAGTATGCTTATGGCTCATTTAAAAAAATGCAGCACTCTGATTGGCCACCACCTTTGTGTCTGACTTTCCTCTTTTCTTTTGTCAGTCTAATCAAATTACAAAGCTTAAAATGGCATTGTTAAAAAAATATTTATTTAAAATATTCCTGCCTACATATATTTTTTCTCAGCACAGCCTACTGTTCTGGTTTGAATAGTAGCTTTTTAAAAGCTCTAAAACATGGAAAACAAGAAAATGTTAGGACTGATTCAGGCGTGGTCAAAGATGAGAATACTGAAGTAGTGAAATAGTAAACAAAAGTGTAAAGGTACTAACTTCTCAGCTGCAAGTAAACTGATCTGGTTGGTCGGCGCACCTAGAAACCATTATAAGATAGAAGGCTGTGTGGAGTAGTAGCACTCTATATAGTATATAGCAACGCTATGGGGCCCATGGCCACAATGGGGCCCGCCACTCCTGGCTGCTTCTTTTTTTGCTATGGGGCCCAGTGATTTCTAGCTAAGCCCCTGGTAGCACTGCCCTCACTCAGTGGGTGTCTTGGTTACACTCAGGTGAGGTTGCAAAATGAGGAGACGTATAGCTTGGTTGTGAAAGGATTTTACAAAAAGAGAAAGGCTGGGAGAGGTACTCATTCAGCAATTTAGAACAAATATGTTTATTTGTAAAAGTGTGACAATAAAACACTAAAGGTACCCATACACCTTACAATCTTACTATACAATTTCTGTACAATCCACCTTTGTTCTACCAAATCCATGTTATATGAGGAGCTTTCTAAAGCCCCCCATACACCACATACAATTACAATGCAATTTCTGTACAATCAACTTTTCTTCTACCAAAACCATGTAATATGAGGACCTTTCTACACCTTCCAATCACTATGTATTCTATCAGGGAGGTCACTATACTACATAGTTGTTGGTAGATCTGATGAAAATTGTATGGAGGAATCTGAAGGTGTATGGGGGGCTTAATCCTTCCAATCACTAAGTATTCTATCAGGGAGGACCCGGCACTACATAGTTGCTGGTAGATATAAAGGAAATTGTATGGAGTGATCTAAAGGTGTATGGGGGGCTTAGTTTTGAAAACTAAGGATAAAATGTTGGAAAATGATCTTTTACTGGGTATATTAGAAAATACTAAATAAATAAATATTTAGAATTGTATTTTGTAATCCAAGTCCTAAACATTAAAAAATTATTATTGCAGAGGAGCCACTGAACACATTTGACCCTTTCCTAAAATGAGAAAATAACTTTCGGTATACTTTGCAGCCACCTGTTAAATGACTAGATAATGGTTGGGGGCTGCCAAGTTTCACCAAGCTGTGCCAAGAATATATGCTGTCTCAAGGTTTAATCACTGAAAACATAGAAGTCAGCAGCTGCCGCAGAAACCTCATGAGCGGCTTATATGGATATGAAAATGCTCACAAATGAACTATCATTCTGTCCCTAGATCTGTATACAATGAAAGCAACATATTGCAGACAGATAAGCTTGGTATGGTGGTGGACATGAATGTCCTTTTATAATCCATAAAGGTTTCCTCCTGAGAGATGCCATAAAGTGATACTTTAAACCCGACAGACACTTCAGCACACACACAACAGCTGACAAATGTGTAACCAGATTTAGCTTTACAGCTATAGACAAGAAGCCCCCAACTGTGGCTTGGATGGTTGGATGGCTCTATGGCTATTCTTTGTCTCCTTTGTCAATAAAAGAAGTATGTGACATAAAGCAAGCTTCCTTACTGTATGCTATAGCTTAGGGGTAGACGATGTGCAGCTGGTCGGGTCCATATTGGTACTAATGAGAGCAAATGGAAAGGGATGGATGGCTTGAGTTGAAGAAATGAAAGTTATTATGTTGAACACTATATACTTTTTTTGAGCGGGAAACAGGGATATCGCCGGGGGGAGGGCCGCATTATATATGAGCCAGATAGATGGCTGTGAGTGTGCACGGTGCTCGAAGAGGCTATCGATCTGGCTTATATCTATACGTTTTTTTCCAGCCTCAATAATTTCGCTACAGTGAAACACTGCCACACTCAGATGACCACCAATGAGATACTTGTGTGCATGTCTTTGACCACTCAATAAAAGACTCCATGGGGATAGCATATAGGCACTATGTTCTGTATTAGGATCTGTCCACGAAAGATTCTGTGGTTAACACATAACATGTTTCCCAAATGTAAGCATCCCAAAAAGCACTCGCAAGTACCAATATTGTGTTACACATGGTGTGCAGCGCTGGGTGAATGCCGCCCCCAGCAAAATAATAACTAAAAAAACATTTTCTTGTGTGCATTCTGTATATTACACCATACAAATTACTTGGTAAAAATAAGACCTAACCGAAAATAAGCCTAGTTAATTTTTTGCACGGTACAAAGAAGGCTAAACTTAGCTCCATGTGCTAGCCTACAGTGTGGGCTGGGGAGAGTAACAACCTTAACAGCAATCCAGCTCTGTATCCTTCAAAAGAGTCTTGGGTAAGATTTTCTAAAAATGAGTGGGTGCCTTTATTTTGTCACAATCAGAGTATCAATAAACAAAATGCTACAATTAAATTTTCCAACATGTCCAATCACTTTTCGATCAATGTTTTGATCGTTATCGAACAATTTTCGACGATTGAACCATGTGTGCAGCATACGATGTAAGACTGATTGATGTAAACTTTCATTGTTTTAAGTCGATCGAATGCTAAAATCAAACTGTGTATGCCTAGCTTTACAAATTTTAAGTATAGTCTAAAAAGTAGCGTTCATGCAGTTTGCCATAGAGATGCCTGTGGCAGGTTCAGTCACAATACATAGATGTATATAATGAAAACTAACATGGAGTTGCCTTAACCAAGAATTTTTCTTAAGCTGGTCATACATGGGGCTATTTAATGTTCGATTCTGGAATCGAACGATCCATCACACTCCAAGAAAATCTTGATCAAACAGGGATCCGACATGTTTAACTAAAATGTTTTAAAATGTTTAATAGTTAATAGACGATGAATGTCAACACATCACACGGATGTAAAGCAGCACTTTTTAAAAATTTTTTAAAATTCCTGTTCAATTGTTCGGCCATTAGTTGCGTCACCATGTTGTGATGAATTGTTTGGAGATTACACGAACCGTGTATGACCAGCCTTACACTCAATAGACTGGATGCATTGTTTGGTAAAAGAATCTAATGAAGGAAATAAATAGGATCGGAATGACTAATGAGTTTAAGGTTTATACACCTACAGATGGCGCTCTCGTACTATGAATAGTAAATGCATATGAACAGTACATAGCTGTGAAACACACTTTATTCTCAATATTCAATTAATCATTTGTACATTCTAGACCTATTTTTAGAGTTAAAACACTGGATATCAATATAGTCATATAATGTTACCAAGCTTATTTACAATTGACTTGATTCTCCCTTGGTGGGATTTTAAGTAGAATGCATGCAGCTCTAGTATACTGAGGATCACCAGTGGTACAAGTATTGCTGTTAGACTGTGTTCAGTCTGTTTATTACTTAAAGAAACAAAGTCCTAAAGCATAGGACCAACATGACACAACTAAAAACAATGAAAATGCGCCTATAAAGTTGAGCTATCTGGGGCTCATGGAGCATGGATGATAAATGTGCCCGTTGTGCGTCATGTTTCGCCAACAAAAAGTGGCTACTTCAGGCGGGGGCACAAAAAAATTGGAATCTTCTGAATGTGTGTCTCAACTGCGAAGTTGATGCATGCTTGTTGACAGACAAGGATAGTGAAGTGGCAGATTCCGTGTTGTTAATGTAGTTTAAGTCCCATCCAGGTGGCGGCTTGAATCCTCTCAGCGTTGAGGGTGAAATGTTACCAAACTTAGTAAATTAGATCAAGTTGTGTATCCATAATTCATCCAACCAAGCACAAAATATAAAAGAATCTGTGTTTTACTTGTTTGACCTTCTACATGATTGGATATTTCAAGGCTATAACACTTTCAGAAAATCTTATACATCTAAAAAAAACACGAGCTATTACATTAGCCATAAAGCTGAAGTATAGAATCCTATTTATTCTGTAAATGGAGTAAGTCACAGACTTAACATTTCAGATTATAAATCGGGTCAGTGAATGAGTAATGAGTCTTCAGCTTTATGCCTATAAAACAAAAAAGGCAGAGAAACAATCAGAAGCAGATACATTTGTACCTGTGTAGGGATACAGATTCAGGGTCGTGTCCCCTTTAAGGTGCTTGACCATGATTCCCTCTGGGCCCAAGGCAGATATAAGGGAAGGGTCTGCCCCTGGGATGTTGCTCTGTGAGGATGGGTCTGTTGCAGTAGGAGTAACTGGGCATGCTGTTGACTCCAAGACCTGATACCCACCACAGTATAGTCCGCTGTGTGGGCAGCCATGGAGCGAAATAGCACGCACGCTTGATCCAAGCCCCAGTTACGAGGAAATTCTGGTTCACCAACCGCTAACCTGTGCCTGGTTTCCAGTGGGGTGGCATGTGGCCCAGACTATGTGGAGCAGACCTGAACACTACTGGGGGTATTGTCTGCCAATCCGCTGTGCATGCCCTCTGGACACACAAGTACCTGCCAGTGCTGGTTGTACTTCCCCTGGTCCCATTTAGGCATTGTGGTGTAAAACGTGAGGGTTCCCTAGAGTTAATGGGCTACCTTAATGCAGCGTTTCTTGCTTGATGTTTATGCTAATTTAGAATTAAGTATTGAGCAACATAAGCCACCTCTGGTTATCAGGTGATTCCTGAACTTTTACACTGGCTGGTGTGGGCCTTGTTGGGGGATCTGAAGTCACAGTTGTTTAACAAATTAGATGTAGATGTTTGGGATCATATGAAGGCATGTGTAAAGACATGAATGGACATGGACCAAATGGCTAAAGATTGGATGCCTGAAATAAAGGAAAGTAAGGTGGCCATACATGTGTAGATTCATTAAGATCGACCCTAGATTAGATCATAATGTTCGATCATTTTAATTTAATTAAAAATCTGAAAGTGGAAGTCCATGGACAGAGTGTGAACATGTTCACAGTCTGTCAGACAGGAAATTAAGTAGGTTCAATGAGCCTTCTGCCGCTTTTTGCATTTGTTGAAGATGAAGTGTACATGACACCTTAAATGCTAGAGTTTGGCTTAAATTTACTACAACGGATATACACAGATCAGTTATTGTTTTAAATACTAGTGCACAAAAACCCGAACAACGTTATTTATCCATTCATGACATATTCAACTGACTTCCCTGAGACTCCCTCCGATTTCTTACACATTTCACCAACTGATGGGCTTATTGATAGAACTCTAAGATTAAGACCATCAATTTGGTGAAACACATAAGAGAAGGGAGAAATATGTTATTATAAATGAATAAAATGAATAAATACAGTTATTTAGACTACTAACTCCATGTGCAGATTCTCTATGCGATAATGATGAAATGAAAGAGTGGTAGAGATGAACTTTTGGTGGCACCAGAGGGTCTAATGATATTCTGAGCCATGGAGGAAATCTGTGGAAAACTTGGGAGTGCAGACTTTCTGTTTCGATGAAGTGGATGTATTTTTTTAAAAAGTGCTGCTTTACATCCGTGTGATGTGTTGACATTCATCGTCTATTAACTAAAACATCATCATGCATTATAGGGCCTATTAAAGGACAAGGACATTGCATGGGGATATGATGTGAAAATATTCAAAACATTTTTAGTAGCACCTCCCTAGATATGGTGGCCCACATCCCCAAAATAAATTGAAGAAAGGAAGGAGCAGGAGTGAACTAAAGAGTTAACGCCCCCGTATTGTATTTCCCCTTGGCAATCAAGGGCAGGGGGACTTTTGAGGGCCACAGTTTTGGGTTTGGGTGTATTCGGTTCACTTTATCCACAGCTAAGTAAAATGTTCTTTACTTGGTATTTTTGCTAGATGGCCTTGGATGTTCAAAATGTAAAGATTTTTTTTGCCTCCAAAAAGTGCTTGCTATGGATGGCTCCATATATATTGTATGCATGTCAGAAGCCAAGACAACTTAAAGCGGACCTACCACCTCCGATTCTGCCTTCTATTATTGGCACCAGAGGTAGCGATAACAGGGCAGATTAGAGGTCAAATAAAAAAAAAATACCAACCCAGAAAATCATTAAAAAATTCTGAGACGCTCCTCCTCCCTATGACAGTGTGCCAAGGTGGCCCCAAGGGAACATGGGAAATGAGATGTCACTTCTCTCCTTTCCTATATCCCCATGCGCCCACAGCCAGCAGCATCTGAATCGGGTGGTCTGGAGGGGGGGGGCAGAGCATTACCCAATTTACATCTGTACAGGTGGATCAAGCGAAACTGCAAGTATCTTGCTTCTCCCTCTTGAAGCCTGGGGAACCGGACACTCCAGGCATGGTGGTGCAGGAGAAAGCAGCCAGGAAACGTAAGTATGTTTTTTTTCTTTTTAGGGGTCGCCGTCCCTGGATGAAGACTTGATCTAGGTGAGTATATGTTTATTTTTTAATGTTTTACTTTTAAGTTTAAATTCGCTTTAATATGATGGCTTAAATGTAGAGAGATAACAATGGCAACCGTGACACCAATGACATAATATAGCTGAAGACCATAAATGAACACAGAATATATGACACACATATTATGGAGCAGTGCATTGTTTGTTGGGTTCTTCTGTACAATGCATTGGGGTGGCGGTCACAATGAATGAACAAGAACCTTGTTATTCGTTATATTATGAGTATGTCTAAGCCTGAATAGGCTCTTCTTTTGGAAAATTGTTGAATCAGCGGGTTTAGTTCTGCTTTAAAAACATTACAGTTGGCTGTTCATATTTTAGTGTTTGAAATATTAATACGATTTCAATACAAAATACAACTCTTTTAGCTAGCTTGGCATAAGTTTGCACTTGTAGAAACACAATCATCATACAAACACTCAGGAAATGGTGGAGCATGTCAACACAGAGCAAACAAGGACAAAGACAGAAGTACGTCACTCATACGGCTTCACCCAAAGTTCTTTTATTATTTTCCTCACAACCCAGATTATCATTCAAACCCAAATCATGTTTTGACAGGCAGCTATCACACACAATACACAAAGAGGAGAAAGCTTTGGTAAGCCTTTTGTGTAATGTAATAGTACAATGATTTCTAATCAAAATACAGTGCACACGAACATACTCCTCACCTTTTACTGATAAAAAGGAAGGTGAATGGTTGAAGGTTATTGGTTTGTCAGGAATGCATGTTTTGTACTTGCTATACAACATGATGACACCAGGAAAAACTCACTACTGTGGCTTATAAAGTCTAAGATACAAACATATTCAGTGTGACAATGCAAATAGTGATGAGCAGCATAGGCAACATTCGTATTCGCGGCATGCCACGAATTTTTTGGAAAGCATTTGGAAAATATTCGCATTCTGCAATATTCGGGGTTTTATTTTTATTGCCAATATCGGCAGTTTTTTTTTGCGAATTTCGCACGCGCAATATATGTTAAACATGGCGCGAATTTGTGTGCACATTTTCAAAAGTGCAGATTTTTGCAATATTCGCATCACCCCAATATTTGATTTAAAAACTGTTGATGGTGGCAGGGAGTGTTGCTAAGCTCTTGTTGCAGCCTTCCCATTCGTCCACTTGCATTAAGAGGCATGTGTAATGGAAAAAAATACCAAATATCCGGAATTGCAAATATTCGGCAATATATTCACCATCTTCGCGAATTTCCGAAATGCCGATATTCGCGATTAATATTCGGAATCCGAATATTCGTGATCATCACTAAATGCAAACACCGGTCACAAAGTTGTATCTTGTCCCTAGAACATATTATTTATGAATTCATTCTGGAGGAGGGGCAGTGCTGAGAGCCCAGAGACTTAAGGTGGCCATACACAGGTGGCCATACACAGTGCTTGATCAATCATATATTTGATTGGCTTGTGAAATTTAAACAGGAACATTCAGTTGATGATCCATTCTTTTCTAAATGCCTGTGTGTATGCTTTTTAGTACGATTGGATACCTTTATAACCTCAGATATTTCAACGATTGACTGAAATTACTTAACAGGTTGATCGCACAGAAAATTCGAACCCTGTATGGCAACCTATACTCATAGAGAGACAACCTCTGTGCACTCAACACTGCCCCTCCTCCTGAGTTAATACATAAATAGTGATAACAGTGCCTAATGAGTGCTTAGAGTATGAGCCTTTGTGAGTTAAGGTGGGTTTACATGTGTAGATCTTTTCGTTCGATTGAACAAAAATCAGGAATGGCCAGTTTGTTGGATGGATACATTTTGTTCGACCTCGAAAAAATAAATGTTTGAAAGGTCATCAAACATGTTGGTAAATTATGATAAATCTGTTGATGTCATTTTGAATGTATTTTCATTCGATATCGGCGATGGATGAACAAAAAATCTAATGTTACATGCGATATATTAACAAACCATGTTCCACAATGACATTGAACAAAAAAATCTAATTGGCAGTTGAGAAAATCTACACGTGTAAACCCACCTTTAGTCTCTGGGCTTTCAGCAGGGCTTTTTCTCTCAAGTAAATTTGTAAACAGCATGTTCCAGAGGGCAAAGGAACAGTGGAGGCATCTTAGAGTGAGAGTCTCTGTGAGTTTGTTTCTGGCTCTCCGCACAGGCACCTACTCCCCAAATGGATACCAGCTTATAGCATGTCTAAACCCAGCCCCACTCTACTCGAACATGCTGTACATTCACTTTGTAAGATCCATAGACCCCACCCCCCCCCCTTTTTTTGGGGGGTGGTGCGTCTTATAGAGCAAAAAATTCTCCCTCTAAGGCATTTTACTCGAACTGCTTAGACCCAATGGTGAGCCCCCTTTTTTTTTTGCTTGCTTCAAATAGTGATATATATCCTTGAGTGACAGTAAGTAGATCAACAAAGTCGTAAAGGTGTGAGTGCTGATTTCTAAGCTGACATTAATTGCACCTAGTGTCTTGAAATTTTACATACAACTTGTGTTTTCCACACACCGAAACACCTGACAAACAAGTAACTGAATAACAGAGCTAAATATTCCTCCTAGGTAAGCCAGGTTTCATATATAATGGTAATAATTGCAGTAAATTTAAGGTGACTTGCTTCATTTATTATATTCCGTTTAGCAGTGGGTGTATTGCATATTTTTGCATGTTAATTGGTCTATTTCTACCTTTGGCATTTTAAGGGGTCTTTAGTTGCCCTTTTTTTTTTAGCCAAATATGTTAAAGGAGATTTACTTTATTGTGTTGCTGTTGTTAATCATGAAAAGCCTCTGTTATGAGGGAGGTTTATAGTCAATATTATAGAATGCAGGTACTTCAATCTACAAACACAATAATCTATAGAAAAAACATTGCTTATAAATCCAATGTAGTCTATCAATAGAATATACATTGACTGTGCACTAAAAAATTTAAACGTAATAATTTGCCTCTTGGAAGTCCCAATGTTGAAGCACCACTGATGAAAACCAGGTCTGCATTGAAACCATATGTGCTGACAATATCTTTCAGTGGGCCTTGTTCTAAATTACATTATGATTTACATGCACACAAGCAGTGCACTTTATTTCCTTTCTGTAACCGGATTGCTATGGGGTTATTGTTCCAATAAGATGATATAAATGAAAAATAATGACTCTATTTTAAGTTGCAGCAATACAATACATTGTACTCTGATTTGATTCAGGAACCTTATAAAATGTACTTATTGTCCTTTTCCTGACCTGCTCAGTTTTCTCTGATCATTGCATAATTCTTGGTCTGTAGGGTTAATATAAGGAAACACCATAGAACGCCAATGAAACCACCAATCAGAAACCATCCGTCTGTGTTGTGATTTCTCTGCATTGGTTTGTAACCATGTGAAATGGTTTTGTTCAACCCTATGCATTTCACTGCTGAGCAACGCAACCTATTATGCATTGCAAATAGCCAAACCAGTTTTGATGCTTTTCAAATAGCTGACCTGGAGGACTACTTTTATGTATATTGTACTTTAATCTTGTCAGCCTGTTACACCCCCCCCCCCCCATTCTAGCTCAGAAAGTGACTGAAGATGAATTTTATGCACTTTGTTGTGAACTTTGAGGATCATTGAGAATTATTTACTCCACAGTGTTAACAGTTATAAGGGATGGCATGTTGAAGGAAGTTCAATTACAGCATGTGTACAATAAAATGCCAATACCCTATTGTACATAGTTTGGCGACAGGTGGACTTGTCTCTGTAAGGAACAAAGGGAAGGCCTGGAAAGGTGGTTTCATATTCCTGCAGCAAGTCCCACCTATAGCTGCCATATTCTGTTCTAGAAGTATGGTTATTTCTGATAATGTATATAGAGGAGGAAAAGAGCCCAACTGTAAGAGGTCAAAGTGAATATGGGTGATCTGTCAACACCCTAAGTTTATAACATAATGGTCAAATTGTTAGGAAAAGAAGGTCATGGAAGTGGAAGGTCATTGGCCTCCCTTCCCCTTCCATTATCTTCTTTTCCCAACACTTTGACCACAGAGTAATAAACTGCAGCCATTATTATTATTATTATTAACATTTATTTATATAGTGCCAGCATATTACGCAGCGCTGTTACCTTAAAATGGGGAGATAAAACACACAATAACACAACAGGTACAGGTATGACACAGGAGGAGTAGAGGACCCTGCCGGACGGGCTTACAATCTAATAGGTTGGGCAACAGGTATACAATAGGTGGGGGGATGGGATTGGCATGGTGGTGATGTTAGAAGAAGATGGGTGGAGAGGCTGAAGAGGTGGGTTTTTATGAGTCTTTTTTTTTTTGAATGTGGCAAGGTGAGCACAGTCTGATGGGGCGAGGGAGGGAGTTTCCAAGAGTAGGAGCAGCCCTAGAGAGTCTTGGAGCCGTGCATGTGATGAGGTTTATGAGTGGGGATTTCATTAGTAGGTCACTGGAGGAGCGAGGGAGGGGGCTTAGGTGTATTTTGTGTGTACCAGGTTGTGAGATGTGGAGCCAAGGAGGTGTGGATGATTTAAAAACAAGGCACAGGACTTTAAATGTAATTCTCTGGACAATTGAAGCCAGTGTAGAGATTTGCAGAGAGAGCAGCAGATGTGGAGCTTGGTTAGAGAGTAGATGGATCTACAGCGCCATTCAAGATGGACTGAAGAGGTGATGATCTAGTGAAGAGGAAGACCAGAGAGGATGATGTTACAGTAGTCCAGACGAGAGATGAATGAGAGCATGTACCAGGACTTTGGTGGTTTCTGGGAAGAGGAAGGCTTTTGGAGATGTTTGCGGAGATGGAAGTGGCAGGATCTAGCAATGTTCTGTATGTGGGGAGTAAGGAGAGCGCAGAGTCGAAGATAAGCCAAGGCAGCGAGCTTGGTGAAATAGGAGAGATGACGGTGTTATTTACTGTATGGAGATGTTGGGGGAAGAGGCTTGGAAGGTGATGGGGGAAAGATGATGAGTTCAGTTTTGCTCAGATTGAGTTTTAAGGAATCTGTCAGGCATCCATGAAAATGGCCGATAGGCATGAGAGATGTTGTCAAGGACAGAGGGAGTGAAGGCCGGGGTAGAAAGATAGATTTTCATCAGTATATAATGGTATTGCAGACCAAAGGATGAGATGAGTTTGCCAAGAGAGAGAGGTGTAGATGGAGAAAAACCGGGCCAAGGACTGGGAGCCGTTGTGGAACGCCAACGAGGGGGGGGGGGGTGGGAAGAAGAGAGACCATTGAAAGAGGTTTGGAAGGATCGTCAGTCAAGTAGGAGGGAGAACCGAGGAGAGTGCAGAGTCACGAAACCAATAGAGTGCAGGGTCTGTAGAAGAAGAGGGTGGTCAACAGTGTCAAAGGCAGAAGAGAGATCCAACAGAAGAAGCAAAGAAAAGTTGCCTTTGGCCTTGGCAGTGAGGCAGGTCTTGGCATCTTAGTGATGGCTGTCTCAGTGGAATGAGAAGGTCGGAAGCCGGATATGGAGGGGGTCAAGGAGGGAATTCACAGTCAGATAGTTGGTGAGTCTTGTGTATAAAAGGCGTTCAAAGCAGTTTGGAAGCAAAAGGAAGAAGAGAGATCGGTCGGTAGTTGGAAGGAAGAAGTGGGTCAAGTGATGGCTTCTTCAGTATAAAGGGAGGATTGTGGCGATGTTTGAAAGAAGAATGGGAAGATACCAGAGGAGAGGGAGAGGTGAAATAGTTCATCAGTGCCGGGCAAGGTGGTGGAATGGGTCTTAAGTAGGTCAGCGGGTAAGGGTCGGTGGGCTGATGGTGGAGGGATGAGCGAGCAGGAGGTGACTTCCCTCAGACTGACAGGGGAAAGTGAGGTAGGGAAGAGTTACAGGAGGATGGGATTGGAGGAGTGGAGGGGAGGGTAAAGTTACAGGAGGATGGGATTGGGAGACTGGGTGGTGAAGGGAAAGAGTTACAGGGAGGATGGGATTGGAAGAATGGGGGTTAGGGAAGAGTTACAGGAGGATGGGATTGGAGGAGGGGGGAGGTGCGATTGGCAGAAATATCATTCGGATGGCTTCAATTTGTCTTGTTAAGTATGTGGCCATTGTCTTTGGCAGAGAAAGTGGCAGTGGGAGGAGGAGGTGTAGGATTGAGGAGAGAGTTGAAGGTGGAGAAGAGCAAGTGAGGGTTGGATGCTTGTGAGAGGAGAAGTACGTTGTTTGGCAGCAGTAAGCCAGCATGAATTGCTGAAGTTTGCCTTGAGAGAGAAAGTCGCTGTTCTGGCCAGACTTTCTCTATTTGCGCTCTGCCCTGCGAGTGTCTTGTTGTAGGCCACGAGTGTTCTACCATGCCAGGGACGGGGGTTGGTGGCGCGGGGAGAGCGGAGGGAGGCAGGAGCAAGTTTATTTAGGACAGATTGAAGGGTGAGATTATAGTGAGAGGCAGCTTGGTCAGGGATGTGCGAGATTAGAGATAGTGGAGGCAAGTGAAGATAAGGAGTCAGAGAATGCAGAGTGGTCCCGGTTGTGAGGTCTCTGTGCCAATTTATTCAGGTCGGGGAGGTGTGGGGGTGAATAAGGGCAAGAAGTGTTACCATGAAGGTTAGACATGATGGTGTCAGAGCGAGAAGCGGAGTTGTCCAGGGGGGGTGAGGGTGAAAAGTTTAGTAAACACCATCAGTGTGGGTCTCCCGAGGTGTTTGGGGTGTGTATGTTGCTGGTCAGGCCAAGGGTTCTGTTAAAGATAGAGTTTTGGCAGGTGGGGGGGGTGGGGGTTCTCCAATGGCAATATGAAGTCACCAAGATAAGAAGTGGTAGGTTCATGGGCAAGAATGTGTGGGAAGCCAGAGGTAAAGTTGTCAGAAGAATTGGGATTTAGTGGCCAGGGGGGGGGGGCGATAGATTACAGCAACAAGGAGGGGCGGGCAGGGTGTGAAACAGACGGATGGTGTGAGCCTCAAAGGAATATAAAGCGAGTGAGGGAGGAGTTGTAGTACAAGATTAGGTGCAGGCGAGGAGAGAGAAGGAGACCTACAACCACCACCGGCCCTGTTTGTCAGTCTGGGGGGTGTGAGTGAAGTGGCAGGCCTCCATAGGGAATAGAAGCAGCAGCAGAAGCGATTCAGAGGAGGAGAGCCAGGTTTCCTGAGAGCCAGGAGGTTTAGAGAGACTTAGAAAGGAAAAGAATTGTGAATGGAAGACAGTTTTGTTACCAACAGATCTGGCGATTCCAGATTCCAGCGTCCACATGAGAGAGGGGGTGAGCTCTTATGGGAAGGGCGGATAGGTATCAGTTAGGAGAGGGTTGTTTCCTGTAGAGAGCAGAGAAGGGGTAGACAGGCAATGAGGAGGGCCAGGTTTTGGGGGAGATGTCCCCAGAAAGAAGGAGCAGAGAAAGCAAGTGGAGAAGTACAGAAATGGACAGCACGCGGAGGTGAGACTGGGGGAAAGAGGAGAGGGCAGACTGGAGAGGAGGAGAGAGATTAGCAGCAGGGGAGGCAGGAGGGATGGGATACATAATGAAAAGTTACAGAGATAGCACAACAAGGGGAGATGATGGTGGAGGAGTAGTAATAGCTGATAATCCAATATGGAGCAGAGTTTGAGGTGTGCATCAGTCCTTGGGTCTGGCAGGTTGAAGCGGTCAGTCCATGGTGTTCCTTTGTGTGGTTTCGGGAAGCAGCAGGCTGTTGTTGCTGGCTATCCTGGTCCAATCCCTGGGTAAATTCCCTGGTTAATTCCTTAGTTGCACTTTAAAAAGGCGACTAAAGTCAGGGGCGACTTTGTGAGTTAGTGAAATATATGTGTGTAGTCTGGCCTAGTGAGATGAGATGTGATTCCAAATTAGCACAAACAGATGAATCTGATTAAGGGAGGGGTAGATAGGGGACAGACCTGTTGTAAAAGACTTGAGTTCGCTCAGATGGAACACAGGGGGGGGGGGGGGGTCATAAACCTATGTAGGCCTTAACCAAATAGCAGATATGGAATAAAACAGTAAATTGAAGTCCAATGGTAGTTAGATGAAAAAACGTACCTGTTGAGTAGATGAGAGAAGCAGGGATTAGTTGAAAGCAGCCATCACCTTTTATTACCCACCTACAAATACATACTATTATTATTATACTAGTTTGCAGACCATAGAGACAATACCCTCTGGGCCCGATTTGTGCCTGATGTGGCCCCCTGTTCCCCTATGAGCCGGTGCCACTGACCCGCGGGGTCGGGACTGGACGCTCTGGACAAGCCAGGTTCAGGTAGTATGTGTTATAACTTACCTCTTATGCTGTAACAGAGGACACTGGTCTTCATGGGGGCCCCTATTATTAATTAATATACTTTCTTGCATGCTCATGCTTAGTTTTGTCCTGATGAAGCGTGGAACGCATCGACTACTTACGTGCATTGAACCCTCTCTTGTTTGATGAACCTGATATGTAAATTGATTATGGGATGAATAACTGCTGTACAAATGTTCATGTAATTGATTTAATTGATGTCTGACACTCTGATTAAATATATCAGTTATCTGTCCACGTATGTTTGAACCCCTCTATCTGTCTTAAAGTCCATCTCTATTCCCTCATTGGGTACAATCTTGCTTTTTAGAATATTTTTTGAATATTTCTGATAATTAAAAATACATCTTAGGGCTAGTCCCCATTTGCGCGGCCGGCCGTGGTCGTGGTCTAAAACGTGGGCGGCTGCGGCCGATCGCCACAAGTCGCTCCCATAGACATGATTGAATTTGCAAAAAGTCGAGTGTGGACGGGATTTTTAACCACGTGCATTCATTCTCTGGATGTGATCCGGGGCGGTTGCATTGACTCTGCATGTTGAAAGAAAAATCGCAGCGGATCCACGCCACCCCACTTCCAGCCTCCAAAGTGGGGGAAAGCCCTATAGGTAGCCATACACGGGTCGTTTTTTCACTTGATTTTTGACCGATCAAGTTCACGAGATCGATCGGCGACCAATCGGGTTCTGCCCACCCTGGATGATCGACCAAAGAAAATCGGAGTCTGCTTAAAATCGGACCAGACATTAAACCGACATGTTGTTTTTTTTTTTGGTCGATCGTTTGACAATCGGAGTACGTTGGAGGAGCTGGTGGACCAATAGCTCCCTATGCAGCAGCCTTTCCGATCGATGGATTATGTGGAATCGGCCATTTTGGAGATCAGCTCATGTCCAAATCGACCACAAATCGATTCCCAATGTGGTGTTTCATGGATTCCAGATCCGATCAATCGCTGATTCCATGATCGTCTTGAATGAGGAATCGATCGGTGAAAAATTGGCCTGTGTATGGCCACTATAACCTGTAAGCCAGGCCGCTATATAGACAAACACTTTCTTACTAAATAGAGTTAAATGTATCTATGTTTTTCTTTTTAAGTTTCCATAGCTGTAATTTAAACTGTTGTGGTTTATTAATGTTGTGCTGGAGCCATCATAAACATATCTGGAACAATAATAGCAAGAACAGTGCAGCGTAGCCAAACATGCAGTGAATTAGCACTTGTTTTGATTCCGAGCCTGTTAGAACACAATTTCATATGCCTGTTTATATATCATAATTAGAATAGTCTGTGAAGCATTAAACAAAAACAAAAGAACAAGGAGCCATCTTGTTGACTGAAAGGGTAATCAAGAGAAACTGGACGGACAAGTAAGCTTTTAAAGCTATATAGAAAGCTGCCCATGTAGCTGGCATGGTAAATGGCACGCTTCAAAGTCACATCCACGTATTCTAATGGAATTACTGGACACCAAAGAGTTGACATAAAATATTTAGCATATTTCTATTTTTTTCAAATCTTTTTTTTATGGTGATTGACATGTTATACATAAACAGACATGACACTGATTTAGCTGTTCTACAAGCTACTAACGTTTTATTTATATACCTTACGCCAAATTTGGATATTTTTAAAGCTGACCATATACCTCCTTTAGATCTACCAACAACTATGTAGTGCCGGGTCCCCGGGGTAGACTTGATGGTTTAGAAAGTCCCTCATATTACATGGTTTTGATAAAACAAAAGGAGATCTAAGGGAAATCTGACAGAGAAATCTAAGGTTTATGGGGGACCTTATTTTTCATTTGTTGTGTTCCCCTTGAAACTGCATTCTGTGAGGTAGACTATATAGCTGCTAGCATGCCCTAGTATACTGGGCTTCACAAAGTAGTACCATGTATTATAGAAACGTCTCTGTTCTATCAATCAGATAGTTTAATCACGTAGATGCTGTATTGTACTCTGACTTTTTTTCTTCTGCAGTATCTTGTTCATGCTGGGAGGTGGTAGATTTTCATGGACAAGCTAGCCTTCCTACTTGCCAGTGCTCAATCAGTATGGCCTCAGTTGCCTATACTTTGTATGAAGGTAGAATCCAGTTTTGTAGTTGTAAATGTAAATGTAAAAAAAGTATGGCACACATACTGAAAAAGGTTTCTAAAACCCACAATGTTTGTTTTTATAAAGTATTGGGTGCAGACTCCTTTACAGTGGGTTGTTGCAACTGGGCAGCTGGACAGAAGCACCACAATGCCAATTGAATGAGGTATTTTATGGTTCTGTGCATGCAACTGGAGCTTGGATCAACAACCATTGATCTCCTTTTTAGATATTTAAAATGTTGATTTGGCTTTCTCTTTGTGGTGAAACTGTTACAGTATACACACAATAGATCGGAGAAACCAAAATTGACGAAAGTCTAAAATATTGACTTAGGCTGGGTTTACACCTACACCTACACCCAGCAGGTTCATGCATTTTAATGTGAACTCTCATTGGATACAATGTGAACCATTCATATTCATTAATTTCCTTCACGACTGCATCCTCCTAATGGTAACAACTTGTCTGAAATGTGTGTTAAAACCATTTGTGGTCTCCATTGGAAGCCACATAGTGACAACTGGGAGATAGGACCAGTCTTGAAACCCCAACCCTATGTATAGTCATATACTGTTATGTTTAATATACATGTTCATGCTACAGCTTTTCATACAAAGAGTTGTTGGCAAAGGATTAAATTTTGTCAGTGAGACTGCACTGGACATTTTACCATAGCAGCGGCCAAACCCAAAGTTAACCCTTACAAATACAATGGATACCAATGAATACCTGTGTAAGGCAAGATTCCATTAAATGTTCTTTTTTACTTAGTACACATTTTTGCGGATCATATAGTTTCCTGAGTGCCCTCATAAGGACAGACAAGAAAAGTAGAGTGTTGATTTACTTACGGGAAGCACAGAGGAGGAACTGTCAGAACCTCATTTGGACACACTCCCACCACTGGAACATAATCTATCTTATGGAACAATCAAATGGATTTTTGGCTCAAGCTGGATTTATAAAAAAGAGTCTATCCACATATTTAAGTTAAGTGTGCTGAGAAATATGATGTGTTTTAAATTATGTGGAAAAAATGTGTTTACAGTCTGTTTATAAGGGTACTTCACTTATATTAATATAGATCAGGTTTTTTTCTATGCCTGGCCTAGCCAGTTTGTTACTTAACCAAAGTACAGATCAGTCAGTAGAAGTAATTCAAGTACTGCTCAACTGAAAGGTATAACTGGGAAAATGTATATCTAAAATATATATATTAACAGTTAGAATTAAAGGGTTAGAGATTAGTGTAACGGTTATGCTGGGCATACACATACCGAGCAGGTCAGACCGACCTACTCCGATGTGTGCCGAGA
>CM070032.1:186347480-186362752 GCA_036250615.1 Ptychadena robeensis
TTTCCCTGTTGATTGAAAAGAGAACTAGATAGTTTCAAAAAACTAAACACTGGCCATGTTATGTTAGTAAGTGGGTGCCAAGTGTGAGTGTCAAATGCAATGCCTGGCCACCATCAATAAATAAAAATCATACCAACAGAAAAAATAGGGCTTTTAAAGTGTGGTACGTGTAAAATTCTAAGTTAATGGTTGTCGGGAGATGAAATGTTATCCTTTTTTTTTGTAAATGGTGACATTTTCTCCTAAAGCCGTCCATAGACGTCTCAATCTATGGCTGGCTTGTAGCAGACTCATAACAGAATAGGTGATGTCACCACGCTGTGATGAGTTGGGGGGAGACTCCCCCTCCACATTGAAGCCGGCCATAGAGGGAGATAATTGGCTACAGTCTGCCATGAATCCCTGTGTTAGTGGAGCACACAGGATTCCCGTCTGTTCTGTAGCCGACTCCTCACAGTGTGGTGACGTCACTGTAATGAGTTTGCTACAAGCCGGCAATAAATTGAGCCGTGCGATCCGACCTGCAGGCTATTTGGGTCGAATCTTCAAGGTGGGCACACCTGTAGTTGCGGGTGACCGACCACCATGCGACCACCATCGCCTGCAACTACTGCAGGGAATCGCCACGTCTATGGCCAGCTTAAGAGCCATGTACGTTTTAGAAATAATGAGTAAGCACATGACTAAAGTGTTTGCACAGTTCGTTTCTAGCTGGAGAGCAAATTGGCCCCCTAGGTGTATATGACCGAGACAGGGAGACTATATTG
This sequence comes from Ptychadena robeensis, assembly GCA_036250615.1. NCBI lineage: Eukaryota > Metazoa > Chordata > Amphibia > Anura > Ptychadenidae > Ptychadena > Ptychadena robeensis. Next base: position 186,348,248 of record CM070032.1, read on the forward strand.
TTTTCTCCTTCCTGGAGCAGAGACTGGGATATGGTTTTATCTTTTTCTGTAAGCTGCTCATAAAGAATGATTTATGGTGGTATGACATAGAATAGACATTTACAAAGCTATGTCTAGTTTTGTAGACCAGGGTATGATAAATAGAAGAGTGCATCCTAAATGTGATACATTCAAGTATTGTCTATTACAATGAATCTGATGTTGAAGCCACAAGGTCCTGCAGAATTTGCTTTAATTCCCATTTGTCCACTCTTTGTCTTCATTAAGTCACTGATGTATCCAGATAAGAACTCCCACTGGACATGTTTATTGACCTTGAAGAACAGAAGATTTGTAAAAGTTGCAAAAAACCATCAGGGGCCTCTTATCTGATTAATGTGGTCTTGATGCATGCTCCCTGTGGATTTATGTATAATGGTCATAAATCCTTTTTATGTCAACTCTACAATTAGTTCTACTGCACTAAATAAAGAGCATAAAATGCTCTTGCGCAACTGTTACAGATTGGTCACTCGGAGAACATCAGCATTTTTTCTGGTACAAGAATCATTGGTAGAATGATTTCTGCACAAAATGTAAAATAAGGAGGCGCCAAATAACATAGTACTCTGGAAAACATCACTGTTATAACTGGAAGATATCATAAGTGATCCCTTACTGCTGTAACAAGTGTCTTCAACAATCTACTATGGTCACGTGTGCTATCCTTTGAGTCAATCTCTAAAAAATCATTATTTATTTTATGCATTTCTAAATGATATTAAAAATAAACAACTCCTACATTAAAACAGGGGTTTCCACGCAGAACGAGTATAAGAAAATATAAATTCTAAAAACTAACTGTGCAGATAAATCGTACTGGAAAGCTGCTGCTAAGGGCTTGTTTACATGGGCAGTTCTTAACCACCCGGTAAACTACCAAGTAGCACAACCAACCAGCAAACACGAGATGAGGTGTCCACGGGTCGGTTTTGATGTTCCGCCCAATAAACCTATCACAGGGTAATTTTTTAACCTTGTGCAGGAGCTCGCAGACAGAAGCGTCTGGTCGCTTCACACTGCTATCTATCCGCAGCAGCCCGGGAAACGTCAGTGTGAATGTACCGTAAGGGTTTCAGCCCACATACACTCCTGCGGATTTACCAGCTTCTGCCATACTACATATTCAAAGTCCACAGAAAAGAATTGGGTCCATAATCTCACAGTGTTAAATCTATGGAGAGCTAAGGGGAGCCAGGACTGCTATTGTTGCATCTTTTCATTTGAAAAACTTCTCTGCTGTGGCATGGCCTATTGTTTCTAGAAGTCTTGGGTGACCCTCATTTTTCTGTTGCGTCTCTATGTTGCCTATTCAGGGTTGGATTGACATCACTGGAGCCTATAGACACACATGTTTTACCACTTTGTTATGTAACATCTGTTTATATTTTAAATTACGTTATTAAGCAGACCCGCATTTTCAAACAATATGGGAAAGAAAAAGGATCTCTCTGCTGCTTGAAAACATAAAATTGTTTTATGCCTTGGACAAGGTATGAAAACATCAGATATTTCCCGAAAATGTAAGTGTGATCATCATACTGGTATAACATTTGTGACTCACTCAGAACACACACGGGTCTTGACTGACAATTTTTTTTCCATGGTACATAAATAAGAACATGCTGTCCATAACAAAATTATCTTCATGCATGACAATGCACCATCACCATGCTGCAAGGAAAACCTCTGCAACATTGGCTGCTATCTGCATGAAAGTAGAGAAAATCATGGTGTGCCCCCATCCTTCCCTGACCTCAATATTGAGAACTTTTGGAGCATTCCCAAGCAAAATATCTATGAGGGTGGCAGCGTACATCCAATCAGCAGCTCTGGTAGGCTATTTTGACATCCTGCAATCAAATTCAAGCAGAAACTCTCCAAAATCTCACAAGTTGTATGAATGCAAAAATTGTGAAGCTGGTATCAAAAAGGGTGCCCTATGTTAACCTCCCAAGCGGTCAGCCTGTATGCCTGCGATGTGGGCTGGTAAACCGTCGCTCATCCATTAACATGAAGGTCTATGGCATGCCGGCCCTTTTGGCATCACCAATGAAGCAGAAGGGGCGGTGCCCAAGTCAAACGGAGGGTGGCGACTGACCCAGAATCATTGGCGTTTTCAGGAGGACAGGTAAGTTTTTTTTGTTAACAAACTCTGGACAAGCTGGGCTTGTCTCAAACACCAGGGGGTTTAATATGTAACTTGACCTGTTAAGATATTTTTTATTTAAATACTTAATAATTAGAAGCAGTGCATTTTCATATTTCTTTTCATATACTGTTATTATGCTAAATTATGCCAGTAGCTTTGACTATTTAGGGAAATCAGAGAACAATGTCTTCATAATAATTTGAAATGGGGTGCATATTTATAAATGAACATTTGACCATGTTCTCATGTCATTAAAAGGTAATACAGAAAAATAGTTTTACCATGTTTTGAGGAAGGAGTATGGTATATACATTGTGTTCTCAATTCACTGATAAGTGTTTTCTGTTTAGCTGAACAATTACATTTAAGAATGTAAAAAAAAAAGCAATCTTTACTAAATTACTCAAATGGCTTGTACCTGTGAGAGCTCACCTTCCATGATTAATTACACACTCCACTATACCTACAGACTGAAAGTGATTTTGTTCAGCCTCATTAAGCTTTCCTTTAAAGCCCATTGACAAATTTAGAAAGTAGAGTTGAACCATGGGAAGGGCAAAGTTCTCTAGTTGTTTGTTAACTAGAACATGTTATATAATCCCTAGGCTGCATTTAATCAACACTTTGTCTCACAGTCTGCTACGGTACTGAATGTAAAATGGGGTGCCCTTTATATCAATGATCATAGGTTTTGGATTTCAGTTTTTTAATCAAATTAACCTCACTTTGTCTTTTTAGGGCATAGGAGTATTATTGTATTGCCATACTAGGGGACAGCCTATTATAACTCAATTGTATAATGAATTTTTATTTTAAAAGCACCATTATATTACACAGCACTTAATATTAAATAGAAGTTGAAAGACAGAATGGCCTATAGACAAGTACAAGTGATAGCACAATCCAGATTACAATCCAAGAGGTTGGTGCAACAGGTATAATCATTTAGAATTCATTTTACAGTCACCTAACATGAGCAGACTTATGCATTTTGTAGATAAATGTATGTGGCTTTTCATATTGTATCAGTATTCCATATTGCTTTACTATAATGAATACCCCACACTAGGGCATTCACTACTTTTGTCAAGTCTCGTCATCCGCCACTTAAGTAGAGAAGTTTGATGATGTCATCACACAGACCCAGCGGAGGAACACAAGTGCCTATGTCCCCATTCACCTTTAGATCATTCCATACAATTTCCTTTTGATTTACCAACAGCTGTGTAGTGCCGGGTGCTCCCTGATAGAATACATAGTAATTTGAAGGATTAGAAAGATCCTCATGTTACATGGTTTTGGTAGAACAAAAGTGGATTGTACAGAAATTGTATGGTAAGATTAAAAGGTGTATGGGGGCCTTTACAATATATCTCTATTATAGTGTCGATAAAACAAAACATAGGCTAATACCTTGAATTTCCTGGTAAATTTAAGTGCAAAACAGAAACAGCTACACATTGCTACCCAAAAATTATAAAATTAAGATAACGGTAAAGCAAAACTAAAAAACTTTCCTAATGCAGCTCCCTGATGCAGGTGGCAGTGCATAACAGTAGTACCTTTATTGTATTACAATACAGACATGCAGATTGCGGGTCACTGTGTGGTTTGTGTGGTCTACAGTGAAGTATTTCTGTACTTGTGATGTGTGTCACCTACTGCCATGTCTCTTGCCTTGTTTATAAGAAACCTACACAATGTATTTATACTTGACAACCAATCAGCTGTGAGCTTAGTTTCAAAACTGCACTGAAAATAACTGTTGCTGGAATCTAACTGGCTGACATTGAAAACACTTTATTCTCCTCTATTATTCCTCAGAAGCCTAGTAAGGTTTTTAAATTCTCATTGTGTCTGTATTACATCAGATGATCAGATGAAATATTTAATAAAATAAAAGATAGAAATAAAAGATTAGCATAATGCCTCATTTTATCATCTTGCTAACTTTACCCTACAATAATAGTATTATATTTGTAGTCTTTCCTTTTTTTTATAAAGATAGCTGACAACTTAAAGTTCTGGCCAAGTACTGACTTTACATTGAAAGATATTTGTGCCTTTGGAGCTGGTCTCCCGATCTTTGCCCTGTTACAGGAAATTAGAATACAGAAGCGGAGAATAAGAAAAGTCCCAGTTTAGAGAATACTGGATCATATTTCAGGGTATTGCATTCCTGCCCTGCACCATAGAGATGTCAGTTGTTCAGGCGAGCCTTCTAGTCTCTGAATGCTTGTTTGTACCTCCCCACTTAATGAAATGTATACATGACATACGATTTTGATAACATAACCCATCACAGACAGATTTGAAGGTATCCTAAAATAACTGATTTGACTGGCTTCTAAACCACCAAGTTCCAATGTTATTTTTCAGTTATAGATTTGCTGCAAGAAAAACGCCTCTTCAGATTAGGATGAAGTATATAGACTCTTATAGAATAAGTTTTCAATAAATTTCATTTTCAATAAATGATCGGTTCCCTCCTACCTGCTATGTGTGCCACATCCCAATAAGAACAGATTCAAGGGTCTGTATTGCGCTCAATGGTAGAGCAGGTTTCCTATAACTTTGCATTGCGCTTCTTTTTTTTTTTCAATGTGGCTTGCTGCTTTGCCAAACGTTGACGTGTCCTAATGTTTCCATTACAAATGCAATAAAGGAGTCAGGCGACATCAGCAATTATCCGCAGATGCAGTTGTGGACGCTCGCGGCCATTGACATTTAACCATGACCATTCACTCTCTATGGACACGAACAAGCGTGTCGGGCAAGATGTCCTGTTCTTCCCGCCACTTCCTGCCTGCAGGTGTCGTGCCGCGATTCTAATCAGACCTGTCAACCTTCCTGTTTTGGCTGGGAAAGTCACGTTTTTTATGTGGCTTTTCCTGGCCAAATCCCAATTTCAAGAAATCCCAGATTTTTCACGGATCCCTGAAATCACGCTGATCTAGCAGGGAGAGGGCGTTACTGGGACATTAGCAGGGAGAGTAACACCCTCTACCTGCTAGATAAGCCAAGAAGTAAGCCTGGTACGTGGAACATGGAAGAACCAAGATCAGTATACCAGAAAGGACGTCACTTCCTGTATGTACCCCGTTTCTTTTTTTCAAAGTTTACAGTGCTGGAGACAGCGGGAGATGTGCCCATGCGGGGACATAACCTTAAGAACCCATTGTGGCCCACAAGTCAGAAACTTTACCGCCCCCCCCCCCCCCCCCAATTTTACCCCAGTAGATTGCATGGCATATCCTCTGTGAAAAATGATAGCCATAGATATGAGATAATGGTAACTTGATCCTACCATTAATGCCCAATCACTGGCTATGTCTTTGCTGAAATCTCAAGAAATGCACCTCTACACTCCACATCTATTTCCCAGATGTCTGCACTAACGATTATAAGAGGACACATAAATATATTCTTTAGTTACACATAAAGGTTTCCCGACCAAAGAGCGGCACACATATTCTTAATGAATCAACGGTGCATGTTGCCATTCATTATGATCTGCTCCGTCTGTCCTTCCAGCCAAATCCCTATGATATTTATTATCCTTAGTATCTTCTGACTGTACATCTCAAATGAATGATACATTGAGCGGAATTTCTGACTTAAAGTACTTAGATTGGATAGAAATTAGTCCAGTGATTGATTGTATTTTAATCTGCTTTACCCCCCTCCGTATGACAAAGCCCCCAATGACTCCAAGAACAGAGCACACATGAACTGTAGTCGTATGACAGACATCTACACTAGTGATCCCAGCTGGGATTGTCATTATTTGGATGGAATATTTTCTGTCTGAACATGAACCGTTTCATGTTTAACCACTGATACATACCAATGGGACCTGTGATGGCTTCTAGAAGAATCTTTCCACAATGAACTCTATGCAAAGTAAAGAGATGAGCAACAGTAGCAATCCTACGTTAATGGTGAGGATTACAGAAAAATGCACTGTGAAAATGTAGTTCCAAAAATAACTACTGGAAAGAGTTTCAGTGATTTCCATGATTGACAGCTACCAAAGCTGTTGTAGTATTTACGCTAAACCTTACCTGCATAGCATTTCATGCATGGGAGCATGGGTAATCTCTCATTGGAAGAAGAGAGCCTAGAATGATCTATGAAGTGGAGGATAACACTTATTAATATAAATATTCATTAGACAAGACAGATAGAAAAAGAATGTGGAAAAATGCTAAATATGTTACTCTAGTTCATCATTTAGCAATGAGACGCATACATTGGTGAGATAAATGCCAGACCAGACTGTCTGGGGTAGAAGATTAAGTACTGTACCTATGAGGAAATTTCAGAAGAAGGAACTGTGCAGAAACAATACCAAATTCTAAAAAATATATTGCAGATTTACATACTGAGTTTATTTTTGGAACTGCAAAAGTTAAGGTAAATTTATTAAGAGAATGTTTACTAAAGTGATATTAACCTCCCTAGAAATAACCCTGAGTATAGATTTTAATTACTAATAGCAACACTAGAGGTAGTTTACCTGCTCCAGGCCAGCCAGCGCCCTCCTCCAGTGGTAACGTCCTCCCTTCTTATTCTTGGACCCACCTCCCTGATATCAGTGACAGCACAGGGGAGGTATTGTATTGAAGTCAAAGGCGCACAGGATCCAAACATGTCTGATATTAATAGTTAGGGATGGCCGCAGTGTTCGCGCAGCATCATAGTCACACAAGGCACACCAAGGGAAGGGATGAGGAGGGTGAAAAAGAACTGTAAGTACATAACTTATACTGTGACACTGTACACGTTATCACAGACAAAATTACACAATGAACGTTGAAACGACAACAAAGATCCAACCAGACTGCACCTGACCACACCCCACCCCACATTTTCTACATAGGAATGTGTTTCAGTGAGTAACTTAGTAAACATAGTAAAATGTATATTTAGTACTAAAAAATAGTAGAGTGTTGTACCGTGTTAGCCATCGATAAATACAGCAAGTTTGGAGTTCAAGTGATACCGTTTATTGGCTAACTGAAGTCATTAGAGAAGCAAGCTTTCGGGATATCGCAGATCCCTTCTTCAGGCTAATACAATCCTGGTTCTTGAAACTTACATTTATACACAAAATAACATGGTCATAAATATTTGAAGAAAAGGTGAGAGTGAAGGGGTAGTTAATGGAGATAGTGATCAGAGTTAGGGAGAGTTATTGGGGGTAATAGAGATAAGAGGTTCAGCCGTGATATTCACCTCCTTCAGCAATTAAAATGTCCATAGACCTGGAAAGCAGAGAAATATAACCCCCCCCCCCCTCTTTCTTCAAAACTGATGGAACTCTTCATCACTGAACAATAATACAATAATGTGTCTGGACTCCCTTACTTTATGTCAATTAGCTATTCATGCCTAATCTCTGATAATTTAAAGACTATTGCTATTTAGGTTTCTCCAAGAAATACCTATGTTGCCATATTTCTCTGCTTCCCAGGTCTATGGACATTTTAATTGCTGCTACCTACCTATCAGACATGTTATTACACCAGACAAACAAACCAATAACTGGTGTTTGTCAGGAATAACGAAGTACAATACCATTAATGACTATAATGACACCAAATGTTTGGAAGTTACAGTTGTTTAATGCCTGCTGCTTCTGACACCTGTTTTAGTGCCTCTTACGACAATCCACTTACCTCGCAAGTTCCCAATAAGTATTTCAATCCATTTGAAAGCAGATTGCCCCCCTTAACCCCCTCCCGTTTACACAGGTGTACTAGAGATAAAATTGTACCTAATGGCCAATTCACACTTATGTGCTGCAGTAAAAGAAAGAAATGCAAATGGAGCCTGCCTACAAACACCCACCAAAGACTGAGCACCTAGAAGTACAGAGGCAGGGTGCTAGGAGGTTTTTAGTAAATGTTATGCATATAATCTCACTTCCTACGTGCCATTATCTACTGCCATGACATAGAGAAGCAATACAATATGGTGTTGGTGTCTAAAATATGGTATGCAAAGAAAATGGAAAGGTTTTTTTTTATAGAATACTATTGTCATATTGATTGTGAGTGGGAGCAACATTTAAAGACATAATATAAGACAAGTTTAGTTTTTGATCAGGACAGAATCAGGACTCAACACAAGATACCTAGAAAACTGAGGCATAACTGGTGCACACTTACCTCAATCTACCCCCCCCCCCCCCCCCCCCCCATAAACCTTTAGATCACTTCATACAATTTACATTAGATCTACCAACAACTATGTAGTGCCGGGTCCTCCCTGATAGAATACATAGTGATTGGAAGGTTTAGAAAGGTCCTCGTATTACGTGGTTTTGGTAGGACAAAATTTGATTGTACAGAAATAGTATGGTAGTATGGTGTAAGGGGGGCTTTACCAATCCTTACAGCACATTGTAAATGTATTTTTCATTTCAATGTCAAATATGTAAACATTCCTCAACTATGTCCATTATATTTATTTATTTATTTTATTTTAAAACTGTGATTTAAAAGAAGCCCTATTGTTAGTTCATAGACCGATAGAAGTGACTGAAGCTTATGTATTGAAGTTTTGAAGTACTAGTAGGTACAAGTACGATTCTACAATAATGTCTACAATGATATCTTGCCTTGCTGTGTATATAAATAATATGGAGGGGATACTCAGTCAACATATTGAGTTGGTAGAAAAAGTGTGGAAATAAGAAAGCAGTTGATGTCAGGGACAATAATATATGCATATATCAATATAAAAATGCTTTTGTTGCATATAAGTCATGGTGCAGTTCGATCTATGGTAGTAGCCAATCACAAATCATATATATAATCACCTAATTTTTATGAAATGAGTTCATTCACTTTGTACAATGATGGACCATAGGGCTTCAGAACCTTTACCCACTAGAGCAGTGGTTCTCAATCTGTGGGTCGAGACCCCGCTTGTGGGCACAACTAACAAACAACAGCGTTGATGCCCACAAGCGGGCTGGGAAAATAGGAGGGAGAGAAATGCCCCCTCGCTTCTAACTGAAGCTGGGCATACACGGGTAGATTCCTGTCCAATCGACCAGCGATCAATCACAGCGTGGAGAAGTCACTACGCTGTCATTGATCGCGGGTCAATCGAACGCTAATCAATGTGCACCACATGGGCACATCAATTCCCATTCGATGGGGACCCGGGTTCCCTGTGGTCCCCCGGATCTCTGCTTCTCCCCAGTCGGTCACTGAATCAGAGAGAGAGAGTCAGCCGGCCTGCACGCCCCCCTCGCTCAGAGACGTGCTGGCCCAGCCCCCTTCAAACTTCCAGCTAGCTGATCACAGCCTGTGTGCTGTTCAGCTGGTAGCCCAGCCATTACTTTGAATGGAAACCCCTGGGTTTTGAACAAGGTTTTTCAATATGTTGACCCTGCTCGAAGGAACCTTGGATGGCTCAAATCTTGTAACAGATTAGAGCAACACGGTGCCCGATGTTGCACTCTGTTTCTTGATTGAGCCGTGTATGCCCGGTTTTAGACTTAACATTATTTGCACAAGCGGGGTGGGAAAATATAAGGGAGCGGACATTACACCTGGTTGTGCTGGAAGTGACATCGCACACACACTTCCATGTACAAGATACTGGAAGTGACACTTTGCAAAGTCATTTCTGGGGTCAGGAATCTAAAAAGGTTGAGAACCACTAGAGGCAGAACACACAAATACACAGTATGTGAGATCCAGGGACACAGCACAGAAGGCCAGTAAAATGTAAAAGTCACATGCAAAATTACTCACAACCCGTTCAATACAATATATTTTACTTTTGAGACAATAAATATATGAACATATTGAACATGTATAGGATAACCAATATTAAATGTCAGTATGAGTTCCTGGGACATGACAGTTTCTGCTGAGCTTGGAGCAGTTACATAAGTCTCTGAATTACTATGAAACAATGAAAAATGACATTTTCTCAATGTTTTAGGGACAAAATAAATCCCTCTTACACGTTTCTTTGTGGCGCATAAATCCTTAATGACTTAAGTGTTCTATCTGCCACTCTGACACATGCTAATTGTGTGATGGGATGGTGGGAAATTTTCTTTCCAAGCAATTTTACCGCAGATTTGATGGGAATTTCCATTCTTATGAGTAATTGTTTCAGCAGCCCCTTCTCTGGTAATTTATGTTTCATATATATGACAGCACAGTATATGAAGTGCCAGTATCTGTATCCCTATTGGTAGCGGAACATTTCTCAGGGCACTTTTCATGCAGGTTGGACTTCTTAAAAGGCTTCTAGAAAGGAAAATTGGTTGTCTTTATGATGTTTTAGATACGGTTACATAGAATACATGAAACTATCAGCTAAATGTAAATATGGTTATCAATGGATGTGTATAGTACATGTACGCGAGGGCAGTAATATTTGCTCATTACATATGTTGCTATAATTTCTGCTGTTCTTCTTATCTCACTGATACAAAATCAGTCTGCAGTCTCCTATTATGTCAAATACCTACAGTACACTATGTAACCAAAGACTATCTTTGCTTAGACTAGAGATGGTCAAATTTTTTTACAATTATTTGACTTTTTGACGATTTTAATTTAATTGCAAAGCCCCAGGGCACGTTATCATTTCTTGCTGGTGATATAGAGAAGGGTTGGGGGTAGACTACAAAAAAGTATTGCTCTAACACAAATAGTTTTTGCATTAATTAAGTTCAAAGTCAAGTAAAGATTTTGAAAATCAAAATTCAACTTTGATTTTGAAACGACAACTACATGTGTCAATTGTTCCCACAACCTTACTCTACATCTCCATCTCCAGCAATTTTCGTGATGATATCATTTTCAGAGGCTTTGCAATCAGCTCACAAAGTCAGCTAGTCGAAAAATTCTGTGACATGAAGGGACTCTTATCATGCAAGGCTTTAAACCTGCCTTTTTGCCTTAAAAAGTGCCTTTTTCTTCTTGTGTCATGTGATATTCCCACCCTTCGGCCTTCTGGTACAGTCTTTTTAATTCAAATAATGTTTATTTAGATAGCTATATGAAAAAAATACAATAGAAGAAATAACCCCTGACCCACCCATTCATCATAAAGCAAAAATCAAGAGCCTGGCAGATTTTATAACAGCATACCAAACTGCAACACACAGAGAGGGCAAAAAACGTAAAACTTGGACTAAAGCAGGGAACAGACAGCTCCATATTCGAGCCGTCCGATGTTCCCAGCAGCAGCATGATGACCTCATCACGCTTCTGTCAGATATCGGAGGAGCTATGCTTAGCATGGAGACCCATGCTACGGAGCAACGGACATTGCCAATGATTACCGGTCATGTCCACTATCCCTGTATTCGGGATTAATTAGTCCCACTCGAAAACTGGGATGGCCGCATATGGTATGGGCCAGATAGATGGCGGCCATCTATCTGCCCATATTTAAGTCCCATGCCAACAGTGGACATTTTTTCTTCTCATCAGCTATAACGATAAACCTTTTCATATGGAAACAAATTTAGGTTTTACTTAAATATAGGCCCTGGAAAAAGCAAAGCATAATAGTATAACACATGTGCCATTCAATGGCAAATACTGACCCAGCTGTGGCATTCATTTCTAAAATGAAATTTAAAAAACAAACTTATGGGCCAAATATAATTATACTGCTGATCAGATTTGGTCCCCTGTGTATGAGTTGAACATCCATAGTGTAAGGTCATCAGTTTTAGAAAGTAATAGGCTCCATTGCACATCCAAGGGGGAAAGTTGATGGATCTTCAAACAAATTACATTGTTTTCACAGGGATCACATGCTTATAGCTGTACTTTTCCCTCCATTTTTCGAGCGTCCCTGGTGATGAGGACAGATAGAGCCAGCATAGCTCATTAAGAAAGAAGTCATTCATCTTTGTACCCTGCTCTGGCAGCTGATTCTTCAACAGAGGAAACACTACTGAAGGAGGTAATGGGACCTACACATAGTACTCAGGGGTATGATGACATCCATCCATCCTCAGCAACTGGAATCCCCCTGCTGACAGTCATTCTTTCCCAGCCTCCTAACACTATGAATGGGTTTGTTTACAAACACAAATACATTCAATGCCCCCTGTGTCCTGAGTATTGATAACTGGGATATTATAATAGCATGTTATAGCCTTGTATCACCTGGTTCAATAGATGATATGCTGTATTATATCTTTTATACATTTAGGTCTTGTACACAGGACCTGGAGGAAACCAGGGTACCTGTATTACTAAGACCATATCTTTTATGTGATTCTTTTTGACTAATAAAACAGACATTTTACATACCCTTGCGACTGCACCACTGTATCACTGTTCCAATCAGAGTCCCCAGAGGGATCCCTTCCTGTATTTGTTAGTATCTTAGGGATGGGAACAGTGGTTAAAATCACCCCCCAATCTTACCCCATTTTTTTCTTGAGTATTGATAATAACACATTCATATATTTATTAAACATTACAGGAGGTTTAACCTAAGCCATCCTTAGAGTTCGTCTGCTGGCCCCACATCATTACAGAACACAACACTGACAAAGGAGTCATAGAAAGACACTCCAACATTTGAAGGGGAACGCAGGAACAAAACTCTCCCCGAATGTAGACAGTGAAAGATCAAAGAAAGGAGCTGAGCAGGAGGCTCCCGTGTATATACATTCTTATGTATTTTGTGTATATCAGCAATATGACAGAAAAGTGAGTGTACACACAGATTTTTCATCTTTATTGAATCAAGCCTTCAGCCTTCTGTCATCAATGCTTCTAGCAATCTCTCCTAGCAGATTTATGTATACACACACATATATATATCTCAAACATGAAAACCTTTATTTCATAAGGCCATATTTATAAAATGGGAGAGGTTATGGTTACTGGTGATCAAATCTTTGGAAAAGGAGAAGAGAGGTTTTATGAAAAGCGGAGATGCATAGTTGTGTTGAGTAGGGGAGGTGGAGGTGGGTTAGAAATAAGCACCACTGATCCCTTTTGTAGCCCATGTTAAAGTAACATAATAAGCAATCTCATCTAAAAAGTAACAGTCGTGCTGCTCTCTACATATTACAAATAGGACATGGGAAGTATTGAAATGATAAAAGGGAAAATAAAATATTTAAAGCATGTGGAGATATGATGGCCATAGGTGCCCATGGTATGTGGAATTTGCTGATCTTCAGGTCGGTATAATAACCACTTATAACCATAGCTCTGTATTCATTACAGAGGTGTAAGCACCGAACTTTGATGGTGGAATATAAGTATACTGGGGGGGGGGGGTGTATCTGGACTTCTACAGTTACTTCTAAGGCTGGGCATGTCACCACGTTGCGCTCAAGCTCAAACGGAGAATCCATGTGCAGCACTTCTGTGCAACCAATCCCGCTCGATACTTTGGATGGGGCCCCATGGCAATTGAACAGGGATTCACCAACATGTTGGTTCCTTGTCCAATCGACCGATTGTAGCCAGAAAGGGTGGCTACAATCGATTCAAGAACAATAAATCACCGTAAACGTGCACGGTGGTTGGTTGTGCTCAACGCGATAAAAAAAATTGACCCGTGTTTGGCCACCTTTAGTTATAAATTTTAGTGGAACTATTGAATGAATCTGTATCCTGGCCGCCATGTTTCGGTAAAGGGCACTTTTTATGTAGTTTGCATGTTTTTTTTGTTCACTAGTACGGGTGTTGGACCTTTAGGAGTACCAGGCTCCTTTGGAAGCGGGACAACCGAGACACCTGTGCATCATTGTGTGTTTTCACTGTGTGCACTTTACTTTTCCATCCCATCATGAAGACTCAGTCACTATATAGTTTTCAGTAGATCTAAAAGAGATTGCATAGAGATTAACCACCCTAGCGGTATTCCTGTGTGTGGCTTTGAGTAGATTAATAACCAATATTGGTGACCCTGAGCCACACTTGGGGTAGCTCACCTTCTCTAGCCATGTTTGCGCCACCCTGCAGTGTCAGTGTCCTCCTGGCTTGTCACTGGTCCTACCTCTCTGACATCAGTGATGACACCGTGTACCCTCGCCAGTAGATAGTATTATAGTATTAAAATACAAGAATTTGTGTCCCTGGTCCACACTTTCCAGGCGACGTATTATTATCATCATTTATTTATATAGCGCCAACATATTGGGTACAATAATATTGTGACAACACAAGATGACGTTAAAGAACAGGTTATTATGACACAGCAGGAGTAGAGAATAGTGATGGCCCGAACTGTCCGCCAAAGAACTATTCGCGGCGAACATCGCATGTTCGCGTTCGCCCATGTTCGCGAACATATGG
>CM070032.1:186373155-186385399 GCA_036250615.1 Ptychadena robeensis
ATCCCCTGAAAATAAGACGTAGGGCATCTTTGGGAGCAAAAATTAATATAAGACACTGTCAGGTATCAGTCATAGGCTGAAGTACTTTAGATCAGTGTTTTTCAACCACTGTTCCACTAGTGTGCCGCGGGATGTTGCCTGGTGTGCCGTGGGTTTTTGACTCCACCCTCGGCCCTCCTATCTAGCTGCCTCTTATAGTATAAGTCTTATACTATAAGAGGCAGCTAGATAGGAGGGCTAAGCAACCGCATCCTCACAGAGCCGGTCCGTGTATAAGGATGCGGTTGCTTAGCAACACGTGTCCCCACAGACCAGGGGCGGTGTTTTTGCTCTGCTGGTACGCATCTGCGTTCCAGCGGGGCACCTGCTGATGACGTACTTCCTGCGGGGACCGGAAGTGCGCCGCGATCATGCGTATCGTCGGTGCCCTCCAATTTTTTTCATGAAACAAGTGTGCCTTTGCCCAAAAGAGGTTGAAAAACACTGCTTTAGATCTGACTCTTCCATTATACTATAGGCACTGTAGAACCTAGGCACCCTTACATACCAGGATGTTCATTGATATATTGAAGGAGAATTCCTTTTCTGCCAAATAATAATAAAAAAAATTTTTCTAGATGTTTCTTGTAATATGGTAATTCTTAAGTTAGCCATACACGTATAGATTTTTGCACAATCAATGATAGATTCGATCAGGATGTATGATATTTTGATCAAATGTATACCCCCGAACAAAATATCCTTAAATTTTTCCTAAAAATTTACCAACATGTCTGATAACTTCAGATCGAGTTTTGGTTCGATATTGATAACTTTTTATACTTGAATACTATATACTTTTTTATATACTTACTAACAAGTAATTCGGTACTGAATTTACGATTGAATGAAAGTATCGCATATGACCACCTTTAATTTCAGGTCTACTGTAATCGTCATCTAGGAATTATATTATGTTACTTAAAGTGCCATTAATTTTATAGACTAGGTGACCAAGGTTTTACCGGAAACAATGGTAAATGTTAAGCTTACACTTAAGTCAAATAGAGCTGTTTCTAAGAAAAGTACTTTATAAAATGTATGAGCCAAACTACACTAATAAATTACACTTTATATGTTTTGTAAAATGAAGTTTCTCTGCTTTAGCTACAGATTTCATGACTTTTATGTAATCATTTTAAAGGATGATGTATTTGGAACCTTGCAGAGTTAACGCTGAAACCAGGTCATTAAAAGTCAGGTCAGGTCCTGAGTAAACAGACATTTCCAGCAGTCCCACTCTGGAGTAAGAAAACTCACTGAGAGTACTTTGTGATCATAATCACAGATAACCGGAGTCAAATAACTCAAGAGGCCTGACAATTCAAATGGGGGTCATTGCCTTCTTCCATTCAATGGCTGACCCAGAATGCATTGTGCCTTGCCTAGGTCTCATTGTGCTTGCATTACAAAATACCTAAGCATTCAGTCCAGCAACAAAAAGACAGCATGGTTATAAAGGTAGTACTTGTTTTCATTGTTTATGATTTATGTATGCATACAAAAGCTTTGACATTCCTCTGTAATTGTTAATTAACAAGTTCTTGCTGCAAATTAGGCTGATAAAAGAGAAAGCAAAAAAAGTTAAGTATTCTTATGTGTTATTTAAAATATACAGGTTAATGGAATCAGCTCCTTTTTCTATTTTTTAGCTGTTTGAGTTTTCGAATGAAATGTTTGTCACACAAGCGTAAATCCTTACTACAGATGCAGGATGTGTTTCTATTAAGCAGGGAACACACGTATAGACATGGGCCAGATCCATGGATGCTTCGAGCGCCGTGCACACTCATGGTCATCTATCTGGCCCATATCTAATGCGGCCATCCCTGTTTTTGAGCAGGACCAATGAAAGCCACTCGAAAACAGGGATATCGGACCACGGGGTCTCCATGCAAAGCATTGTTGAGACTGCTTTCCCATATATTTCCCATATTCTTGGACCTGATGATTTTGCTTCTCATCAGTGGTGGTTTTAGATAGAGGCAACATAGGTGGTGTCATGCTGGGGGGGGGGGGCAGCATCTGGGCATCGGAAAGTTTTTCATACACCCAGTGGAGGGAGATGCTCAACTGTGGAAGAGTGCTGGTGAGTCACAGATTCCATAAAGGTAGGAATACACGGGTCGATTTTTCCCAGATTTGCAGAAATGCTGTTTTCCGAGCGGCCGAACAGGTTACCAACATGTTGGTAAACATTGTTCGATAGCCTATACTTTGAATAGGGAACCGTGATTCCCCATTTAAAGTATAGACCGCCTGACAGCTGGCTCCCGATATCGGGGAAGACGGACAGTAGCGTGATTACGTCATCACGCTCCTGCCGAGCTCTCTCTGTCGGCTCATAACTCTAGCCAAGTATCCCACCAGGAGAGCTCTCCAGCAGTGACGAGAAGGGGGAGCACCAGAGGGGGTGCTTGCCCAGGGCAATGATCTGCCTGGGAATGCTACTGCTTCTCATACCTAACCACAAGAACAGGGTAAGGCAAATGTTTTGACTTGTGATAGTTCGTGACATGAGAAGTTTCCGATGCAGTTTTTGGCTGCTTGACCCATAGTGTCAAAATGGGGGAGTTTAAAATGGCCCCCAAGCACCTGCACAGAGTGTGCAGTTACCCGCCCAAATTGCCCGGTAAGTTGGCAGCAGCCTGGAAATCGACCATGTAAATCTGGCCTTAGAATACTAAACAGGCTGCATATGGCCCGCATTTGCCCATGTCTGCACTAGAACAATATGGAACTTATGTCTTTCTCCTATGCTGTTAGAGAAGTGAGGAGAAGGGGTAGCCATACTTTGGTTTTGGAGTGGGTTTTCAGAAGTCAATGTCAACTTGACTAAACAAAGTGTCAGGATCTCTTTAGGGAACCATAGCATCCAATTTAAAATGGATGGTTTGGTTTATTTTGGTCACTTCACTTCATTGCAGGAGAAGCATACGATATTTCTTCTGATCATTACCTGCTTTACAATGTACACTGGATATTTCATCACCTGAAGATCAGGCCTTTGAAAGAAGACAGAACAAAGGTGGAAACTTTGATAGATATTCCTTCTAGATGGCCATGTGCTCATGGACTGGACTGTGATCTTCAAGCAGAGCTTAATGTGATCATTATTGCTTTTCCCCGTTCAGGTCTGATTTGTGAATCATCTTTATATCTGCAGGTTTAGGGTGACATTGTTTTTATAGGCTTAGCTGACTTCCTTACATTCTTTTCATCATACCACCATTGTATAATAAAGAAAGTAATGGGTGTGAATAGGACGGTGTACATATAACATAATAGATAGCTGTGTTGTGGCATGTAAAAATCTAGGTAAATAAAGCTCACAGATTTATCATTAGATACACTTGTTGTTCATTTCCTTAGCGTGTCTAAATTGTGTTAAAAACTTTTACTTTGCTCACATTGCAGCTTTGTATTCTTTTCACCAGATGTAACTAATGTAACACTTTTTATTAGCAAAGCAAACACTAAAGTTAATAGTTGTTGTTAGGATACCTGTGGGCGGTGTTGCCCTAAGCAGGAACTATGAACATTCTTATATTGCTCAATTTAACCATAATAATGTATGCTGCTTAACTGCCATTGATCTGCCAAGAGTATTACAGCCTCAATAATCTCCATGATTGGCACATGTTAAACTTTCTGTTTGTTTTGGCTTAGAAAATTCATTTTTAAGGATCTTTTTAGTGAGCTAGAGTTTCTCCTGAGACAACTTACATTTCCACAGCTAATATTAGCTAAAATGTTGTATTATCCAGCCAGAATGAGGTTTTAAAGGCTATGTTTATATGGCATTTAGGGTTGTGCCGATACCCCCTGTGCTAATCGCATGCCTTGACCGGGATGTCGGCATATCCCATATATATACATGACTACGCCCACCTGACGCTGCACTACAGTTATATCAAATAGTCAGTTATCATAATCAGTGAGTACACACTAAAGGGCTGCTGTATACCAAGTAACCAAGTACGGTAACTAGGCGCAAGACCTAGTGCAACAAAGTTATAAAAGTTACACAAGGTTGTATTTCTGGTGGCAGCCCTTTGTCAACCATAGCTATGATTAACACAACCTTAGGAGAGACCTCCCAGCAGGCATCCTTGCCCTCTCATGCTGACCCTTTTTACCCTATGAGTTTCTTCCAGTCCCATACACCACCCTATGGTGTTTCTAGTCACTGACAACACTCCCACATTGTGATCACTGCTGACAGCTGTGGGCAACTATTTATTTATGTTTTCCACTTGGGTAAAGGTTAGTTTTAGTGTAGAAAACAATATAGGAAGTTGGGCCTTGGAACTTTCCCGAAGCCCAGTAATCTTGCTACAGTAGTCAAAATAATATATTATGGGGGGGATAATATTGGGTGGACTGGTCATATATTTTATCAATTATGTAGCAGACCATTATACCACATTGTCTTCTAGAGCTAAATAAAAAGTGGGTTTGCAAACACGTCTTGTTCTCATGTCTTCGTTCATTTATGAGTCCTCCTAAGTTGTCTGCTGTAAAATTGACACTTAGATGGTAAAACCACAGATTGACATTGTCCAAAGAAATAACTAGCACTGAAATGTTAAAGCCAAACCTCTTCAAAATACCCAGCTCAGTAATTCTGTATTAGTAATATGGGATAAAGCCAAGATGCATTGTTTACTTATTAATGTACAACCAATATGCAGCTTTTACAAATTTCTTGCATTAAGTCTACAAGTCTGACACTGAAATATGTTAGAGTGGTGAAATGTTTGTGATTTTGTTTAGCCTTCCTTGTATTACACATTAATACAATACCTCCTCTTGTGGCTGATATCATATTGTATTATGTAGTCCTCTTCAGTTCTCCTCCACCTGGCCATCTCATTATTTTCATTGGACTTCACTTGATGACATAATCATTGGATTTCCATCAAAGATCACCATGACGTGTGGCCATTATTAGTTTTCATTTGAGTGTGTACCCTGTTGGCCTTTCCCACCATCTATAATCTTCCTAAAATACAGTGATAGTCTAAAATCAGATGTTTTATAAAAAATGTTCTATAAAAATGAAAGGTAAAACTTTAGCTTTAAACTAACCTCTAACATTTGGTAAGTGTAATTATGGGTGATAGAAAACATTATACTGGAAGATACCTAATGAAGAAGCACTTGATTAGTTTGATCAGCTGATCACTTTGATGTTCGGGCATTCACCTGAATCATTTGTTCATGTATAATTTCTGCGTCCTTCTTAGGCATAAACAGTATCAGCCAGTCAGAGCAATTATAAACAATCAGCTGACCAATATGTTACAATCGTGTGCTTGTCCATGGGTTCTCTTGCAGGAGAACTTTTTCCAGGAGAACTTGCCATCCTCATTGGTCAGTTATAGAAACAAACTTTTCTAGCTGTAGGTATGCTGGCCATATAGGGTATTTTGGAACGCGGCCACCAATAGCTTTTACTGCTCAATCTACATACTTATGTTTCAGTTTAGACTTTAGGTGGCATAATCAGTAGGAAAGGTAGGTCTGTCTGGACTTTGTATGGTTGGGTTTTAAGATTTTAGCATATATATTTGAGTGAAGCTGTGCTAACTTTAATCCTTTCATTATGGAAAAATAATTATTATCTTCTCACAGTTGATTTGGTATTCATAACCAATGAATTCTTTGTACACTCTGGACTAATACTGATGAGGTTTTACTGAATTCATACAGTCTCAATATTATTATTATTATTATCATTATTTATTTATATAGAGCCAACATATTGCATAGCGCTGTGCATTAGATTTATTCTAAATTAGAGTTGAGATGCAACACAAGATAATACACACAGGTACAGGTTATGACACAGAAGGAGGCTTACAATCTAATGGGTTGGGCAACAGAGAATACAATAGGTGGTGAGGGGGGGGATGAGACTATGTATGTCACAAACTATTTATTTATAGAAATTATATATTTAATTATTACAGCCAGCTGACTTTATCTAGTTCTAAAGGTAATAACTGAACCTTCAAAACATAGTGAACAAAGAACGGTACTTGACCCTAAGATGGAATTCACACGCCTGCCTCTCCTTTCTTATAAACTGGGCTGTTTTGATGAGCGGTTGTCAATTTATGTGGGCGTCAATGAGTTTCAATCACCCGTCGATTGCCTTTATGTTGTCTGTATGCACTGTGAAGCACAAAATACCCTAATGCAAGTGAAATGGTGATGGTGGTGCGAGAATTAAAATCCATATCAGCCTAGGTTGGCAATTCTCCTCAAGTGATCCAATGTACTAAATAACCTTACAATCTTGCCAAACTTTTTTCTACCAAAACCATGTCATTTGAGGACCTTTCTAAACCTTCCAATCACTATGTATTGTATCAGGGAGGACGCTGCACTACATAGTTGTTGGGAGATATAATGGAAATTGTATATGAGTTAAAGGTCTAAGGACTGGTAAGCCGAATATATTACAAATTTGTGTTTGGATTTGGAGGTGCTTTAAGAGATTATCATTGTCAATCCTAGAGATTTTATAACTCTTAGTACACCTTTGGGTGGACTGCCCTTTAACAATATAGATAGAAAATAGATTTTATTTTGTATGATTTGCTTGTAAAGTCCCGAGCAACCCATTAAACAGAAACTCAGTTAAAAACATGAAATACGATCCAAGAAGTAAAAGTGTTTGCATGAGTCTGCCTTAACGTGACTTTATCTAATTGAGCATGATTAGATCTTTTCCCACCCTCCATGATAACACGGATAATGCTAATCCTGACAGCCTGTGCAACCACTGCATGGAAAGCCAGGGTATACAATTAGACAGACACTCCCTGATATTATAAAGCTATATTGTCTGACAAAATACATATTTGGCATGGCTTCAAAATCAACACGGTAGAAAAATGTGTTTTTTTAAATCCTAGTAAGTCGCTGCTGACAGCAACATTTCTCCAATCTCATGAGGGGGCGTGTGTCAATATAATGGTTTTCCTGGTTACAAACTAGAGATTGCTCATAGAGAGACTGCAGGTCAGATGTACAAAAAAGTGTTAAGACTGGTGCAATGTCCAATGAAGTGGGATACTTGACCCTTAAAAGACATATTTCCATGGCTGCCCTAAGGAGAGGAACAAGCAAGCAAGGATTGTAGAATCAATCGGATTTACATTTTTGGTAACATTAGGGGCTTGTGCCCAGTTGGCTTAATAGACGCATCAGCGTGACTCTCACTTTTGAAAGGGATGGGTTGTGTCTGTTTTGTTGAACGCAGCAGTTCAAGCCCATTTAAATAAGTAAAGAGGCATTATAGGGGTATATTTAGTGTATATACAAGGTTAGAGATAAACTCCTTCTCATGTTTTTGTCTAAACACGTTTACAAATAATAATACATGTACTGCCATATTTGAATACTTCAATTTCACTCATAAGCATTTTAGGCAGTAAGGTGATCAGTAGCTCAAACATTTTCTATTGGAGTACCAGGACATGATATCTGGACTTCAAGTCTGAAACTTTACCATTGAAACCTTGCTATCATTAATCTTCATATTTAGACCTAGGCTCTTTGATCTGTTGGGTTCTGTCAAGCCTCTGTTGCGTTCCTATAGATGCGGGTGGCGGAGTTGACATAAACGGGACGGAGGTTCAGACCAGTGAATCCCTGCCCTTTCATAGCCCCATTGCTGTCAATGGGCCGCTTAAACACTCGTTAAAATCCCTGCGTTCAACTAAGGGGTTTTAACAAATAGTGGAGCCTAGGGCTATCTCACAACAAAATTGGAACTAGATCTTCTCTGGGTTTGAAATATGTTTGGTATACCAACTCACTTATTCTTTCCTCTATATCATTAAACATGCCAATGTATGGCGAAGCGTATGTATAAATCTTTTCCACAATGGGTTCCTGACTTATTTCAAGGGGTCCTTGGGTACAAAACGAGATGAGAAAGGCTTTACTACCCTTAGCTTATTCTGTACAAAATACTTGTTTTATGATGGAACCAGAAGGTTTGTAATTCGGTGTAAATACTGCATCATTTTCAGATTATGTCTATTGTAGCTTAGAGTCTCCTATCCCTACCCTGTGAATCACAATTTTTATATGAAAGTGCTTTGATCTCCTCCACTTCAAAGACTTGCCAGTGATTGACAGCTTCTTAAGGAATTTGAATAGGTCAAAGAAAATACATTTCTTCTTTCTTTTATGTTTGGACTGTGGCTGTGATTTAAAGAAATACGGAGCTATTAGCCTACTAATGACATTCATGGAGTAAATGAACAGAAAACAAGAGTGTCTATTACTACAGCTAAATGTAGACAAATAAGTGCAGCACACAAGTCCAAAGGTAGATTTAGCTGTAATAAGAGCTGTCTGTGAAAGGGAATTACCGCTTATCAAATCTTCCCGTGAAATGTTAGGAATGGTAGCAATAACGCTGTAATAATGTTCAGAAAGTTCAAACGAAAGGAATGAAAAGAACAGAAGGTATTTTATTTCTTTATGTGTATCTGCGGCTGCCTACAATAACACTAATATGTCATGCTAAATACACATCTTTTCATAAAAGGGCTGGTTTACAGAAAGCAAAAGAATTAGTGTCAGGGCCACGGAATTTCATCCATCCTCCATTGTCCATGATTCCGCAGTCTTCTGCTGGGTGCGATTTGTTTGGCTATTAAGTGACCTATGTTTGCTCCTGTTCTGGCTGTGTTATCTGTTCTTTGTCTGCTGCCTGCCCTGACCCTAAACCAGACATGGGCAAACTAAGGCCCAGGGGGCCAGATCCAACCCCATAGTCTTTTAATCTGGCCTGCTGTCACCTTGGTGAAAAGTCTCTCTTGGTCCCCTCCGCTTGTTCCCTGTAAGTAGCATACATAATGCCTAAAGGAGTCCGTATGTCCACTTTATCTTGGTTCATTTCAGTGAGCGAGCAGAATCAGAGTGTCTTGTTATAAATGAAATATGGCAGGCACATTTACTATTTTGCCTCCTTGGCAGTATGTTTTTTTATGGAAAGTGGTAGAGCAAATTAAAAAAGATAACAGAGGATGCAAGGAATTAGGACAACTCTACTGTGCTGCTAAAAAAGGCTCTGGGTCCGACCCCTCTGTAAAATTTAAGAACCCATTGTGACCCACGAGTCAAAACCTTTGCCCACCCCTGCCCTAAACCTAAATGCCCTTTGCCTGACTATTCCGATATCTTGTTTGTATCTGACAATCTTCTGTATGCTGCTAGCCCTGATCCTGCTTGGACTTGACTATGCTTCTTCCTCAGTCTATCTAGTACTGTATTTTTGCAATCAGAATCCACCCTGCCTTTGCCTTATTTGTCTGTGGGCTCCTCGTTCTTCACCAATCCCTGTCCCAAACTCTATCCTTTGCACACAAGAGTTCTCTTGGAGAAGTACATGGTAATTATGATCAAAGTATCTTGACCAGCGAATCAGAGAAGATCAACCTGATAAGCTAATTAAATTGAACATATTCTTCTCCAAGAGATCTCTTGAAGAGGGGGGGGGGGGGGTTGGGGTACTTTTACTCAGTGAACTTGACATCCCTAACACAGATATATTTTAAATAACCGTAATCCCTCATGAAAGGAAACCTTTGTTTATTGGCTACCAGGGTTTATTGGCATTTCTGCGTCAAGTATACCATATTGTTTGCGTCTATTTTCTTTTATAAAAATTCTTTATAACAACTTCATCAGGACTATTGTATAAAACATAGTAACAATATAAAACTTGTTGGGGTGGGAGTGTTCATCCCAAGCCAGATGTCCGAGGGTTCTCTGGGTTCCCCACTGGGGTCTAGGTTGGAGGGAAGGGGTAGGACCATTCACTGCCCTTCTGAATAGCCCCAGAAAATCCCTCCAGCTACTCAACAGATATATTTTAGACATTATAGTTTAATGTATTGCAGACCACAGTGTCATTTAGTGAATTTATAGCCACAGTCTACATTCTCTGAGCTTTGTGAAACCTTGCAGATCTGTTTTTCTTTCTCTTACAGCTAGTAGCATGTTATTGCTTATCATCTTCAAGTCTTTGTATGGCAAACTCTAACCAGAAAACCTCGGCCTATATATGGCCAGCTTTACAGAATAGTTCTAAGACATGGAGCCTGTAAAACCAACAATTTTAAATAAAACTCATGTGTTACAGGACACAGTAATTATTGCTGACATCCCTGACCCTTAGATGAATAAGGCAACTATTGTTGTTTTGGATGAGAAATTCAATGTATTTTCAATGAGCACACATCTGTTTTTTTTAAGGTGAACCTGAACTAAAAAAGATTCACTATCTTATAGTAAAATGGTAATTATTCTTATTTTGTAAACTTTTTAAAATGTGACTTTAGCTAAGACTTCCTGATCTCTAGTCCACTAGCTGAAAATGTTTTTTGTGAGGTGATCCCTGACTATACTTGGTGGCATGGATGCGTCATTGACCTCTAATGGATGTGTAGAGCGCCGGTGCCAATTGGGTGTGTTTTTTTCTACATTGCGCTGACCTGTCCATTGACTTCCAATTGACAAGTAGCCCATCATTGCCATCAACACCCACTATTGCCACAAAGACAATGTGAGCCATCAGGAATCATGGGGCCCCGTACAGCAAAAATGTCCGGGCCCCATGACAGAACTTGTTGAGCCCCCCCACCGGGTGCTTCCGGCAGCACATGGTACATCGTCCTGGCTGACAGTGAGCAGAGGCTGCTGTACCGATCAGGCAGCACGCCGATCGTCAGGCCCCCCTAGCTGCCCGGGACCTTCTGTCCCCCCCTGACGGCGGCCCTGCGTCAATGCAGCATGCCGCCGGCCTCAAATGGGCTTTGCTTCTGCCCCTTTTTCCCTGCATTTGCTGTAGAATAGACAGGTCCTGAGGTAGGGTGACTGTGTGACTTTTGTGTTGTTTATTATAGCTAAAATGCAGCAGCGGAGTTACCTGTATGTTTCTACATAATTCATTCTGTGGTCACTTGTAGTGATGAGCAACATAGGTAATATTCGTATTCGCAAAATATTGCAATTGGTTTGTCTAATATTGCCTAATGGTTTGTCTAATATCTTGTCATTATAAGCTTTATTGCGAAAATTGACACTTGTACATGTGCATATTGTGAGCGCAATGTGTGATGTCACGGCAACATCTAGTGGCGGAATGAAACAACACTCTTAGAACTCACTTGTACATGCACATATTGTGGACACATTGCATGATACTTTCCCCAGAATCTCCAATATTCAAGATTACGAAGATATAGCACTATATTCGAGATCTTCATGAATTTTCAAAGTGCAGATATTCACAAAAAAATTAGCAATATTCAAATTCAAGATCAACAATCTTTGCTTCCTCTTTCTCCTCTTCCAATTTTTAAATATCTGACTGTCATTAGGGAGTTAGGTATATCAGCTCTAAAATGGCGAAACAAAGCCCTGCATTATTTTTTTTCCAACAACAGAAATGTAAAGTGCAGGAAGCCTATAGGAAGCACTGATGGTCAGTACTAGACGTTCGTCACATTCTAACAAATACCAGATCTATGGATGGAACAGGTGGACTTTAATTTAAGTAAAAGCATCCAGGTCAAGCTGCTTGGTCCGCCGCTTATAGTGATCAGACATGTCCTGGGGCATACATTCTGGTGTACAAGTGCTGTAGGTGTCAAATAGAAGTATTTGATATGTGATATGTCAGAGGATCACCCATATGTTCGGAAGATAAATTCCAAGTTATTTTAAAAAGTCATCATGGTAGACCAAAGAAAAAAACATCCTGAACAACAAGCAAGCAGAGGCATGTGTGCTGTTACTGAAAAGTATCCTCCTTGTTTCCATCTCGTATCTTTTTACATAAAATCAGGTTTTTTCTGCTGGGGAAATATGAGACAAACATTGAGTTTAATGAGCTTTGCAGATGATACCCATGATGGCTATTAGCTGTTTTATTTGTGATAGAGTCAAAAAAAAAATGCATACAGGCCACTACCTGTCTTACATTGCTGTGTCAAACTGTAATCATCTCTACAATGTGCAGCATAAATCCTTCAGCACTTTGCCTGGTTGCTGCCCTCTAATAAATAGATGTCATAGGATCTAATGAATTCACACCATATTATATCTTATGTGTTACAATTAGTGATGCTCCGATTGATCGGCCGCCGATCATGATCGGCCGATATTGGCTTAA
>CM070032.1:186396674-186407870 GCA_036250615.1 Ptychadena robeensis
TGCCCCCAATTTTGGGGGTGAAAAAGTGCGTCTTATGGTCCGAAAAATACGGTACTTCCTTTTTATGACGCTAATGCCTTCTGCCATTATTTTCAAAATGGACCTCTCATTCCCATGTATGATATATTTAAACTTTTGCATCTTTTAAGGTGTTTTTTCTGTTGGACCAGTCGTTTGTCTTTTCTTCTTTATTTATGTTTTGTGTTTAATCATTTGTTTATTTTCCTTTTATCATATAAAAAACTTAATAAAAATACAGTTTTGAAAAAAAATTATGGTCATAAGGTCTGTCTAGTGGAAAAACCAAACTATGTCTACATACATGTTTTGCATGACACTAAAGAATTCTGCTTCTTCTGGTATAAGGCTTGACTAGTGGTAGAACCAACCAACGTCTCCCTTATGTGTCTTCCATAACGTGTTTCTATAGGCTTAATCTCCTTTACATTTTTTTACTAATACTTATAAATGTTTCTTTTAGCATATAGCATAAGATTGCAGGAAGAACCATTCTGTGTATTCCTTAATGTTTGCCCCATCAGCAAGGAAGAGAAATGCTAACTGGCAAGAAGGAGAAGCTTCCTCTAAAAATCTCCAAATAAAACTGAATTAAAAAAATATCTAATGTTCCTTGTTATCATTTCAGGTGCCAGTTCCTCTGACTCTGACAGTGAAGACTTTACTTACAAACCAAAACCTGGAACAATGCCTCAGTGAGTAAACAAACTGCTTACCGGAATTAAGAAAATATGTTAATTAAGGATCAGTGAAAACACAAAGAATGTTTTCTTCTATTATTTTATTTATTTACCCATTTGGAATTTTGGCCGATGATTTAATGAGATGGGAATTTGTACAAAAAAATCTTAATTCTCAGTGTGGATGATTAACCTATGTTCTGCCAGAAATAAAGGGCTGGTAAAAGTCTACAAAATGCCACAAACTGTGCAGGATTTCTTGTTATTTTACTTGTATTCCCCATTAAATACGATCAAATGTTGGACTGGAAGATGTGTATTAGTTTATCACATCCTCCTCCTTTCACTTGTGTGCCAATAATTTCATTGAGTGCCAAAGTTTAAAATTTTTTATCAAGCTGAATTTATAATTAAATTGCAAATCCCCTAAACATGATAAGTTATGAGCGGCATAGGCAATATTTACATTTGCGATATTTCGCGAATATATTCGCAATTCGAATATTCAAGCTCAACACTAAACATGATAATAAAACCAACATTGTTTGAAGATTCTCTACATCTTAAAAAAAAGTTGCCACCCAAAAAAAAAGGTCACACACTAAAATTTCGTTGGACCACCTTTAGCTTTAATTGTGGCATGCATTTGCTGTGGCATTCTACAATGTCACAAGATCTATTTCCATTCAGTGTTGCATTCATTTTTCACCAAGATCTTGCATTGATGATGGTAGAGTCTGACCATTGTGCAAAGCCTTTTCCAGCACATCCCAAAGATTCTCAATAGGGTTAAGGTCTGGACTCTGTGGTAGCCAATCCATGTGTGATATCTCATGCTCCCAGAAGCACTCTTTGTCATTGCCATCCTGACATATGCCCATGCCAGGGAAGAAAAATCCATTGATGCAATAACCTGGTCATTCAGTATATTCAGGTAGTCAGCTGACCTCATTCTTGGAGCACATACTGTTGTTGAACCTAGATCTATTTTCTTTGTTATATCCAGGCAACTTTTTTTTGGCCAGGCAGTGTATGTTCAGGGACTTTGAAATGAACATAGTCAGCTTGTTTAAATTTCAAGAATCAATATATAGCTATATTGGCTTTAAGCCAAGAAGCAGATCCACCTACTTTCTGCTAAATTCTTGACACAAGCACACGGAGAAAGTAGAATGTTGTTCCCAATAGGTTATGGTCATCGTGGGCTGGAATTTCACAATGTATGAAAGCAGATTGTGCTAATCCTACTTTGGCTTGAATAGGACAATTTAGTTATCCAGGTATGTAAAAAGAATTGACTTAAGATGCGGATTTGTTTTTTTTTATTCTGCAGTGGATTATTATTGAGAGGTAGTATTTACCTATTTACCAGGTCCATTTCCAATTGCAGCATTTGCAACTACATCTTCCCATCCTCACTCACCTATATCAATATATCTAATAATAATATCATGAGTGAATATATTATCCACACAGCTCATTGTAAAGCTAGGCATACAGGGCTCGATTTTTACATTCGACCGACTTAGAAAACAATTGTTTGAAAAAAAAAAAGATCAATTATTTTCCTTAGTTCTGTAGTGGTCAGGTGCTGTGTGGGTGTCTTCCAGAAAGCAGGGGGTAGCTAAAAAAATTGAGAAACAACAGGAGGGTTAAAGGAATATAGGAGCATAAAAATACAGGGGAACAGAGGAGATGGTAGATGTCAACACTTACGGTTTAACACTTTCAGTTGTTGGTTAGTGGTAGTCGGGTGTTTTGAGGACCACTAGAGCCAACAACCTTTATGAAGTTTAGGCCTGTGAAGATATTAAATCACTGTCTCCACGCAGTATTCCTCTTATTTCTGTACACATGCTGCATCCAACATTATTGGATACGAATCAATCAAAATACCAAGAAAACCCGTCAGATACTTGTACGATCAACTGAAAATCACCAACATGTTTGATCACTGCTTAATCGATTTTTGTTCAATTTGGATCAATTTTCTTTGATCCATTTAGCAAAAAAGGAATTGATTTTAAAATGATCCACTTAAAACGATCGTAGTTGATCAAACAGACAAAAATAACCCCCAGCTTTAATGATTTTAATTTCCTGCAGACAAAGTAATCATTCATCTGTAATAAGTGTTTTGTATTATGTATTACTCATTGTCCAGGTATGATTTTTATACATAAGGATGATTAATGGAGCATTATACTTCATCTGTAGTCAAAGTAGCAAACAGTTAAATGTATAGCTCAAAGCACATGCCTTTCAGACTGACATGAGGTGTGACTGGCTTGTTTCCAGCCTAGGGCCGTCTATGTCTACATACAGAACGCTGGAAACAAGTAAATGTCAGACGCACAGCAGCAATGACTCAGGTGTCTGCAGTCAGACTTGACACAGTCGGAAAGTTCAATAGGAGATGTTAAGCAAGAGTCGCTGTGTTCCTGTCATATTAATCAGCAGCCCGTCACTGATGTAGATCTCTCCTCAGTGTGAGAATTCGCAAAGAGGAGCCTTTATCGGGAATCCTCATACTTAGAATGCAGTGAATGAAGAGGTGATAACATATGTTGACTATGACCACATTACACATTTTTTATTAGCTTTCTGTTACTGTATTATTCGGTAGTAGTACTAAACACTCCAATAAAGTCACATATCCAGGAAAGGGTCTTCAAAAAAAATATTTTACAGTAAAGATTTGACATGCAGTCATATACTTAAGATGGCCATTGTAGCCTTCCTGGGCACAGCAAGGCATATATTTGCCATTTCTGACCATTAGTACCAACTCATGCCCATCATTGCTCTTTGAGATCCCCACAGGTCAGGGGGATTTGTTATGAAACCTTTTTCTGCCACTCTCAGGCCCCCAGCAGCGCAACATAGGCCCAAGTACTGAAGCATGGGCAGCCTTAGGGTGGCCATACATACGTGGCCGTATGATCAACCAAAAAATGATCGAAATCAATTGTAAAGTTTAAATGTTGGAAAATTTAGCTCGATCCGATGATATTGCAATAGATTTGTTAATGCTCGTATTATTATCGTATTATGCATGCACTCTATAGTAGGATTGTAAACAAATAGATTAGACCGTGTGGTAGTACGATCAATTGGTTGATGTTCGAATCGCACAAGGCGATCAAAGTTAACCCTGGTATGGCTAGCTTTACTTTAGAGAGATTTTCTTTGAAAATCAATTCTTTTATTTAGATCGAAATCAAATTGGAGACAAAAATTTGATCAAAATTTAACATAAACTCGATTGAAAAGTGATCGGACATGTTGGTAAATTTCAGTCGATCGTACAAGTATCTGGCGGGTTTTCTTGGTATTTTTGGTATTTCAAACCATTTGTAATTGATGATACTATGGAGCATGTGCACATAAATAAGGGAATCGATCTGTTTTGAATTGACCACATTATGTGGTGGTAAAAACTATCCAATTGTAATAAAATCAACTTTAATACGATCATATTGTAGGTGGATCAAATGAAAAATCAAACAGTGTATGCCCTACCTCAGTGCTATGGCCAAAATGAGGGGATATTCCTTCTTTTTCTGTTAAAGCTTTAAATAATTTTCATATTGTGAGGTATACAACAGGCAACATGACTAGAACACTCTTCAATTTGACTTAAACACCAACATATCCAGAGCCAGAAACTGAGGGAATTCCATTAATGAGGTTACCAAAAAAGAAGACCCACCAGGTTCCACCTTGGGTTGAGTGCAGTTGGTAGATGTTCATCATAGATAATGGTGCTGCGTCCAGTACACGTATCTTGTATCTAAAGGGTTTGATCGTTACTCACCTCTTGGATTATAAGAAAAAAGGAACAAAGCTCAAACACACATAACTACACATACTGTACTTGCAGGCAAAATATTTTTCAGGTTCAAAGCTTACAAATTCTTTTATGTGTTACATTATTTATGAAGCTGCCTGCTTTCTTTCTATGATAATTATATTATTCATAGGAGAACTATGTATATTATTTTGCCAGTAATACTTGTTCCTCTGCATCTTCTAAGTAGAATGATATCACAATTGTATTTTGTTTTTTCCAGAGCTCAGAAGAAAACAACATCGGTTTCATTAACTATAGGACCATCATCGCCAAAATGTGGAATAACCACTGCAATAATGCATCCAATATCTATTCCCGTCCAACAGGTAGGCCAATGATTTGTGAAACACAACAAGATATATAATCGTTTGACATACCCTAAGTTATCCCTTATTACTATTTATATTAAACTAAATGGTAACTGATCCAGTGCTAAAATTGACATTTGTTAACAGGTCCAAAGTCCTACATCTTATTTGTGTCGTCAAGATGGGTCCAGTTCTTCAAACTTCTCTCCTCCTTCATTCACTAAGGTTAGCTTACACATCCTACCTATGGCTTTATGTTGTTGTTTGTTTTATGTAACTAAGATTTGCCTAAAAGATGACAAACAAAATGTGTGTCTCAACCTTTTTAGACACATAATGTAAAAAATAAAAAAAATATAGGTTTTGGTAAAACAAAAGGAGATCTAAAAAAAATCTAAAGGTGAATAGGGACCATTAGCATTTTATATGTTGAGCATGGTTTCAGAGTAAATGGTCAATAGTAGAGTGTTGTACCGTGTTAGCCATCGATAAATACAGCAAGTTTGGAGTTCAAGTGGTACAGTTTATTGGCTAACTGAAGTCATTAGAGAAGCAAACTTTCGGGATATCGCAGATCCCTTCTTCAGGCTAATACAATCCTGGTTCTTGAAACTTACATTTATACACAAAATAACATGGTCATAAATATTTGAACAAAAGAAACAGTTTTGTCTTGACACACATGACTGATGGAGGTAAGGATGAAGGGTTAGTGGAGATAGTGATCAGAGTTAGGAAGAGTTATTGGGGGTAATAGAGATAAGAGGTTCAGCCGTGATATACACCTCCTTCAGCAATTAAAATGTCCATAGACCTGGGAAGCAGAGAAATATAGCAACATAGGTATTTCTTGGAGAAATCTAAATAGCAATGGTCTTTAAATTATCAGAGATTAGGCATGAATAGCTAATTGACATGAAGTTAGGAAAATGGTGAGTAAATGGTCAGAATGGTGGAACTACTGTTGTGTCAACTACTTGACCTGCACCTCATTGTAACTTCTAAGTGCATCAGTATCTGAGCTTTTTCAGTTAGAATTGAAAAAGGAGGAGGCTAAGCAACTGAATGGACAGCAAGCTTAAGTTATGGAAACCCTGACAAACTGAAGAGTTGACAGAGGAAGTGAACCTTAATAAAGCAGGGTGGATATAGATGAGTAGTGTACTTTAAATACACTACTATACCATGGCCTTCTTCTATACTAGACAATACAGGGATGCTTAAAGGTCCCTCACGTGTGTGGGGGCTCGTTACGTGTGTGTGGGCCACTCTAGATTAAATCTTCTAGATCACAGTTTATTTTGTATTTTTTACTGAAGACTTGTTTAGGGTTATCCACTTGCTATAATTTAGCATAGCATTTATTTATTAGCAAATTAACATTTAATTGCATCTACTTATTGCATCTATGTGGGTCTAATACCTAAAAGTAACTTTTGTTGTATTGTGAAGTATGGCCTGGGAGAGGAGGGGATATGTGAGAATACGTGGGTAACCTATTGGAAAATTCAGTGTGGTTGGGGTACTACAAGTCAAAAGCCCCCCATACACCACATACAATTACCATGCAACTTCTGTACAACCAACTTTTCTTCTACCAAAACCATGTAATAGGAGGACCTTTCCACACCTTCCAATCACTATGTATTCTATCAGGGAGGTCACTATACTACATAGTTGTTAGTAGGTCTCATGAAAGTTGTATGGAGGAATCTGAAGGTGTATGGGGGGCTTTAGCATTCCTCGTAAACAAGATCAGCATGTGTCCCCTTGTTAAAAGGCGCACAAACCTGTTGCAGACAAAATACTGTGCTGTTTTCCATGACTAAGCAAATAAGCAATTCTTCTGATTTATTTAGTCAGTTAATATTGTCAAAACAATAGATTAATGAGTAACCGGTTTACATGGGAATAAACCAATAAAAATGTTTTGA
Source organism: Ptychadena robeensis (assembly GCA_036250615.1). NCBI lineage: Eukaryota > Metazoa > Chordata > Amphibia > Anura > Ptychadenidae > Ptychadena > Ptychadena robeensis. Next base: position 186,403,468 of record CM070032.1, read on the forward strand.
TCTGCAGGGACCTCATATCCTAAGAATGTGAACTAAAGGTTGTTTTATTTGTATTTGTATTATACAGTTGAAATCTTAACCCCATGAATACTTTAGCTAATATACAGTTACTAAGCCATGAAAATATCAACAAGTGTTGCCACTTCAAACTAGCACCTCACACTTTTGCAGCTAGCTAGTTCTGAGATCCTGCATGAGCTGTATTATACAGTAAAAATCAAGTAAAATTAGGCGTTTGTCTGGTTCATATTTGTTTATTGGCATCAGTAAGTCCATGCGTCCACTGCTGATTCCACATTTGCCAGCGGATTTCCAGTGACTTGCGGGCAGTTTGCCCACAGTTTAGGACATGCCCTATTATTTTAGCATACCAAAGATGCAGAAAAACATAGTTCGAACTGCATCAATCCGACCTTCAATGGACGTGTCTCCAGTGGCACTGTGTGGTTCTGCAATGAAGATGCGGCATACCGCAGCTTCAAAACAGCGCCGCGGGCAGGCAGCTCAGATAACACAGAGTGGACATGGTCCCATTTAGCAGAATGGGAAGTGTCTTTTCTGCGTTCTGTGTGTCTTTTACCCCACTGGGCACCCGGACACACTTGGGTGATCACCCACGATTCTAATTGTGGAAGGTGATCGCTAGCGATTGCTATGGCAAACGACCGGTAGCAATTGGGCGTGTTTTCATCCATGATTTTTGGCAGCAATTATGATCGGGTCTGATCGCCCCTGAACTCGCCCATAGAAAATTTATGGGGATGCATTCAAAAATCATTTCAAAACACGTCCATTTGATCGGATGCGACCACCCGTGGCCTCTGATCAAAATGCGGTGAGCCGTGTTTTAGATTGTGGGCAGAATCACAGCCACACCCGATCGCGTCCGATCGCGGGTGTGGGGAAGAGCCCATTGAAATGCATGGGCGCGTTAAGTGTTATTTTGGGCAACATAATGGTCATGTATATTTCACTTATTATTTCATGTATATTTCACTTATTATTTCATTATTTCATTATATTTCATGATCTTTCACTGTTCTGATTGTATTAAAATGCAGGAACTTCAGAGTCTGACCTCGTCGGAAGGACAGGTTGTGGTGCTGGAGTGCAGAGTAAAGGGCACACCACAAGTCAATGTCAAATGGTTAAGACAAGGAACTGAAATTCAAGATTCTCCTGACTTTAGGATTCTTCAGAAAAGTAAGATGAATATGTTTATGTTATTATATGCAATGTTTGGTAAAAAACGTATTTGAGTGTAGTATAAATAAAGACCCTATTTTATTGTTCTGAAGTCCTGCCATCATGTTTGCAGTAAGATAAGAGGAAGGGACAAAAAAATATTTTTAGAGAAACAAAAGATTTTTTACTCAATTTGAAATATAAATAGGATTTTGGACAGTATAGTCAAATTAGTATGCAAATGCAAATTTTTGTAGAGTTGGTTCTACATTTGCCAGATGGATAAATACAAGCAATTGTCACTTTCTTACACCACAACGATGCACATTCACGCGCACTCTCCAACCTACCTCATGTATTTGTCCCATTAACAAACTTGTTTTGTTTTTAAAATCTTTATCACATGTTCATAACATTTGTGACTTACCATTTGAGATAAGTTAAAGGTAGAGGCCAGCATTGAGTAGGATACCTGGGGGTTTTGCTGGTCAGGATAAGGTTTAATTAACACGGTAATTTCCTGGGCGACCGGGCGCACCGGCAGAAGCCCCAGAAACGTCTGTCTGCGAGCTCCTGCAAAATTGTGCAGGCGCTTTTGGGTTGTCTAGATAAGGACCCTATGGAAGTCCTATAGGGCAAAAGCCGAAAACTGACCGGCGGATGCCTAATGATGTGTTGGTCAGTTGCGATTATTGCTCGTTTACCAGGCGGGTTTTGTAGCCTTCTGTAAATGTCATTGCTATTGCCTTTTGACTAAGTTGGGTCCAATAGGTTAAAGTATGGATTAAAGGGAAGCTTATCTTAGCTAAGTGAATCTGTATATATTAAGCCAATCTGACTCCTAGCTGTACTCCAGACCAAAAATCATATTACTCTGCAGAGAGCTGGTAGAACTGGTAGTTTTTCTTTACATGGCAGATGCTTGCTATTTAGATGAGGATGTTGTTCCCCCTTCTTTTTCTCATATTTTCTTTATGGCAGACAATCATGCTCATAAATGTGATCCCTTTAAGACAGCAGAAATGCCTGCTATCAATAATGTGAATGTTAGTCTGAGTATAACATACAATACTCCTTTCACATGATTGTACGTAAGAGTGCTGCTTGCATGTCAACCAGAAAATGTTAAGACCTTCTGTTCCCTAGAGACCTAGAAATCATTTCCGTTTGCACATTATTATCCTGTACATGTATAGTGAAAGTACAGGGTTGTTAAGTATATATTGTTCTCCTGGCAAATCTCTTAGCTTCTGGAGAGGTTGAGAGGTTATACATTGTACTGCTCATTTCAAACTGGCAGACAGGAAAGTAGTTAGCTGAAGTTTGTTATTACAAGAAAGTTATACGTGTATATGATCTTTGTGTATTCACACTTCAATGTACTAATACTGACCGGTCTGGATGGTGTGTAATATTTTATTGAGGGGCAACATGCAGAATTGCTAAAGAAAACCAAAACTTGGGCATCTTGTTTTGTGATAAATTCTTTTTAGTGGTTTTTCAATGCTTGCTGCAAAGCTGCTCTTATATTTGCTTTTAAGGAGAAGAACAAGTCTGAACATTTATTAGTCTGACTTATACTTGAAAACTTTGGCTCTCTAAGAAACGGTTTAGAGGTAATGAGCCAAACAAGCGTTGAATGGTATCCAACTAACAGTCTTGATATAACATTAATGCTGGGGATACGCATAATAAACAGTTGTATGCTGTCCTTACACATAATGACACAAATGACATAGTTTTGTTGACACTAGTCCACCTGGATGTTAGCTTTTTAATAAAAACCCATTTCACCTATTGATCCAATATCACTGTTTTTGCAAATCATTTATAAAATGAATGTGTACATGGAATTGGACTACAACAGCGCTGAAAAGTCAATATCATGTTAGGGATGGCAAGTTCTCCAAGGAAAAGGTTACTGCAAGAGTACACTTAGGGTAAATTTACACTGTCGTTATTTGAACAACACGTTTAAAGCCCTCCGGCGTTAATTACGCTTTAAAGCGAAAAGGTTTTTACACAATTAACTGTTTAAGCCTGAAAAACAACCAGCCTGAAAAACGAGCAGCCACAGGAGGGACTACAAAGGTCACCTGACTCTGCAGGGTGCCTGGAAAGGTGGGATAGCCACTCCCAGGTAATTTTTGTAAAAAAACTAAAAAAACTAAAGACTAAAAAACGAGTGAAAAAATCTTTGCAAGTTGCTGAAGTTGCTTACAGAGGTTCACCATTAAATTCAATGGGGTCGTTTAATGACCAAACAACCCTCTGAACTTCCATTTTTAACTTAAAGCTAGGTTGTTTTCTGGTCACTTAAGAGACCAGAAAACGACCTTGCAAACAGTGTAAATTTACCCTTAGTGAACCACATCAATCAATTTGTTCAGCTGATTAATTAGTGTTACTCTGATTGGCTGCTCCTGTTTTAGCCTACACAGGAAGCAGAAACTACCCAATGATTAATCAGGGATCAATAGGATTTGCTAAATAAATAGATTGTACCCTTCTCAATGAGTTCTCTTGCAGATGAATCTAGGTCATCTTTAACTTCATTTATTCTTTTTATTTCCCCAATACAGACGCTCATATATCACTAAGTTAATATTACTTTGCCAGCGGAGCTATATAAAACTTATGTTGGTATTTTCTTTTACAGAACCACGCTGTGCCTCTGAACCTGGTAAGGAGTTTAAACATTTAAACAATTTTATTTCAATGTCCTTTGTTCTGTTGGGATCTGTGATGATTGACATGACTAAACAAAAAAGAAAGAATAAATAACTGGAGGGATTGTTATACAGTGCTGCTTGAAAGTATGTGAACCCTCCAGACATGGTCACTGTTTGTGCAAAAAACATTTAAAGAACCTTATTAGACATACATCTAAATCCCAATTTGTAAAGCACACCTTCCAAATAGTAGACACACACACAAAAAGAGATATATTTTCATTATTTAAGTAAACAAAGGAGGTTTGTGTCCCAACAGCTGAAAATCTTACATGTGCATAAGTATGTGAACCCTTGTATTAGTAGCTTGTGGCTCCTCCCTTTGCAGCCATTACTCCAACTAAACGTCTCCTGTAACCACTAACCAGTCTCTTACATCTGCTTATGGGGATTTTTGCCCACTCCTCCTTGCAGAACTCAGTTGAGAGAGAAGCCAGTTGAGAGACGTTGGAGGGACATCTGGCATGTACCAACTTTTTCAGGTCT
>CM070032.1:186413363-186424433 GCA_036250615.1 Ptychadena robeensis
CAATCGACTAAAAAAATTGATCGAATTACATTGATTGTACAGTCAATTGAATCATGTGTGACTAGCTTAACAGTTGTCCACAATTTAACATATGTGTTTTGTATGTGGATTTTTCTACAGTGGGAAGTTCTACTTATAAGGGGGACAATAGATTAAGGCAAATGTGTTTTATATAACATCCTTGTTACAGGTATCTAACTAGTAATAAACTAGTAATCATGGTTCAAATTCCCAACCAAAACTTAAAATGCAATGGACCTGACTATTGATCTTTTTAACCCAAAAATTTAACCTGAGCCTACACCAGTGGTTCCAGTGGCAGAGCCTACACTTGCAGGTCCCCCCTTTTCTATTTAGGAAAATTATCGAGCCCCCCTTCCCATTCAAACACAGGTTCAGAATGTGAACAAAAATGATAAAAAATAACCCCCCCAAATAGGCCAGAACTATTATAGTTTATGTCAGTTGAATTTGGCATGTTTATTTGAATTCCTTTTGGCAAGAGGTAGGCTTTCCTTGTACTTCTGACTTTATTTAATAAATCACAGGAGACATCACAGCACTTAATTACCCATATAAACCATACACAAGTTACACATACTTGTTGCATTTTATAGTTTGCTGGTAAAAAGTGAAATGTGATTGGGCCTTGTGGGGTTTTATTAATGGTGGAATGCTTACTTAGCCATTACTTTATGAAATAAGCCTATTACAGGGAATAGAAGGTAATATGTTAAGGGAACTCATGCGTGTTCCTACATTGAGGCCATGGAAATCTTTTTCCATGGGTATTCATCTTTATATTCCTATAAATACCAAATGTTGGTCCATTTCCTCCCTCTTACAAATCTGACTATTACATGAAAATTAACAGTGGGAAAATAGAGGGAAAAAAGTGCAGAACAAGAAGAAGGATATGAACATATAATTTAGGTAAAATAATTTATAGGACTGCTTTGGATCTCAGTATCTATGCCAGGAAAGTTAATATGGAGCCAGACAAAAAGTGAATTCATCAGCAAAATGTAAAACAAGGGGAAGTTATTAATGGCAAAAACAGCTGCTTAGAGGTCAAGTGTATCAACATGTTATTTTTGTCTCCTAAACTGGTATATAAATATCTGTGTGTTTTAGGTAAGGGTGGTGGGCCAAACTTGAAAAACTTGCCATGATGGGGCACTATCTTATGGTCATGGATATACAGTGTGTTTACTTCTGAAAAATAGAGAATATTATTGTGTATCTGTAGCATTTTACCTGTATATTGATAGAGATTGGCTGATGTCACCAGTATCCAGTTTTTAATTAGGAAAGATGTACTGGTTCTCGGTACTATGAGCCCTGTAACCAGAACCAAGGTGGCCAACTCTACTTGGCAAAGAAGCCAGAGAAAGTCGGCAATCCATCTTGAGCTGAGAAATATCAATCTTTATCAAAACTTAAAAACCTCCATCTACATATTTGTTTCAACTCCCCTGCAAATGGGCCTTAAACATGAAGTGATCTTTGTGTACTCAACAACATTATCTCCTTCTGAATTGAGTTTAAATATTTCTGCTTGTACATTACTAAAGGAAGATAGCAGCTACAGGGGGAACAAAGACAATAGTTGTCTTTAACCCTTTGTACTTTATTTGTCTTTTTTTTAAGGTTGAGGAACTTCATGTAGAATAAAGTCCCCCATACACCTTTAGATCACTCCATACAATTTCCTTTAGATCTACCAACAACTACCAATGTAGTAAAGTGGCCTCCCTGATAGAATACATAGTAATTGGAAGGTATAAATCTCTGCCATGTAGTGCTTGGTCCTCCCTGATAGAATACATAGTGTTTGGAAGGATTAGAAAGGTCCTCATATTACATGGTTTTGGTAGAAGAAAAGTTGCTTGTACATAAATTGTATGGTGAGATTGTAAGGTGTATGGGGGGCTTTAGTTCTTGCTTTATCCCTCTTTCACAGATACAATACATAGTTATTTATATCCCATATTGATATCCCAACCAATGATGCCCCTATTTGTATATCCAATGGTCCAAGTTTTAAAACCATGACTCTGGGCCTATAGACCAAGGCCATAGACAACCAGAGATCTCCAAGTATGGTCAGGAAAGCAAAGACTGGCTTCTCTGAACTCTAGAAAAAAACCTTTCAAGTATATGTTTACCAGTATAATATTTCAACTGTAAATAAAGCTAAAAACTAAAGCTAAACAAAAGCCCCCCATACTCCTAAAAATCACTTTTCTTTAAATTTCCTTTAGATTGACCAACAACTATGTAGTATCTCTCATAGAATATATAGTGATTGGAAGGTTAAGAAAGGTATATTACATGGTTTTGGTAAAACAAAAGTTGATTGTATGTAAGATTGTAATGTGTTGGGGGGGCTTTAATGAAAATCTGAAGACACCAGAAAAAAGTCAGAGAAAGCCTGTCCATATTCAAGGGACATTCCACCCTATATAGTTATTACAGGTTCTCCTTTGTAAAACTTTGGATTTCCTTCATCTACCTCACAGGTGTCAAACTCTGGCCCTGAGAAAAAATCTGTGTAATTCTCTTTGGCTTTTATTTAGTAAATTATTCCCAAAAATATGTCTTGTATTTGACTTGTTTTTTACATAGTATTATGCTTTGCTAGTTCTAAATTTGATGTTTAAGCAAAACGTAAGTCTGTGGGTTATGAAAAGGTTCATTGGTATATCTGATGAGAAGGAAAACCATCTTGTGACTTTGTCCAAGTTTTTAATGTTGAGTTTGACATCCTTGATCTACCTTGTTATGTAAAAAAGTCAGTGTTAAAATGTAAAACATTTCAGTGCTGAAATGTTACTGTGTAGAGTAGTTTCCTAAAAATGCAGATTATAGTTTTTACCTCATTGGGTATACATTTTTGAAATAAAACGTTTTAAGTTCATCTAATGTATACTACATGGCGAAATGGATAATATTAATTACATTGCATATAACAAAATATTTAATTACATATATAAAATCTCTTTCTAAAACAAGTAGTTACCATCCCTTTATCAATGCTTGGACGTCTTAAGCTGGACACCCATCAGTTCGAACACAATCGAAGGTGCCCTCCCTTTCTTCAAGCAGGATGTTGGTAAATCCCGATCCAAAGTATCAAACTGAAATTGATTGCGCAAAGTGCACACACATAGTGATTGCGCTAAGTGTGTGGTGGTACCTCACCACGTCCCCATCGATCAATCAAACCGGTATCAACCTGTGTGTTGCCAGCTTTAGTCTGATCTTCCCTGTGTGGTATACTGTATGGTCCCCATTCATGACACAACTATTTCTTCCTTAAAATTGAGGTGTGCCAGCAATGTATATGTGGGCTGTGCATCCCTGTATACGAGTTTTTCAAGTAGGCAGGTAGGAAGGGTTTATAATATGGGAGACAAAAGAAATATACCATATTTTTTAGGACTATAACACGCACTAGCAGTACCCATTCACTGACCAACTTATGGAGGGAAAAAATTTCCAATTAGATAGCATGAGTTGTGTATTTACATTAACATTCTGCATTGCAAGAAATAAATTTTTAGCAAAGACTCAAATATCCTCCCATGTAAATTGCTGTTTATGGGTAAGTTGTTCAGTGCTAGATTGTAAAATGTGTCTCTTCATAAGTTGACACTGCTGCAGCGAAGAGCTCTCTTCCTGGCATTGGCCTTTTGGCTGGAAGAATCCAGAATGAATACTGCATGGACCAGTCCTGTCTACTTTGCTGGAACATTCTGTATAGTCACTTGGTATGTGAATGGCTGTGTCTCCAAAACTTTAAGTGTGTTTTCCGAAAAATACAGTAGGTTGTTCACTTAGTAAAGTGAATTAACCTTCTGCAAACAGGTTTCTTAGCCTAGTGAATGGGAGTAAAATTCTCTTTGCAAGTAAAACTGAATCACATGTGTTTGCAAATGATTGGATATTTAAATTGAAAAAAAAGTCACCTCATTCACTAAGTCTATAGTTTCTTTCTATAGACAGTCTATTGTTTCCTTGGAAATGGATAATTGAGCAGTCTATATTGCTTTAGTAAATCAACCCCATAGTACGGCATTTCTTTTTTGCAATAAAAAGCCTGCTTGATTTTTTTCTTTTGTTTAAGTTCCACTTTAAGTTTATTCCACTTTAAGTAATAAATATTGCAAAATATGATACCTTTGCCTTTTGTATTGCTGCAGCTAAAATAATTTGGTAATAAAATATATCTTATTAACTTTTTATTTTTTATTTTTTTGAGCAGAGGAAATCTGCACGCTGGTGATCGCAGAGACCTTCCCAGAAGATGCAGGAACTTTCACTTGCACAGCAAGCAATGACTATGGATCGGTGACCTGTAGCGCGCAGCTCACTGTGCTCTCTGGTATGTCATCAGTGTAATATCTGCTTTGGCTTCCTGACACTGACAGTGATAGCCCTGTCTTTTTTATTTATGTTCATGCTTCATCCATTAACATGCCATCCATCAAGATCTCTGTTGCAGCACCAAGCTGTTTATGTCAAATACACAAAACTAATGAGGTGGAACAGAAATATCACTGATTACTTCTTTCCCTAGCAAGGATGGTTTGTAGCATGAGCAGGCTCCAAGGAAGTCCACCCTTGAACAAAATACTTTAAAAGATCTATTAACTAACAGTTACACACATGAAATTGTATGTTTAATGACAATCCCTTTTAATATTTTAGGCTAGTAGGGACTGTGAATGTTAAAAAACCTACCGGATGCTCATTTTTCAAATCTACATCTGTGACAACTCCAATCCCCCTTCCCCTTTCAGTCTTCCAGTCGTCCTTCTCTCTGTATCACCCACTCTTCCTATTCTCTGTGTCACCCAGTCTTCCTCCTCTCTGTTTCACCCAGTCATCCTCATCTCTCTGTCACCCAGTCTGAAGTCACCCAGTCGAGTGTCACCAACTCTTTCTCCTCTCAATATCTGTGTCACCCAGTCTTTCGCCTATAAATATGTGTCACCCACTCTGAAGTCTTTGTCACCCAGTCTTCCTCCTCTTAATATCTGTCTCACCCAGTCTAAAGTCTATGTCACCCAGTCTTCCTCCTCTTAATATCTGTGTCGCCCAGTCTTCCTCCTCTCAATATCTGTGTCATCCAGTCTGACATCTGTGTCACCCAGTCTTTGCCTCTCAATATCTGTGTCACCCAGTCGGAGTCTGTGTCACCCAGTCTTACTCCTCTCAATATCTGTGTCACCCAGTCTGAAGTCTATGTCACCCAGTCTTCCTCCTCTCAATATCTGTGTTACCCAGTCTGAAGTCTATGTCACCCAGTCTTCCTCCTCTCAATATCTGTGTCACCCAGTCTGAGTCTGTGTCACCCAGTCTTCCTCCTCTCAATATATGTATCACCCACTCTGAAGTCTATGTCACCCAGTCTTCCTCCTCTCAATATCTGTGTCACCCAGTCTTCCTCCTCTCAAGATCTGTATCACCCACTCTGAAGTCTATGTCACCCAGTATTCCTCCTCTCAATATCTGTGTCACCCAGTCTGAAGTTTATTTCACCCTATCTTCCTCCTCTCAATATCTGTATCACCTACTCTGCAGTCTGTGTCACCCAGTATTAATTTTCCTCTCAATATCCTTAGCAATTCTTAACATAGCCAAGATATGTGCAATAAATTGTACCCTTTAAGTGACATTATAATAGATATTTACAATTAATGATGGTGAATTTAGTTAATCAAAAATCATAGAACACGCAAACTGCACTAATGTGTATTCCTAGTACTGTGCCTACTGTGCTTATATGTCATTTAATGTGTATATACAACATATATCAAGAGCCCCAGATAGCAGTTTTACCTGGACATACCCTCCCTTTACCAAGAGGCATATTATAGTGTGGATGTCCTGGTATTTTTTGCCTTATTAAAAAAAATAAACCAAAAGTTTTGGCAAATATATAAGGTATATATTATTGTAATACTGTAACTATGCTAAAGAGAAAAATGAGGTGGTCAGTGTCACATGTAGAGAAGATGGCAGGTTTATTTAACTTGCGTGCATTGATTGATGTGTCATGCATCATTCACGGGTAATCCATCTTCTACCCCGATCTTGTCAGACTTTTTACTTTTATCAGGTGGGAAAGGAATCGTTTATTTAATGTCTTCTGTTCCGTAATTAGGACAAGTAGCACTGATATCGCCAGTGTTAAAGTTGTTGAACTGAAACTACTATACGATATCTGGTTTGTTTGAAAATCTCAATGTAAAAAACTTCCTGTGATTCTAGCATAAGTGGAACTACAAATACAAGCATGGTTTGGTGTTAGAACGTGTCTTCAAATGTTCTTGTCCCAAATAAACATCTTCTCTCTGATTGCTCACAAGAATTTTCCTTTTCATAACATATTCCCCAAAAAAGTTAAGTTGAATGAAATTGATGTGCATTCAGAGAATGTATAGAAATGGATAGTAATCTAGTTAAGCTATGACGTTATATGTTATGTGACAAACATATTATATAGGAAAATGTGCTATTTTCTGAGCAACCTTCTGACACAATGATTCTCTTATTACTGGAATACAGAAGGAAGTCTTGGAATGTGTTCATGTTGTTTTAAGGTGAATCATGTTTTACCTTGGTCTCTTTGTTCTCTCTCACAGCAAATAACGAGCGTACCAGAAGCGATGTGTCAAGTGGAGAGATTAGTGGTTATGATTTCCAGAACCATTCGTCTCCTTCTCCTGTAGCGGCTAAAAGTATTGGCCTTGAAATGCCATCAATGAAAACTCTGGAGGCTTTTCAGCCCAGCAATCTGGGGTCGAAACCAAATTTGGAAAGAAGTAATTTGCAACTTAATACATTGGAGCAGAAAACCAATGGTGTACACAATAGTAACAACGGTGTAAATGGTGTTAGCAGCTCTCAAGATAGCAAGTATTCCAGCCCCACGTCTCCAAGCACATTGGCTTCACCCACCAAGGAGCCTCCACCGGTGCCTTCTAAGCCTAAACTGTGAGTACTACCACATGTTGTTCTGTACAAACAAGCAATATTGTCATATGGGCTTTAGCTCAGTTGTGTTCTGGATATGTCCACTCATATGAATGTAGAGCGTGCAGCCAGAGTTGGAGCTATTAAACACTACGGTGGCCCAAGTGTAGTACCTTGGTCAATGTTACTGGAATTTTCTATACCCCCATTCTTTCATTTCCTAACATCAAACAGGCATCATCAATACCATTACATATACTGATTGCAGCCTGATTCTTTATTCTGTCTAATTTATATAAAGGTTGTGTGTCTGCTTTTGATTTATCCCAACAAGAAGGCAGTGTGATTAGTACTGTATATTGGGGTAATGAGAACCAGAGTAAGATCTTAAAAGCCTTTTAAAGCAGGCAGATAGCTATGTTTTATTCCTGACATTTATTTTGTGACTGAAGCCAGCCATACACATTTAGATTGTGACCCGATATTTTGGCCGATGATGCCATCACGTGTATTCAATTCGCCGAAACATCGGGTCACAATCGGCCGGGCACCATTTGTGTGCCAAGCATCTAGGGAGAACCGACAGACAGCATCTAGGGATGCCAGGTGTGAAAAGACGCTGCCATGTCACTGACATGGTCAGTCACCTGGCAGCCTCTCTGCTCACTGAAGCATGAAGGGAGAGGGAGGAGCTGCTAGAACCTCCCCTCCCCCCTTTCCCCCTCACTTCTTAGGATTTCCGATGGAGCTGAGTAGACATACCCATACTTTAGATGGGAACAGTTGATGTGTATAGAAGTACCAGTCCTGGCTGCTAGTGACATCAGTGAGCACGCTATGATGTTTAGTTCTCTACTTCCAATATGGGAGTACAGAGGCTCAGTGAGTGTAGCAGACATGGGGGGCTGTAAAGAAGGCAGATCTATCTGCCATATATACCGTGGAAGGAAGGAGGAGTGGACAGTGAGCTTACACACAGCAAAGTTTATGCGCTTGCGTGTAGGCATCCATTGCACAGCATGGCGATGGTTCTCAACTTTGTCCAAGGTCTTAATTTTGGCCCACTGTGTATTTGAGTTTGACACCCCAGTTATAGAAGGATATGAACTTAAAAATCAAGAGAGCCATAAGGCCAACACATTAGCCAGAGAACAAATATGTTTTCAAATAGAAGCTAACCAATGGCAGTTGCCATGCCAGATTTTTCCTGTTAACTTTGAATACTGAGTTTTGTGCAGAAAATTTGCATATTATTGGAATAATTGAATGAATAGCCTCCTCCTAGTAAATTAGCTTTAATGCATATTGCATCAGGCTAAACAAAATGTTTACTATTCCTTTCTTGATGTCATATATATAAATATTTGGAGATTCTGCTTTGGGACATCCCTGTTCCCATGTATATCTTCATAGATATAAATGGCCTATGTGCCATCCTGTGTTGTGTTATTTGCCTCCCTAATAGGGCTTTTAGATACAACTTCTGTGCTATAGCAAAGCTGATGTAGTTGTAGTTAATTTACCCTAAACAGCTGGTTGGTTTTATCACAAATATGATATCCCAACAATAATATTTATTGTGATGTTCTCATTAATTCATGTGAGTCATATGTACACTGACAACACAAATCACTGAAATGAAGTCACCGAAAACAAATAGAACAACATAACAAAAGAAAATTAGATTGTATATAATGCCCTCTGACAGACACTATTTACATTAAAGGGAGGGAATGCTGATGATTTCACTTTTCATTACTGTTTATTTAGTGAAAGGAAATTAAAGAGACTAACTGGAGAAGCTCTTAACAAGTCTTTAAATCAAAGACATTGCCGCATTGGCAAATTCCTCGTGTTTATGAATGGTTTTTATAAACCGTGTTGAGGAAAAGCAGACTAAAGCATCCCCCTTCTCTGTGTCGTACTTCTCAAGTTAGTGTCAGCCATGTCAAGGCTTTTATTGCAGGTTTTATTGTCGGTCTAGAGCGGAGGTTCGTAACCCTCCTCAGTCTGGGAGCCAGCGTTCAGGCTTGCGGTTTAGTTTTGAATTAATAATTCATTTCCTTTTACTTACTTTTCTGTTTTCTTGAATCATTCTTCTCCCTATGGATAGTCAAACGATTTAGTAGAGTTTTTGTACAGTACAGTAGTAATTTACAATTAGTATGGTGAAGAAGTTGTGGCATTAGCTGGCGCTGAAATTTGTAGGTTCTAAACTCTTGGAGACACTATGTAGGTCCCTGTAAGTCCACACAATAGAGAAACCATCCATCATTCCTATCCTCAGGCTTGAAAAGAGTGTTGTGTACATAAAAGACATTGGAATATTTATAGTGCAGCCCTAGTTATACCAGTATATGTGATAGTTATCAGGACAGGACCTCCCCTTACCAAAAGACAATCAGAACATCTATGATGAACAATGTACTAAAAAAAAATTCATTTAGGTCCCATGTTACAGCATCAGAACCTTAAAAGGTGGACATATGTGGGGAGAGATGTCAACAAAGCAGAAGATAGGGCCCCCCTGTCGACCAGATGGGTGAATTGGCTATTGGCGAAGCTGATGACTGACTTGGGGGGGGGGGGTGGAGAAGAAGACACTGCTCCTCCTACCTCTTCTTCCTCTCCTTCCCTTTTCACATGCCGCCTACACCCACCCCAGCTCACGCTGTTCAGATCAGTTGTGCGGGGAGGGCGCAGGACATTATATACTGGAATTTACTATGCCTGTTTGTATGGTGCCTTCTTTTCCATTCCTTCACTTCGCCAGGCTCCCTATATAGTAGCAAGGCTTAATGCTGCAGAAGCTGCAGAGTAAAAAACATGTGACTCAATTAATATTATGCCAATATCTGCTGTAACAGAAAGGTCCTTAGCCCTGTGTAAGATATGTCTCTACCAGCTTGTAGCTCACTTAGGGCTTGTCCCCCCTTGTGCGGGCAGCCGTGCTGCAGGGCAGTTTTTTTCCCTATATAAACTTTAATTAATGTTTCACAGGTTTTACACTGCAGGGTAGTTTTTAACCGTGACGCGGTGACTGCGGCAGACCGATTACATTAATTTAATTGGCCTTGTCCCCACTATGGGTGGATCGCGCTGATAGACATGAATGGATGCGGTTCAAAAATGCATGTGGAACCAATTTTTAACCACGTCCATTCATTCTCTATGAACGTGATCAGGACGGTTTCAGCTCACCATACTGAAAAAAAAAAACCCCATGTGAACGCGTTGCAAAACCCGCATGGTTAAAAAACTGCGCTGGAACGCGGCCCACCGCGCAAGTGGGGACAAGCCCTGAGGGAGCATTCACACGTGCACTTTCCATGCTGCTAACAGTCGTCAGCTGCTCGTGTCTGAACCCCCCCCCTCCTGTGTTTGCCCCATTACTTCAATATCAGACAGGCGCCCGAAAAGCAACCATGCGACGCCTCATTTTGGGTGTCTGGGCACTTTTCAGATGCCCGTGAGAATGCCCCCTAAGGTTTTTTTTTTACTTGGGGGGCTGAAAATGGCTGCAGCATATGTACTTGTTGCTTTGTGCTGCATGGGGAAATCATAGGTCTTCTACTTAGCTAAAATGGTTAACAAATAAAATAAAATTCCATGGAACATTTCTGGCAAAGAACAATCATATCATCCTTAACCCCGGTTATTATAACATACAACTTAATTAAAGCTAGACTTGTCTATGCCGTGCATCACTGTTCCTCAGTCCAAGGAGATGTCTTTATTTTCATTCTCTCTTTATTGTTTAAGATTTTTTGGTGAAAGTAGACAAAACATATTTTCAGTTCTAATAAAGAGTTTAAATGTCTATATATGAGATCATTTTTCATTAGTCGAATGGTGTTTCCTGTTTAAAATCATTGATTCTAATTAATTGTGATACGTGAGAAAGCCTTGACCGTCTGCTTACTTAAAGCGGACCTACCACATTGTAGGTCACTTTGCACTATCAGCATCAGGCTGCCAATAGATAGGGCGATCACTGTCCAAAAAGAAAAATAAATAAATCTTAACGCAGGAAAGACAGTTTTTACGAGGTAGCACCTCCCATGCTGTGAAGTTGCGCCACGGCGC
>CM070032.1:186424533-186460593 GCA_036250615.1 Ptychadena robeensis
ATTGTAAGTACCTTTTTTTTTTCTCTGTGTAGCAGTTTTCACAGATGTATACTGCTGATATGTCTGTGTCATGTCTGTGTAATGTATGTGGGGGATTTTTTTTTTGAGTTTACTTCTGCTTTAAGGCCCCCATATATGTATAGATTTTCTATTCAATCAATTTAAAAAGATACATTTGGGGGTCAGGGAAATCGCTGATTGATTGTAATATATGCCAACTGTCGTAACAGATATTTGATTTTTTTGGATCGACTGAAAGTGTAATTGAATTAAGGTTCAATTTCAATACAACCGATTAAAAATTTCCAGCATGTCCGATCATTTTTTTATCCAAATTTCTCAATTTTGATCTTTATAAGTCAATCTAACCATGTGGGCTGCCAAAGATTTTCAATCTATTAAAAAAATTGATTGAATTAAGTTCATTGAACTAAAAATCTAGACGTGTATGGGGGCCTTTAAGCAGGATACAGAAGTGGAGATATGGGCCAAATCGATGGCCGTCTCTTCCCTGGTGTGATTTTACCACATCCATCACACCAGGTTAGAGAGGGTTAACTGCAAATGGGCACATCTGGTGCACCAGAGACTTTATTTGGGCGAGATTTAGTACATAGCAGCATAGCTTTGCGCCCTGATTTTTGTGTTTTCTCATAAATTTTATTGAAATTTTTTTTATTTTATTTTACATAATTGTTTGTTTCAAACATTATTATATTCAGGATGTCTATTAGACCCGCGTACGGACATATTTTGGGAAGTTACAGGCCTACAACATAAAGAGAAATTTACCATTGAAGTCTATGGTGCACTTTTGGTACAGAAATCTGGACCTCAGCAGTGCGCTAGGGAGGTTAATTAATTAATTATCTACCTTCATTTTGTTGACTATTGTTCTGCTCTAGACTCCACTTTCCTCTAGCCCATATGTTGGCTCACACATTTGAATTACATCATCTGTGAAACATTATATTGCTTTTGCAGAATAACTCAGTTTGCAGTAGCTTTCTTTGTTGAAGGTCATTGAGTTTATAATTCACTATTCTGAAATCATTTGGATACTTCTCAGTGTAAACATATTTTTATTATATGGAATATTGTATGAGGTAAAATGGCTCTGTTTAGAACACAGACATTACTCAGGCTCTGATATAAATCACAGCGAACATGAGGAGACCATGGTGGGACCTGTCCAAGTCTTATTTCTAACCACATAACTGAGGTCCAAGCCAGAAGGGCTGCCAGTGAAGCTCAACAAACAACCAAATTTTACTTCTCAGGATATATCATCATTACAGACTTGGCTTAACGCTTGACAAAGACAAACCCTGATGCAAGAATGTGGTTACTCTTTAGAAAGGAAGAAACAAAGAACAGCGTTAATCAGTAGATGGTTCTAAAATCAGCACATTCTCTTCATTAAGAATAGTGGCTTTATAGATTAGAGATAAACATGGATGACATATCCATCAGAGCCAAGCGTATCCTTCAACATTTAAAGGTTATCCTGTTCCTGAACTATATAGTAGCAAGCATTGTCCCTAACCTAGTATTCTGTCTTGATTGCTCAAAGTATTGGACATTCTGCAAATTCCTTTCTATGCCAGTGTGAGCTTCTAGCTAGACTACCATTGGTTTCAAAGGAAATGTATGAAGCATGTTTAAGGGCCCCCATACACCTTTAGATTTCTCTGTCAGATTTCCTTTAGATCCTCCTTTTGTTTTACCAAATCCATGTAATATTAGGGACTTTCTAAACAATCAAGTTTTCCTGTGTTCAATGGCAGAGGACCCTATACTACATAATTGCTGGTAGATCTAAAGCTGGGAATAGACGGTACGATTTACCGTCTATTCCTTATCTGATTCTCTGTACTAGGAGTGGGCGTGATGACGTCATCACGCCTGCCCGCTAGTGCCGAGAATCGGACGGCACTCTTTATGTGCAGCTCATTACTTTGGCTGAGTCAGCCGTCCTCCGCCAAACTAATGGGATCGGGTTAAAATTTACCGTCCTGTTGGATAACTGTGAGTTTTGCCAGGATGGCTGATTTTAGCCCAATCCTCGTTAGTTGCTGCACGAACCGATCCCTAAGGGATGCGGGAGCGCGCACGGCATCGGATCAGGTGTGGGATCGTGCAGGAATTGGACCATCTATGCCCAGCTTTAAGGATATCTGACAGAGAGATGTACAGGTGTATGGCCAGCTTTAGGGTCCATTTACACTGGTGGTTTTTAACCTCCAGGTAAATTACTAAATGGGGTCATTTCAGGCAGCTTGAGAATCGAAAGTGTAATTTAGCCTTAGCAATTTTGTTTTCAGCCAGAAGAAGTGAAAATAACCCCAAACATTTTACATTTACAAGGCAGAGTTGCATGCTCATCTATACCTGGTAATGGAGCAATACATTGTGAATGTATGCAGACTGTGGAAGGTGCGGAGATAAGTGCAACTACCCTTGTTAAAAGTGTTTAGATGTTTTTAGATATTTGTTTTGCTTTGAATAGAGGCTAGATGTTAGCAAATAATTGTGTTAGTTGTGCAAGCTCTGGTGCTTCTTTTATTTAGTAATCCACTGATAAAAGACATTCGTTGGATACTTTTTCTTAAACTGTCTGTCAGTTCCATATTTGTCTCTGGTACTCTGGTATTGGTGGGACATATGTTCATTATTTACTGGGTGTGCACATCTGTTTAAGTTGTGAGGGGGTCCCACTCTTCCTGTTGGATATATTTATTTTATGGAGAATGCCGGAGGTGCGAGAATAGGAAAATACAGGTCAAATACAGAATAAGACAAAAACAGAGTGAGGAATTATGGCAGGCAGGATCTTGTTGTTGGAGTAATGCAGACATCAAAGGGCAAATTAATCAAAATGAGATACACCTTAAGGTTTAACTTCCACATGTATTAACCCTATGATATGAGGGCAGGGGATACTGTTCCTTCAGTCTACAACTCTAGAGTCTCATCCAAGAAATGTCCATTAGGTTCCCATTCAATGTTCACTCTCCTACAAATTAAGATCAAGGTCAGGTTATAGAGCAAATGGCAGTTTAAAATCGCTGAGTCTACACTAGCCAGAGGGAGGGCATTATAGACACCTTGGTATGACTGCCACGTCATCTCCCACAGGGCAGTGGTTCCCAAACGTTCCCTTCAGGGCCCCCCTTTTCTCTATATAGGAACATTATCGCCATTTTACACTAGCCGGGTATGCATTTTCATGTGCTAGTACTAGTGTGAAATGGCTCTCAAACTTTATTTGAAATACAACTCATACAACTTTATTTGATTTTTACACCACCATGCAGAGATATGTACATATATGATTCTGTAAAATTGGTGTGTGATATCATATATGCACACACCAATCTTACAGAAATATCCATCATTTACTAGAGATTATCAAATTTTTCAACTATCTGACTTTGTGAGCTGATTGCAAAGCCTCCGAAAATGATATCATCACCAAAATTGCCGAAGATGAAGAGAAGCGCAGTGAAAACAAAAAGTTTTGCTCTAGCACATGTAGTTTTTGCATAAAACTTTCGAAATTGTGGCTTCACTTTGAACTTCATTTATGTAAAAACAATTTATGTAAGAGCCATACTTTTTTTGTAGTGTACCCCTAACCCTTCGCTACATCTCCAGCAAGGAGGCTTTGCATTTAGCTCAAAATCATTGAAATGGTGGAAATATTCAACCATCTCTATCATTCACATAAAGACACACGCAACGCTCAAGCACTCTACTTACTGTCTGCAGCTAGGTTGTCTTCCTGCTTGTCTCCATCAGCCTCTTATCTGCTCCTCCCCTGAAATACCTCTCTGCCCCCAAGTTTGGGAACCACTGCCATAAGGACTTCCGCACCGTGCAGTTTTAGTCTATAAGGTATAATTTGCAGATGTTATGGCTTGTCTACACTATGTTTTTCCCCCCTGCATAAGGTGCGGGGCAAACACGGGGAAAGAAACTTAAGCTGGCCATACAAGTATCAATTATTCATTCCATTCGCGAGCGAATGCTAAATACCTGTTTGATTCCCATTACTTTGGAAATCCAAATCCAAAGTATCGCCCATGGATCGAGCACCCAAAGAGGTGCCCATCAATTCGCCGAATGAATGAATGCCAAACATGTGTTCGTGTATGGCCAGCTTAAGTGTAGACAAGCCCTTACATGCAAATGATACCTTGTAGACTTTTAGTAAAATAAATGGTGAACTGGACTGGACATGGCTGCTGCATATAAGTGGTCCTGATGTCATAGTAAATCAATGTATCCCTTAATAATTCAGTACAGTCTATAAGAAACTTCTGTACAAGTTGGAAAGTGCTACAATCTGTTTACCATTCTGAGTATCATATGTTTTCCATCTTGTCTTGTTGTTTAATTAACATCAATCCTTCAGAATCAATCTCATCTCCTCTGAGAAAAAAAATACATTGTCTTTTGAGAAACTATTCTTTGTAATAGTTATGCCAATAGCAGCGGCATGGCTTTGATTAGCTGAAGTCTCTGCCGGATTTTATGTTGGTTTGGTCCGCTTCGGTGGATGATATGCTTTAACAAAGATAAATTAAACTCCAGATGTTAGAATGCTTATTAATAGAAATCATCCCAAATTCCACAGATAGAGGGCATTTTTGGCAGTTTTTTTAAATATTATTATTTTTAAGAATGGTTTAAGGGCTCATTCACACTACATGTGCTGCATTGGCTTTAACACAAAGCAGTGCGCTATGCAATGCCTAGGAAACCTGTTCTATCAGTCACACTTGTATGCATTGTGTTGTGTGTGGCAGTGTATTATCGCATAACACACTGCAACATGCATTTCTGACAAGCTATCTGTACTGCTCAGGCATGCATAGCCAGTACACAACACAGTGTATTAAATAATCACAATTAATTAGCTCACTATGGTATCTTTAGGTAGCCATACATGTGCCGATTTGTCACTGATCGATTCCCGATCTGATCATTTCAGGCGATCGTGGAATCGGCGACTTATCGGATCGGGAATCAATGGCACACCACCTTGGGAATCCAATTTGTGGTCAATTTGCACATGGGCCGATTCCACAAAATCCATCGATCGGAAAGGCTGCTGCATAGGGAGCTATAGTATATATAGTTCATCAACGTACTTCGATTGCCAAACGATTGACCAATAAAACCCAACATGTCGGTTCGATGTCCAATCCGATTTTTAGTCTATCCCAATTTTGTTTGGTCGATCATTCAGGATGGGCAGAACTCAATTGATCGCCGATCGATTTCGTCGACACGCGCGGTGATCGATTGGTCAATAATCGAGTGAAAAATCGACCCGTGTATGGGAGCCTTTAGTTAGCAGCTAATTTATGCATTTTTATGCTTGATATAAACGCACATTGAGAAGAAAAACATGTCTGTCTATATGAAATTTTATAATAAACTGAAAAAAAACCTGCTTTGCAAAATAATTATTATTATTATCCTGATATGTTAGTTTTGTGAATTGATCCTATAATATTTAAAAGTGTTCAATCCTTTATTATCTCCTTCTACAGTGGAGTGCAGTGGACTTCACTTTCAACATAATTTATATTTTATTAGGCACTTAAGAATATGTAAATTGTGTTATACCAATTTTAGGTTTGAAACTTTTGGCTAAAAAATAGAGCCATATATAATTTTACTTCTAATCTACTTCTTACTTGGCTTGGCGTATGATTTGTGTTGTAGCCTCAAGGTGGCAGGACAGACATGGAAGTTATTCGGTGTAAATTTCATGCTATGGCTTCCTTCGTATCTGTTTTTAGCTTCCCCTTGACTTAGTGCAGAATGTGCAGCTCTGTAACATCCATTCACTTCAATTACAATCGTGTTCCTGAATATAATAAGCGTCCAGTAATAAGATACTGTAGCTGTTACTAGATTACTGTAGTGGCTGCTGGAAAGTCTTAGTTTAAAAATGTAACTTGGATGATTGGCGTGTTCTAGTCAGTAAAAGCAGAAGTCAACACAATTCACCAAAATAAACAAATAGGCTATGACTGCGGTAAAAACTGAGTGATCACTATTATACTTAACTTCTATCTAAATAAAGACACAAAGACAGTGTATCATTTTTGGAAAATGTAATTGTTTATATATATTAAAGAAATACAGACCACAAAATATATAAAACTTTATACAGCTCTCAAAAGAGATCTGGATCCCCCTGACTAGAACACATTACTCATTTCAAACTTACCGGCCACCAGCCCTTCTGTTACAAGCTCGATGGGTACCATATCCAACTTTACAACACATAACCATTTTAACTGGGTGGGGGTTATCCCCCTTCATACCATACATTCAGAATCTGGTGACTGCCCTAACCAAACTAGCACATCACCAAGATCTTTAAAAAGTTATGTTTTCTTCTTCTCCGTGCACTGCCAAGGTTCACTTATGCCAGTGGTTCCCAAACTTTCCTTGCAGGGCTCCCCTTTTCTATTTAGGAACGTTATGAAGCCCCCCCTCCCTATTCAAACACAGGCTCAGAATGAGGGCCTGCGTCCCCCATGGAATACCTTTGCACCCCTAGGAAAAACATTAAGGTAAAACACGAAAAACAATAATAAAAAAAAGAGGGGAATAGTGGGTGGGTGATCGACGATCCGAAGAGGACTTCCCTTCCTGTCTAGCCCCCTTAAATCAACTCTCCACCTACCCCTCCGCTTCATCCAAAGAGGACTTCCCTTCCTGTCTAGCCCCCTTAATTCAACTCTCCACCTACCCCTTACTCTTCATCCAAAAGGGCCTTACTTTCCTGTCTAGCCCCCTTAAATGGACTCTTCACCTACCCTTCCTCTTCCTCCTTGCAACCTGCCCTGGCCTTACCTACCACCGCTAGCCAGTCTTTTATGAACTAAACTAGTACACGGCCCCCAGTCAAGAGCCCTCCCACCTTGGCTCTGCCCCCGGTCCCTGGGCTAACATTCTTTTCCATTTCCTTTGTCATAAAATGTGTAGAACTGTAGAGCTGCCTAAACATATATTACAAATATCTATGATGTATGCTTGAAACGCAGTTATAGAATTGTCAGATACCTTGGTACCGTATTTGGATTTCTATGTTCACAGATTTCTTTCCAAGTTTTTCCTGGCATCCAAAACTAAAATCTGACAGGCCACCGTGGCCCCAATAGTTGCCTGACATTTCTAGACATATAGCTAAACTCCTGTATAGTTCGTTCAGAGCACAGAAAAAAGTATACCCTCATATAGGGACTTTTAACTGGCAATCCCAAACATCTTTTCCAACATCAAAAGCCTAGGCATCAAAGAAAAAATGTATACACTTTATTGGGAATTAATCATAAAAAGCGCTTAAGAAAGCGTTAATTCATTATTTAGAAAGCTCTTAAGAATGAGAGTATCAACATTGTCGTTAGGGCAACATGTTTCATGGCTTAACATGGCTTTTTCAGGAGGAGGACAATGTATCAATGCAGTGTATGTGCCACTTGTCAAAGCCATAAGGACCCTCCACAGGCCAAACTGTGAGGGGCAGAGAATAGGGACCACCGTGCACTGCAGGATACTATCCCTAACAGGATGGACCTAGATGGCAGAGAGGACAGACTGGACTAAACGCAAGAACTCAAGAGAAACACTCCTCATTTGACCTATCAGGTTCCAATGGTCTCTGGGATGCTTGTGGATAAGGTGAGTATAGGTGTCCTCTGGCTCTAGGAAACTTGGTTAAGAGTAAGTTTTACGCTTCTAGGACACCACAGGTCATTGTCAAAACCCAGAAAAGTCATGGAAGAGAGCAGATATTTGTATGAACACTTAATATTTGTGCACAGGGACATCTTCAATACTTTTATTTCAGCCCTTATGGGGATTTAAGATGCATCTTGTTTCAATGCAGGCCCTTTTTATAGGCCTTGTATAAGAATGATTTGGCAGCGTTTGTGTTTAGTTGTCTTGACAACCAATCCGAAGTGCTTATAGAAAGTGAGAGAGCCAGGCCAGCTATAGATGGAAGCTTTTCCTGACTAGAACACTCCTTGGCTTTGGGATGCTGTTATAATCTGTTCTCTCGCTGATTTGTCTGATTAAATCTTTGTTTTTAATGGCAATCTTCCTCTTTAGCATTAAAGGGTGTTGCCCCTACTATTCCTTTCATATTGTCTAGTGCACAACTTGTTCTCATGTGACACATTTTTGAGAGGAAGAGAATTAACCTCTTCACCTTCACAGAATGAAGATTATATTTTTGGCTAGTCAGGATATTTAAATGTGATCATTAAAAGTGTTTTCCTCTGGGAGCAGAGATTAGTACAGCAACTGTTTATATCCGGAGTCTTGCCAAGAGACAGGTTACATGGACACATTGAGGAATGGACACTGACAGCTCATTTTTATATGCTTCACATTTGAATAAATAGTGAGACATCACCAATGATAATTTGGTTAGTTGCTTAGAATATTTTAAAGCTTTTCTGGTCATTGGTCTTGGTCTCCAATCTACCCAGCTATAATGTCAAGCCACGCTATCCAATAAAATGGTGTACAACATCCTGTCTTTTAAGGTAGGAATACACAGGTAAATTTTTCCTAGAATCCTGCACAGCAGAGTGCCGTACGCGTTCACGGTACTGTGCTGTGCAGAAATCTGGGAAAAAATCTACACGTGTATGCCGTTTTCCGAGCGAGATCAAAAGATCTTGCTCGGCCGAACAGGTTACCAATATGTTGGTTAACCTTGTTCGATAGCCTATACTTTGAATAGGGACATGCGGTTCCCCATTCAGAGTATAGGACAGGCTGACAGCTGGCTCCCGATATCGGGGAAGCCGGGCAGTAGCGTGATGACTTCATCACGCTACTGCTGAGATCTCTCTGTCGGCTCAAAAATCTAGCAGTGTATTCCAGACTTTAGTGATGGATGCCCTTATGGAAGACCAAGTGTGTGGTTTGTGCAGTCCTACACAATAGTCCATTAAAAAAACGAACTTCTGCAACCAGTGACTGAGCTCTGGACAGTGTTATATGTTTTGATTAGGCCATAGAGGCCAATATGTTCTACTATTGAGCCTGGACAAAGCAGCCTGGTGCTTGATGATATAATTGTGGCATGATTTTGTTTGATTTGTCATCTGCCAGTCCTTCACCTATATATGCACAATTCTTAAAAATAGTTTGAAGGTAGCCAGAGGGCTCAAAGACTAATTAGGTCATGGTTACAATTATATGTCAGGTTATTATTGATGCCTACTTTATACACATATAGGAACTAATACTTGTAGTGAAAATACCGGCTCGGAACAGGAAGTGACGCCAGTGACGTCACATCCGGCTCCCGTAACCAGGAACTATGCGTTCCAGGATGTGTTCCAGGGACCGGATGTGACGTCACTGACGTCACATCCGGTTTTTTCAATTCAAATTCCCCGCCTAGAGGCGGGGAATTTGAATGTGTCCGTGAACAGGCGGACAACGGACTTCTTTAAAAGTCCGACCCGCCCGTTCGCGGACAGTCCAGGCCGATGTTCGGCCATCACTAGTCTGCATCATGCTCTCAGTTTATAGACTAATGAACCTTTTGTTTTGTACTAAAAGTTTTAGACTTGGGTAGTGACGCAATCATGCCACTAATCTCTTATTTATTGCAGAGATTGCTGGTGTTCTGTAAATCTATTTTATTGCCTTTAACAATTGGCACAAGGATAGGCCTAATGTAAATGATTAAGATGTTTATGTATCAAATCACCAAAACACAAAGTCTGTATACCAGATATCTCACGTAAAACCAGTCAAGTTTCAAATTATTATCAGAATGGGATTTGGAAACACGCCTAACCTTTAAAAGACCCTGCTGTTAATGTGCAAAAAGGATCATTATTTTCCCTTTTCAAATATGTGTTGTGTAAGTGCTGTAATAATGATTTGGCACATACTGTGTCTAGTTGTCAAAACACTTCACTGCTTATTTCCTCAATCAACGGAGAACAAATTTAACATGGCATTCACGAAAAATGCAGACTTGGGGAGTTACTTTCCACACATTTCCTGATTTAAAACTCTCAGTGATTATGTGATATTTGTTATCTAAGTTAGTTGCTTGCCTATATCCTTACCGTTAATTGTTCCACCCTTTTAATATTAAGGATGTTGCCCAGCCCTTATCCTTGTACCACTTACTTACCCACCCACCCACCCATTAACATTACACCCCCATTAAATGCTGACAGGTAGGCTTTTCATGACATGTTGCTACTCTCCCACTTGTGAAATGATGTAGCAGTCTTAATAATGAATTAACAGTAAAT
This sequence comes from Ptychadena robeensis, assembly GCA_036250615.1. NCBI lineage: Eukaryota > Metazoa > Chordata > Amphibia > Anura > Ptychadenidae > Ptychadena > Ptychadena robeensis. The sequence continues at coordinate 186,434,853 of CM070032.1, forward strand.
TAGCACTGCTTAAATAAAAGTGAAGAGAAACACACTCCAATATTTAAATGCATGCTAACAGTAAACTGTAAGAGTGCATTTGTGTAATATTAGCTGGATCAGGGGAATTCTGGGAGAAAATATATGATAGATCAGACTTCATGTGTTAAAGCGGTTCTATACTCAAAATAAAATAAAACACATACATTCCATTGACATAATCCTCACCTGTCAGCACTATTCATCTGTGAAAACTGCTACAGAATAAAAAAACAACACACTCACCTTCCTCGCGTCCTCATTCCTGGGAAAATCATATTTATTAAGGGCAGAGAGAAGCAGTTCTTCACACTTCAGGAATATTAATTCTGACTATGGGGCTGTACTTCTATAAAACGGCCACTAGATGGAGCTTCGATTACATCAGGTTACATTCTGCAGATGTAAAGCTGCATTTCAATTCTCAGGAGACTACGGACTTCTTCCCAGCTGTCCCTGACATGATTGTTTTAGAAGCTGCCGCGGTGGGTACATCACACAGTGGGAGGGAAGAGCCCGAAATTCACCTCTCATGCTGTAAGGAACTTTTTTATTTTATTTTGAGCAGCGATTTCCTTATTATAAGCAGACGTCACATCTGTGAGACTCAGACACAGGGGCTTATGGGAGAGAATTGCCAGTAACCCCTGCAGCTTGTTACGTCTTGCCTCCTGCTGTCAGAAATCGTTTTTTTTTTCCGGCTGATCTCTGCAGTATCAGCTGAGCTGCAGCCAATACTGCAGAGAGGCCTTACAGGTGGTAGGTCCTCTTTAAGTCACACCAAAGGCTTTTACATATAACACGTAATTTTCAAAATGAGATCTGGATGTCCTGAATATATCAGAGCCCCGTATCTGCTACACATGGCTCCTTTTACATACGGATAGCATAGTTCCATGGTCAGCACTGGCTTGTAATTCCATTCTTTTATCCTTGTTAGGGGGCAGCTAACCACTAGCCTTGTTTCCCACTTCAAAGAGGAACAAGCTTAGATATTCCATAAAACAAATAAGAGAGCAGTAATAAAAAAAAAGCGTTTGATGTCTGTAAAATAATGCGCTTTGACAGTAACAAAATTCAGAAATCTTTATTCTGAACTGGAGGAATGCCCTGTTTTCCGGCATTATTTGGTCCCTGGCTTCCTGCCCATCTATTGTTATGCTGTTCATTTAGGGACCTGATGTTTATGATCCCTTTGGAAGATATATTCCCTCTTATCTGGCCGGAATCCAGTACATTATTGTTTTCTTCTTAAAGTGATTCAAGGGAAAAACATTGGTTGTAGTTAAAAACGTCAAAAAGGATTCCTAAGGTACCCTTCAACCTCCCATTAATATTTCCTGTCTGCATTATTCAGTAATTGTGTTAGTCTGAGACATTCATCAAAAAGGATTCTACTGGATGAACTACGGAGAAGAATTTGCAGACTTTTTTAGAGGTTTAATAATTTCTATAAGAAGAAGTTTAGGTTGAAGACAATCAGTGAAATAATATTTATATGTATACAATTCAAGCTCTAAGCTAATATGATGGTGGCGTAGCACTTCACATTCCTATAAAAATATACTTACCTGCTGTTCCCTGGAGTCATGTCAGTTTCCATGGCTTCTAGGGGTTAATTCAGGTGCAATAATGTGAGTGGCCACTGGGAGCACCATGTAATGGTTTTCAGTGAGAAAATTGAATGTTTATGTCAATACATGCCCTAATCAGGTTCTTTTCCTGCTGTCAATGATGTCAGAGATGTTGGATCTTCCTTTGCGCTGTGGTGCATCAGGGAGAGGGAGAGAGGAGGGGCTGCAAGGTATTTTATACAGGTATTTATTATTATTAATGCTGTCCTATATCAGCACTTCTAGTGCCGATTATACGAAGATAGTATGTGGCACATTATATTTAAATCCAATGTCAGTAGTTGAGGTGTTCCAAGCCGTATACTTTGAATAATGTATTAAGCCACCCATACACGTTCTGATTTTTCATACGAATTTTGCCCGACCGACCAACGTGGTCGGGAGATTAATCGATCAGGAGATTAATCAGATGCGGAATTATGTACCCGACCGATCCAGATTTCTCAAAATCGGCTGAAAAATCAACCGGGACAGCTTCGGGCCTGTCCATAAATTTTGGTCGATCTGCTGTTAACAAATAGGGCCGGGCTGATCGATCGGTGATAATTAAAATTTAGATTTTTCGTGCCAGCCGACCGACCATAACATTTTAGGTTAAAATCGGGTGACCCGATCAGATGAAAAATCGGTCAGGAGAAAAATCGGAATGTGTATGGGGGGCTTTACTCTGGGAAAGTTTCTTCCCTAAAGAAAGCCTGTGAGTAAATTATGCTATAAAAGTCCTAATCAATATCAGCTGCTTTTCCTGTTATTGACTCGACTTCCATCCCATAGTAAGGTGGGCATACGCTGTTCGATTTTGTCATTGAAACAACTAAAGGTAGCCATAGACGCCTTGATGTGTCTGCAAATGATTCCCAATTTGTTCATTCCAAGTGATTGAGGAATCGGCTATTGATCGTTTGATCGTTCCACACCACCGTGGGAATCTGATTCATGGTCAGTTTCAACTGGAGCCGATAGTAATGGCTGCAGCATAGGGAGCTATGGATCAATTGCACAGGAAGGGATCGATTTTCTCCACCAACGTACCTCGATTGACAAATGATCGACCAAAAAATAACAACATGTTGGATCACGATTTTTGGTCGATTTCAAATGTTTTTGGTTGATTGTTTAGGGTGGGCAGTACTTGATTCGTGGTTGACTGATCAACGCGAATGTACATGGCGATCTATCAAGCATATAATTTTTTGATCAACTAAAATTTATCAAAATAAAATAATTGTATTTGACGCTCCCTATCTATGCATACAATATTAATATAAATTCGACAAATGTTCCGTCTCTAAGATCATAATATAGTGTTTAGATAAAACTGCACTGTGTGGTTAGGGCTACACAATTGCACTTTCTGTTGAAGCCAGTTGTTGTGACAGCAGATGTACAAGTGGTGAAAGCTACATGATGACACACATGGAAATAAGTCCATGCTCTGGGTCATCCTGCTGCATTTCCAGATGGAGATTCCGGAAGATGTGTAACAGAGCTCGGCATATGGAAACATTCTTTGTACTGACTGGTTAAAGTGTAGATACAGATCCTAGGTCATTATGTGTGTACTTTCCCCAAACATCACGTGGACAGGAAAAACAAATTGAAAATGCAAAGATTTAACCTGGACTTTTAGCAAAGCACCAGAAGATCAAACAAGTTATACCCCAACTGATAACATAGTTAACAATGCTTTATATGTCAAGGCACAATATTTATTTTATTGACTATGAGGCTTGCAATATTCTCTGTGATTTAACGACCTAAGGCTATGTTTCCAGGGAGTCAATACCATTGCATTGACACATTCAGTTTAATTCAATTATCCAGTTCCCACATGCGTTGATGTGATGTGGTCTGTTGCGTTAATGTCAATGCAGAGCCTTGTGTTGGCATCAACACAGCCCAACGCTAGCACGGGTGGGCTGTTGCACCCATAAAGGATGCATTGATTATGTTACCAACGCATGGGTATCCATTGGTAAGGGATTGTTTTCACAGAAAAAAAATTACTTCCAGATTATCAGAAACGCATGCCCTTGCATGCCCTAACACAGTGGTTCCCAAACTGGTTGGCAGGCCCCCATGGGGGGGGGGCAAGAAGATATTGCAGGGGCCCTCATTCTTAACCTGTGTTTGAATAGGGAGGGGGGGGGCTTGATAATAATCCCAAATAGAAAAGGGGGGCCCTGCAAGGAAAGTTTGGAGACAACTGCCCTAACAGATGCCCTGATGGACACCCTAAAGCGTTATACATGTTTTAATGGAGGGACCTTGGCTCAAAGCCTTAGCTATGTTTCTATGGCGTCCCTGAGTCTGCATCTATTATGCGTTAGGACATCCGTGGACATCCTGGTAGACATGCATTAAGGCATGTGTACAGATGCAGGGACCTTTCTGTCCATTTTTCTGGTCCTTCGCAATCCTGGAAGTGATGATTGTGGAAGACTGGAAGTGATGTAGGTTACAGCTTTTTCTTTGTTTCTCTATGGGTGCGTCAGCGCACCCACACTTGCAATGGGCTGCAAAAAGGAGGGTAATTTAGGAACCTCTTAGAAGACATTCAAACACACTGTGTGTGGGGTTTTCTTGTAATTTTTTAAGTAGACACAAGGCCCCTGTTTCACAATAATGCAGAGTTAGGAATATTTCAACTTTTTTGTTAAGTAATATTTGAGTGAACATTGTCTGACTAGTAAAATTTATTTTTGTTGCCTGATCCATGTGGATCCATACAATCTTAGAGACTCAAGTTTGCGTGTTTTGTGAAGCATTACACCATTTGTGGTTGTGTGATTAGTATGCTGCCTTTTCCGTGGGTTGTTATTACATACTGTAGATGGGTGTTTCCCAGAACTGATCCACATAGACCATTATGCTGCTCCAGCTGAAAGACAAGCTATCTTTATAATAGAGAGCGCCACTCTTATGTAGGCTATCTCCATCTCAGAACATGCCAGTTAGAGGGATGTTGGTCAGCCACTAACCAGTGCATTGGCTGAGGATATGGAGAGCCAGTAAATACTACATTCTTCGTAGAAAGTTTTAACTCTACCCTGGCATAGCGCTACAGAAAGGTCTGTAAAAGGACCTACTTGTGTGACAAGGTCGATTATTTCAACACAATATCCCACCTGAAACATGAGGTAGCAATTTTCAGCTTAATGTAGGGAAAGCACACCACAGTTTACAATTTAAAGTAGTATGGAATGCCTATTTGACGTGCTGTTTGTTTTAACTTGTGTTCCATTTGATTCAGGTTTCAGTTCTGGCTAGTGCTACATTCTGCCTTCTAGATACCGTTCTGACTGTACTGCTGGGTACAACCAGATACTCACTCTTGTTTCAAACATTCAAACTCTACAAAAAAATGTGAAAGTTTTTGAGAAAAAAAATTGTGGTTAAATAAACAAAGCTGACCTAGCTTATCACTTGACTAGATAGATTATTTTTCGGTTTTCTACTTCTACCTTTAAGTACTCAAAAGGCAGCCATAGACAAGGTGATTCTCCCTTGATAGATAAAGGAATCGACTGCAGCGTGATCAACATCATCCAAAAGTATGGGATTGGCCGGGAATTTACCGACATGTTGGATCACCGTTCGATCGGACATGCGGGAGATTCCTTCTCAATCTGTCCAGGTGGGCGCACCCTATTTGCGGCCGGGCGACTGGAGGGAATGCACATGGCAGTTGATCGCCCGAAAAATCTGGTTAAATCAGCCCGTGTATGGCTTCCTAAAGACAAAAGGATTATTACGTTGTCAGGCTACATCACAGTCTTCTGAGATCTGCACCAAGAAGCACCTGACCAATCCTAATAATATTATTATTGGTATTTCTAATATCTTAGGTCTGCCTCCCTTTAATCTGCTCATAGATCTATAACTAGTGATGAGCAGCATAGGCAATATTCATATTCTCAAAATGCCACAAATGTTTTGCCTAATATGCGCAGTAAATTCAACAATTCGTGGTCTCATCATTATTCTCTTTATTGAACTTGTATATATTGTGAACGCAATGTGTGTTTTCACGGTGACATCTAGTGGCAGAATGTGTAAAAGCAGCTGCAGTAAGACAACACTCATAGTAGTATTTCATTGGAAAAATAGGCACTTACAAACATATAGAACTATATTCGAGTTCTTCGGGAATTCTCAAAGTGCCAATATTCACAATAAAAATTTGAGATTCGAATATTCACGGTCAACAATATGTGTAACCTTTCCAGAATGAGACGTTTATAGCCTATGGGTATCTATATTCCATTAGTCATATTTCTGACTGTGAACCCACGGGCAGGCCAATGCCATAACCAGGTGTCATCTTTTCTCAGCAAGCTTTGTTCTGGTCATCACGTCTAGCATGAGTGAACGCAACAGAGAACAAAGCTAGAATGTCTGTATTACTGGAATTCTCACCCTGACAAATGTAAACCTGCATGCTGCTCCTGTGAAATCATCTTTCATAGGTTGAAATATGTGATATACCACACACAGTCTGCTCTTCCTTTGGTCTTTGTTTCATTTTCAGTGTAATACATAAAAAATGTCTTAGTGTCTGTGGCTTTCTGTTTATCCAATAAGACGGTATTACCTCCATAGACATGATGATCAGATTGTTTATGATGATTAGGTTAGGCCACACTCAGTGTTTCTTTCCCACTCACACTTTGTGTGGTATCGTTGTCTTTCTAATTCCTTTTACAAAAGAATGTTATGCCTTGGCCACCATATGGGGATGTGTAAAAACTATTTGTTATTTGCTAAATATTCTGTACAGCATTGCGTCACTAACTTTGGTCGAGCTGCAAGCCTAAACGCATCAAAAACTCATGTGTGTTTTTTGTAAATGCAGCATTAACGCAGTGGAAAATGGACCAGCACTGTCCTATCAAAATGCATCAAAAAAGGGAAAAAAAGGCAGATGCACTATATGTGTTTTCAATAGATGTGTAAAGCCAGCCATAGATGTGGCGATTCTTGGTCATAGTTGTGGGCGATCGACTGGCGTGCGCGCTCCCACTGAGTGCATGGTGGTGGGTAGTCCGCAACTACAGTGGTGTCCACCTTGAGGGTGATCCTCCCTGCCCGTACTTTTTGTGGCTGATCCTGTTGTAGTCAGCTAATTGGCTACAATCTGACAGGAATTTGTCTGCTAGCCATACACATGCCGATTAAGCGGCAGTTTTTAACACGGAATGACGGGCGTGCCTGCTCGCGCCACGTCGGTCAGGTTAAAAAAATCGGCGCTTATCGGCCATGTGCCCACATGGGGTGACAGATCCATGTGCCCCATGCTTCGGCCCGGCCAGAGACGGACTGTCCGTTTCTCTGCCCGATGCAAGCCGAATTGACCAGAAAGCTTCAATGAAGACCGAGTCTTATTGAAGCTTATGCCGGAAAAAATTAGGGTGCAGCCGACTGAAAGGGCCCCATAATGCACGGGGTGCAAATACGTGATGACGGTCAGCACGTTGGCACTTTGTGCCGGTGCAATATACGGGTAGGTCTTCTGTCTGACCTACTCATGCGTGTATGGAAAGCCTTTAGGGGAGCACACAGGATTCGGTCAGTTTTCTGTAGCCGGGACTCCTTACAGCGTGGTGACGTCACTACAAGCCGGCCATGGATCGAGGTGTCTATGGCTGGCTTTAGCATGTGAGAACATCCATCTTGTTGGAGCTATAGAAGAAAATGTGAATACTATAGGACTACAGTACTGTAAACTATATAGTGATTCAGCCAACCATCAACAGCATTTGGCAACCAAAGCAATATTTAATAACATTATTCCCAAACATTGCTATGGGATCTCTGTGTGACCCGTTACATTTCAGAGTAAAAAATAGCTTGGTGAAATACTTACAACAAAATTATTCTTGATTACATTACTTTTCATACATTTAACTGTCAAGCTCCCAAACAAGATCTTCCTCATTTAACATCTTTCAGAATCCATGTCTATAGGTAAAGTGGAGTCTACCTGTGGTTTTAATGTGAATATAGTAGCTTTAAGAAGGTCCCTACATTTTTCTGGAGATTTATAAAGTTAAAGTTTTTGAGATAAGCAACATTCAAGGTTGGGTTAAGACAGGGCCGTTTCTCCCGCTATGCCAAATATGCATGCACGTAGGGGCCCCCGGTGCCTCCCTCACACACATATACAGCACCCTCACTCCCCGTGCAGATCTGAACAGCATGAGCTGCTTCCCCGGAGGCTCTGCCAATAGCAGCACTACCTCTCGATTCAGCAGCTCCACCAATAGCACCAACATGGGGCCTGAAGCAAGAAGTTGAGGACTATAGGGCCCCCAAAAGGCTAGAAACGGCACTTGGTTAATATAGACATATTGCCACCTTTTAAAAACTGTACACAAGTACTATAACCACAAAACTGCCAAAAGAAAACGATTCAGCAAGAAACAAATTGCTTGTTGATTTTTCAGACAAACATTAGACCAATGATAATGACACAAGTTCCAGTAGGAGAAATATCCCAACCATTCAGCCACTGTACTTTGTCAGGGAGTGATCTAAAATCCTAACTAAAAGTCTAGAATTAAAGGCCTCCATACACCTGGTGAGCCATGGCAGATTGTTCCGCGGATGTGCGGGCACGCTCGCGGTTATTGGTCGGATCGCCCCAAAGCTGGGTCAACCAGAGAACGGACATGACCATAAATCTTTAGATAATGCTATTAGTTTGAATGGGGACCAGCATCCCTGTCCAAAGTAAAGGCCGGCACACAAAGGATGCGCGCCGATACTTTGAGCAATGGAGTGCAGTGTGATGACGTTGTACTCCGTCGCTCATCTAATGGCCCCCGCTCGTCAGGTGTATAGGGGCCTTAAGTCAGGCAAGATTTGAAAAACAGTGGGGTACAACCATACCGATGCTGCCCCTCTTCAAGGAAAAATAACATATGAGTCAAGATATGGGCAGCATGGTGGTTCAGGTGGTTAGCACTATGGTCATGCAGCGCTAGAGTCCTAGGATCAAATCCTGGCCTGGGTACTATCTGCAGGGAGTTTGTGTCTGTGTCTGCGTGGGTTTCCTCTGGGTACTCTGATTTTGGTCCCACACTCCAAAGACATGCTAATGACAGGTTAATTGGCTTATCCTATGTTAGTTACATGTGACCTATGACTATGTGCTAGTTACATTTACATGACGATGGTAGGGACATTAGATTGTTGGCTCCTCTGAGAGACAGCAAGTTATATGACAATATATGCTCTGTATATATATATATACAAAATAATAATATTATAGTCTAATAAAAGTGATGTCAATGAGATAGGTCAGATATCTCTACAATTAATTGGAGGATAACTCGTATAACACAAGCTTAGCTGGCTGCACAGGGAGCAGGAGTTATATCTGTTCCTCAGCAGTATTTATTTTGAGTCAGACGCCCCTTTTGAAGCGCTGGTTGAATGAAACATTCCTACATAAGAAAACTTCTCTAGATTTGACTGCTCGGAACAGTAAACAATGTTATATACATCTGGCTTTTGGACACCTGGGGACTTCATACTGCCAAGGTCAGGGGAGGATCTCATGGGCTTTGGCAGCATACTCTGGCTCAGGAATGTGAGGAACTATGGGTAAATTCCACTATATTCGTTCTGCAGCGTGATCTTGCCATATTTTTTTTATTGAAAAATCCAGGAACGTTAATTAATCTAGCAATTATGCTAATGATAATAAAAATGCCAACAGCCAGTGTAAGGTTAAAAAATTAGGGGAAAACAACACAGTAATTGTGTCCTCAATCATGTTCACTTATCCGTGTGGAACATTTGTACACTTCGATGATTATTCCCATTGAGCAGGATTTCTTAGATGTGTTTTAATGGGCTACTGTACAAATATATGTACCATATTTGTTGGACCATAAGACGCACTTTTTCACCCCCAAAATTGGGGGCAAAAAGTGCCTGCGTCTTATGGTCCGAATGCACGACCGCCGTGGCCAGTCGGCCGCCGGTGGTCGCACCTTGGCTTCCCGCCAGCTCTCCCGGCGCGGAGATTAGCCGGGGAGCTGGAGGAGCTGTCAGATGTGAGATGCCGGCCAGTGTCCGGCTCTCCCATCTGAATTGTGTAATTGCCTATGCCAGCCTTGAACTGGCATAGGCAATGAAGAGAGAGTTATAGATGAACTTGCATCTATACCTCTCTTCTGTCTGTGGGAGCAGCAATCAATCTGCAGCCCCCACGGACACAGAAACAGTGACATCGGGAGAGAAGAGCAGAAGACAGCCCAGCCCCCCCCTTCCTCCTGCAGATCAGTGTGAAGTATGACGTGTTCTGCTGAGAGTGTACTGCTGCTAGTGACACCTTCTGGCTGAATTGAATATTGCATTCACTGAATTCATTGCATTAACCCAATTGATGTGAAAATGTATTAAATCTTTTTTTTTCTGGTTTTCCTGCCCTAAAAACTGGGTGCGTCTTGTACCCAGAAAAATATGGTCACTCCACCAAATACAGCCTCCCGCCATTTACCAGCTAGAAACGTCGTCCGCCTGGTCTTTTGGCTGCTCAAGCAGGGAGAGGGCGTTACTCTCCCTGCTAATGTCCCACCTGCTTATACTGATAATGTGCGAGGTGGGACATTAGCAGGGACTTCCGGTACATGGAACGCGGAAGAACCACGATCCATGTACCGGAAAAATTCGGGATTTCTTGAAATCGGCATTTGGCCGTGAAAACCACATAAAAACGTTACTTTCCCGGCCAAAACGGGAGACTTGACAGGTATGTACCTCACCACAAAATGAAATACTACCTACATCACACTTTGGATTTTGAATCGTGACTATAGTTCTTCAGTAAAGTTTAAAATGAACTAATGTCTATGTAGGCGGAACACCCAAAATGTCTCACGTCTGGAGGGTGACTCATCTTTTTATTGTCTACTGCTACAAAGCTGGGATGTGTATCTGCTAGTTACTGTGCGGCTGGCATATGCCACCCAACTCAAACAAAGGAAGGGTGCTTTTCAGATGACTCAATTGGTTAATGCTCCAAACAACATGTTCGATTGACCAATTCATGCTACAGCATTGTCAAATCAATGAATGTGTTGTTTTTTTGTAGATTTGTGGTTTCTTATTTTTTAATGCATGTGTGTTTTGCATGTATTATTTAAAAAAAGCATTTTCATAGGGTATCACTGGCCTTTTGCAGAAATGCAGTTCAATACATTGGGTTAGCACCTCCATCAAATTTTCTACCAAACAGAGCTTCTTGGTTTGGTCTGTTTTTACATTGAAGGGATTAAAGTCTAAATGATGTTGCAAGATGACGGCAGTCAGGATTGCAGTTCTTTAAGACTATGCACAGCATCGCTTCTCCCTCAAGTGAGATGAGTTTATTCAAAGTTTTGAGCAACTTATACAAGATACTGAAAGAAGCTGTTTGGACTTGATTCTTTGAAAGAAAGCATCAGAGTAGACCAGAACTCTGGTCTAAGAAAGGTGATAGATTGCTTTTGAATCAATTGCGTCCAGGTCTTGAAGTAATCTCGCTCAAATAGGGAACTTACATGTTGGTAAACCCTGTTCGATTGGCATTAGTTTGTAATGTATTGAATGGGAACGATTGCACAGAAGTGCTGCACATCGATTCTTCATTCATTTGACGAAGCTCGAGTGCAGTGTAGTGACGTCATCACGCTGTGCTCGAGGGTTCATCGGATGAACTGGTATCGACCTGTGTATGGCTACCATAAGATCTTAATAGATATGGTAATGGTTAAGCTGGGCATAGACATCTTGGTTTTCCATACGATTTCTGTAAGATCAATCACTGGAATCAATCGACGCGATCAATCATAAATCGATGCCCAAAGTGATCAATCGATCAAATTGATTGAGCAGGAATCCGACCTGTCTGTAAAATTTAGACCTATTGGTGTCCAACCCACATTACATAATTTCCGATTTGAACAGCTGCGAGCTGGAGATTGCACAATTGATTGATCACGGGAAGGAATCGACCAGGATTCGAAAGATGTCATATGGTGCAGTGTGCAATCAATTCTGTAAATGGAATCAATTCCGGAATCACATGCATGATCCTTTAAAAGATCGATCGCTGGGAAATCTAAACGTCTATGTCCAGCTTTACTGCTTCTAATGCCTTATAATTCAGCTGTACACATTTTTTTTTTCCATCAAATATTTTGATTTGTGTTTTTAGAAAGACCTCCAGATACTCTACATAGACAAAAATATTGGTGCACACCTCTTTTAAAATTAATTTGAGAATTGTATTCAGATACATTGAAACAGGTGTATAAAATCAGACACCTAGCCATGCAGTCTGCATTTACAAAGATGTGTTTCATCCTGAAGAGCTCAGTGAATTAAGTTGAGCTAAGCCGATTTTCCGTTTGATCGATGAACGATTGTTCGCAGTGCACTTTTTACAGTGATTGCTCATTCAGAAACCTAACTAAATAACCCTCGAGCAATCCCACTTGGAGAAAGGTTGATCGAGCAGGGAATGGACATGTTCGTTAATCCAGGTCGAACACATTTACTTTGATGGGGACCATAGCCCCCATCCAAAGTGTTGCACATCGTTTCACCGTTCAATGGGTATGGGCATCTTTCCTGACTAAGGCTGTTTCCACACAGCAACATGGACATGCTGGCATGAAACGTGCATGCCGCCCACCCCCGCAGTTTGCAGGTGGATTGCCTGCGGTATAGGGTTCATTACCACCCCATTCACAGTAACGCGCCCTATTTGTTTGAATAGAAAATCTGCTCCTGATGTCCTTCTGAATGTCATCCCTACTGTCCCCACGATGACAATGTTGAAAACAAAGCAACATGGGCGCAGCTGATCCTGTCCTATTCACGGGTTGTGTCCACGTCTTTCCCCTCTGTGCCTGGACCATGGGGTAAAAGACATGGTGGAAAAAAGTAAAGGAGATTGTGAGCCAGACCTTCTTGGGCAATATGAATGTCTTACATCACCAACAATCTTCTGACCAAACTGGCAACATTTTGCGATAAGAATCATATAACGTAGAGATCTGCATTAGGCTACTTATCTACAAGGAGGCTGTAATGCTGAGCCTAGGATCGCTTAGAAACAAGGGAACAAATCAGAGAAAAGAGATACATTTGGGGTGTTATTTTGGAAGAAAAGTATCTTTCACATTGTGCTCTTTAAACAGTTGAAGGATGACTAAGCTGTGATATTCCTGTGAAAGGCTTGAAGATTTGAAACATGTATTTTTCCTCATTTATTTGAGTCCTGTAGATATTCACTATTTGGAGAAAGCAGCAATCTGTCATTAAAGGATTATCTCCTCGCATGAAAGCATTTTTTTTTTACCCAATGCCATGTTCAGGATGTTTGTGTTAGAATAGGCACTGACAGTTGGTAATGGGCTGCACAGAATGCAGGGGAAACCACAATGGAAAGTGCTTAGCAATTAACAGGATCAAAGTTTTTTGGGGTTGAAAATAGGTGTGATGAAATTTAATGTTAGTGATTAAATACACAGGTAACATTCTGGAATTATTTTTGGAGTAGGAATCTGCCTTGTCTGTTCTTGTTTCTTTGGACAATTGCCTTTAACTTCTTTATATAGTTTAACAGAACCATTCTGATCATTCTGCAATGTATAGGAATTCCCGAGCTTAGCCAGTTACTAAGACATCTACAACATCTATGTTCCCACTGCATTTGAGCTGGAAACACACGCATAGATATGGGACACTTCAAGTGCAGTGCGCGCTCACGGCCATCTATCTGGCCCATATCCCAGGGATATCGGACATGACTGTAAATCACTGTCAATGTCCATTGCTTTGCATGGGGACCGCAGGGTTTGTGGTCCCCATGCAAAGATTGCGCCCCAGTGCAGTACTGACAAGTGTATGAGTAGTTGAATGTATGGTTTGCTGATGACAATGTGTATTGAGCCTTTTGCCTAGGTGTATTCAGTAGTGGCCAGGGTCACTTCCCCTCTCCAGAAACAGAAAAGAGGCGAAAAGATGGAAGAATTGGCTATGGTGGAAGGCCGCTCCCATACCTTATGGTACAGTGGTGCAGAGCAGTATATTTCCTCTCACGTTTCACGTTTTATGTCTCCTCATTATATAAGTTGACTTAAAATACCTTAAAATCTTTAGAAGCCGCACCTCAATGGTAGACAATCAGAAATCCTAATATGACCTTAGGTTCTCCAAACTTTTATTTTGCCACAAAAATTATACCAGTCAGTTATTGTTGATTTATGTGTCAGATGAGGAATACTAGTGGTCCTTTGGTTATGGAAGAACCCCTTTTTTAAATATTGGTTGTAACAAGTTGCCTATATAAGTTACTAGCATCTTAGAACCTTTTTAAATCAAATATATCTGCCCTGTACTGCATTTTATTCTCATTGTTTGCTGCCCAGTATAACAGATACAGACATACCATAAACCCCTATAAAAGTACCACTAAGGAAAAGGTTTGCTGGTGATATCAGTCAGTAGGAGGACAACACATGTGGCAACATTCGCCCCCTGTAAAAACAAAATGAAAACAAAAGGAAGCTGGAATGAATTGAAGGGTGGGCACATACGTGACTCGCTCCAGGAAGTTGTTTTATGTAAATTCATAAATCACTGAATTTAGTTTGGCAGTGCTTACTCCTAATGGAATTTTAACCACCTGTGAGAAAAAAAGTCACTTAAAGTTTCATTTATTCAGAATGCCAGGCTATGTAACCTCCAGTGCCTAAGGCTTTAACCCTTGCATAATATATGGATAATGTATGAACACTTTTTTCTCTGTGATTTATTGCTTTAGTTGTAAAACAAAATGCAGCATTCAATATACAATGTGTGTTTGTGTCTGGAAGAAACTGAGGTGAGTTTGTGTTAATCATTGTCAAAGTGTGTTGAAGCCGCTCATTACAAAAATATGATAACTTTTTCTAATAGAAAAGTGTTATACATAAGTTAACTTTTGTAAACCTTTTGTTGTGATATATAAGTTAACTTTTGTTAACTTTTTGTTGTGGTATATAAGTTACCTTTTGTACAGGACCTGTGAACGTTAGTTGTAGGTATTGTTATAGACCAGTGTATGTAAGAATGGTTTCCTGGTTGCTAGGCTGCTTAATTCACATTTACACAGACAAAGATACTTTCCAAAGTAGAGTAGATCTCCCTGTAGGCTGTGAGATTTATGAAAGGAAAGGTGCTCCTTACATGGGCATGAGTGCTCGTGTGATTGGCTATGGACGTAGAAACGAGGCAGGGTGACCTGCTTGTGTGCCTTCGCGTCTATGGAGAGATGTAGAATAGCAGCTGAAAGGGGGTGGACCTGCCTTCCTTCCCAATGTGCTTTCCAAGGAGACAAAGAACAGCACTGGCAACCAAATAAGGAATTCTCAGCGCAGGGTTTTCAGAATACAAGTTATTTTGGGGGATTTTGAAAAAGTTTGAGCACTGGGCTGCTTGTGTAACTCAGGGATTTCTTTCCAGGCATAAGAGTAAACAGCAAAAGAAAAACACCCTTCTTGTGATCTCTTGTTTTATCCCCTCTATCTGCACAAAACATGTTTGTTCTTTTACCTTAAGCCTTTAAGCCTGATGCCTTGTGTAATAAATCTGAGCATTTTCCAGTGATAGAGCTGTAAATATCACTTCTAAAGCAGCACACATCTGAACAGGCTATGATACAGAGGAGCAGAAGTCATTGTTATTGTGACCTCGTGGTAGGTGACCAGGTTCCTTTGATATATCATTGTTCCCATTATAAGACACACCCCATAGTTTTGGAGATAAAAATGAGAAAATAAAAAAGAGTCAGGGACACAGCCATTCACCTATTAAGTGAATATACAGCATGTTCCAGCAAAGTAGGCAAGTCTGGACGATGCAGTATTCACTCTATATTCGCCAAGCCAAAAGGCCAGTGCCAGAGCTTAGTTCCAGCAGAGCGTGCAGGGCTGAAACTTAATATGTGTCTATACACTAGCAGTACCCATTTTCTGAATCCACTGACCAACATATGCAGAGACACATTTTACAATCTGGCATTAACAACTTATGAACAGCTATTTTCATATGGGAGTAGGGGCATACACTGGTCTATAACAATACCTACAACTAATGAGTCCGTGTCACATATTTTCTTATTGAAATCCAAAATGTAAATACATAACTGTTGTTATCTAAATGACCTCAATTCACTCTGGTTGGTCAGTGAGTCAAGAGAATGGGTACTGCTAGTGCTAATAAATCTCCCTCTTGGCAGTGGCCTTTTGGCTTGGCTGGAGGTAATGGAACAAATTCCAATCATTCCTGTGATGCAGAGCTATTTCTTCCAGGATGTTTGGGAAAAAAATCTTACTTTTAATGGAAAGAAAGTGTGTCTTATAGGCTGAAAATATGGTATATATGTTAATAAGCACATTGTGGAAAGGTGAATATTGGCTGTTGCCTGTGATCTTTCCGATTTGCCGATTTTAACGAAACCTTGTCACCACACACAAAAAAATAAAAAATAAACCAAGGGTAAACTTGCTCCAAACTTACCTCTCTAGTGGGCATTTCTAGGTTTGTAAAAAACCTAGAAGCCTTCACTGGGTTCCCCCTGTTATGTTCTATGCTGGTAAATCTAGAACAGCCATAGTACATCCTACCGAAAAAGCTAAAAGTGTTGGTAACAACAAGGTTTGTAGTTATTAAATAATAACAGAACCCCTAAAATACTTACCATCTCTTTACCAAACATCACTCAAGCATTATCTTCACCAGTGGCAAGTCTGCCTTTTAGGGAGATCTCCCAACTTGCTGCTATCAGGTAATGAATGTCCAAGGGTTATACCACCTTCCCCATTAGGTAAGCCAGACTACAAATGCTTATAAGCTCCACCCTTATACAGGAGGACTGAAGGAATACTGCCTTCTGTGTGGTTTGTTGGGAATTCTAGTCAGAAAGGTCTTCTAAAGCTAGCCAAACACCTATAGATTTTGGCACAATCGACCATTGATTTGATCAGGATGTTCTATTTTTGATTGAATATCGATCATACCTATATCGAATGTATACATTTGTTTTCCTTCAACCAAACACGATGTATGTATCGCATGTACTCGAACAAACTTTTGTTACATTTTTATTCCGGTGGTGTAAGGTTGTAGCCAAAAACACTTCAGGTTGTTCAGTATACAAACGAACCTGATACAATTGCACATAATACAAATGCACAAGAACGATCATAATAGGAACGATTGTAATATGAATGAACATGTGCTTAATCTAGCTCTACACATTAAAGATTATCCCTCGATAGATGCGGGACCATCATCATCACACTGCAGCCGGCCCCTTAAAAGATCGTCCGACACCCATTGTGTGTCGGCCATTACTTTAGATGGGGACTGCTGTACTATACGCATATAGAAGATGCAGCCTCATCTTCTATATGCGTATAGTAGAATGGTTATTTACTAGAGAACTTGTGCTGCTAACAGGTCATGAGTACTGATGACAAGCACCACTAGTGACGCATACACAGCTATTGTGCCAGAGTACACATCACACACATCCATAGTGTAGCTGAGCAAATAGCTATGGGTGTGGGTACTGTTGAAAGAAGGAGGTATATCTGGCATGCAGTGACAGAAGAGCCTTGTTTTTACTTCAATAAATTACTTCTGTATATACATGGATATTGGGGTGGTGTATTTAAATAAAGCATTACATATATGCATATAAAGTGTTTTAACGTCTATGTTGTAACTTTTACGAGCTGTTACCTGTCTTATAGCATGATCACATTTGTTATTGTATATATGTCATTATATTTTAGGAATACATCACAGTGCCCCTCAGCACATGTAAATGATGCCATCCTTTCCTACACATTTTCCTTATTTATGCATATGTGTCATGCAGGAAAGGCAGAGGAGATTTGTGAGATAAATGTGAATAAGAGACATAAGGTGACCTCATATGAGGTTGTTATCACTTTTAAGAATGTAATACCGTGTTTTCCCAAAAATAAGACAGCGTCTTATATAAATTTTTGCTCCCAAAGATGCCCTACGTCTTATTTTTAGTGGGATGTCTTATTTTTTTTTCATGAAGAAGACTATGCCACTGGGGTATCAGGCAGGATGGATCACTTAAAATGGCACAGGGGGGATCAGAGGGAGGAATCAAAATGGCACAGGAGACTCAGGAGGGGGATTACCATTTTAGTAACCTCTTGTGTTATATTGATTGCCCCCACTGATCCCCCCTGTCCAGAGTTAAGCTGGTCAGATATTCTTTAGATCTACCAACAACTATGTAGTGCCGGGTCCTCTGTGATTGAACACAGGTAGACGTGATGGTTTAGAAAGTCCCTCATAGTACATGGTTTTGGTAAAACAAAAGGAGATCTAAAGGAAATCTGACAGAGAAATCTAAAGGTGTATGGGGACCCTTACAGTACCGTATCTTCCTGGGTGCCTTATTTTTAGGGGGGGGGGGGATACCTTATATTTCAGCATGAGACAAAAATGTAAGGGTGCTTTATTTTTGGAGAAACAGGGTAGTACTACTGCCCTGAATGAGAAGGGGCAAGGATGGCAACATCATGGGGGCAGAAAGATGCAATTCATAATAAGGTCATGCTGTGTCACAACTATTAAGCTTTTCATAAAAACAGTACAGTTTTTATACAAAAAATATTGAATTGTAAGTGTGTGAATGGGGTTGAGCTAATTCAAGCTGGAAGACTTTAAACTATTTGTTTGTCTGTATCCTGCTGGGAACTTTTTGTACTTTCTGACTTGGGGCAGCAATAGAAAGTGAATGAAAATCTCCCCAAACTGAATAGAATTTTTATAGCTGTCACCAGAAAACTTCCTCTTCTCGTCATTCATGACTAAAATTTCCGTTTGCTTTCCAACTTGGTGACAGCAGTAAAAACTTGGCAGATATTGTAACCCTTCCACATTAACCATTAAAAAGAAAAAACAAAAAGTACAAAAGCAGTTCCCCTTTTATTTAAAAAGTAATAGTTTTACAATAGTTTTACAATCACAATGATCTTTATTTGCTAATCCGACTGGCATAGATGGGCGCATCCAAAGCTACATACAGTAACTCATCCTTAACACAAGTTTATTCTCATTGATATTTGTATGCATGTTTATATCATATAATGCATATAACTGATCAGATCTCAGACTAAAGAAACAGATGCCTCAATGTTAAGGTGCCCATATGCGCATAGATATGGGCTTGATCGATTGGCCGCTTTGAGTGCCGTGCGTGCTCACGCCCATCTATCTGGAGCATATCTAATGCAGCCATCCCTGTGTCCCAAAAACAGGGTTATCCATTTGGCAATAATGTCCTCATCTACTTATACTTATTTGTTTATAAAATGGGAAAATGTCTGTGCGTCTTATGGTCCAAACATAAAACTTATTTTCTTCTGGTTAATTAATGTCTTAAATTTTAATAATGAATATTAGTTTTTCTAACTAGTTATAACTAAACTCTGTTCTCGAAAATACAGGAATGTACACTAAGGGAAAGCTGTAATGGCAATGCTAATTCTGTGATCCCTGACAGCTTTCTAAACATACTAACGTCAGTAAGGAGATTACATCCTGAGTACTGAGGCCGCCAGCTCACATGATCTCATGTTATAAAGCGTAACCTTACATCACCAATTTGACTGATGAAGCAGAGCACTTATTTCTCCTTCTGCCTGTGACTAAGTATAAGGTGCTAAAAAAAGATCATTATTTGACTCAGGAATGCAGAGGGTGATCATTCTCTGACCGTGGAGCGCTCAGACCTCCAGCCAGATAGGTCACCTCTTAGTAATGGGCTAAATATGGATAATTATACTGCCTGCAAAAATGACATGTCAGGGTTATTTAAACACATTTCTAAGCTTTATAATTCCCCATTGTTACCACTTTATTTGATGTACCTCTCATATATTGATAATTTCCTTTGTCCGCTTCTACATAATAGTTTTAGAATTTCATTTAATAGATATTTCACTTTATTATGCACCACAAAAATATACTACTATACTACTTTGTTTTGTAGCAACAGTGAACTTTCTTTTTTGCCCCCCCCCCCATTACCTAAATCAGTGATTCCCAAACTGGGAAGGTATTCCAGGGGGGAGTGGGCCCTCATTCATAACCTGTGTTTGAATAGGGGGGGGGGGGCTCGATAATGTTCCTAAATAGAAAAGGCCCCCCTTCAAGAAAAGCTTGGGAACCACTGCCCTAAATGAATTGCCATTTCCAAGAAAAGCACACTCATAATTTGCTGCATCTGAAAGCTGAGGCCTTCCCCCAGTAATTATATCCTTTGTGGAAATCCTCTGTGTTCCCTACAGTTGATAATCACCAAGACCAATAAACTGCCTACCAGAAATTGGTAAGGAGGTAAATATGCATCTTAGAAGAGTTGGGTACCTTAGGTTGGGGCAAAAGGATAAGTGTGTTTTTCAATTCTTTAAAGTTAAACTAAATTGAAATATTTTTATATAATTTTTGAATGTAGGGCATGGTACATGTGGGTCAATTTTCACTTCTGATCTAATAAAATGATCAAATTGATTTAATTATACTGCTAGCATCATTATTTGAAATGTATCATTATATGAATTTCCACAGTCCACTGAGAGAAGTAATACACTGTGAACTAATCAGGCTCCATGTGCATTGCTGCCAATGTAATGTATTTTTAGGCACTGGTAACTTGAGGAAGAGGGTACCAGCTAAAATAATACAACCTTTCCGAGTAATTGATAATCATGATGAAACACAAGCAGGCTATTTTCAAAGATTAAGACTAAGCATTACATGCAAGGTCATAGGATCTAATCTTGTATATATACATACAGAAATATGTACCCGTTCTATTGGCACACTGAGTTCAGGATATTGTCATTCAATAGGAAACATAGTAGCAGAGTATCCCATTGATATCTCCTTCATAGTATTTAGAAAAATTGCCAATGTGTTGTTGGTGTGGTGAAAAATATTCTTTCTTAGAGTGACATCCCTCACATTACTATGTAGTTGCTTATCATTTTAAATCCATGACAGTCCTTTTCACATGATTCAAATGTGACATGAAACAGTTAGTACTTTCTTTTAGTTGTTGTAATTCAACCTTATTTATAAACAAATTTGGAGTTGTTCCCCACTATGTGTTGGCTCATGTTTTGTGTCCTTAAAAATAAGGGAAAACCAATTACATACTCTGCATGAGTGATTTGTGATAACCTTGCCCCTGTGTATAGTTTTGTATTTGGAGAGCATCATTTTATTATAAGCTTTTATTTATAAAGCTCTTAATATAACACAACACTGTACATTAAATAAGGTTTGAAATGTAACACAAGATAACATCACAGGTACAGACTCTGTGACACAGGAGAAGAAGAGGGGCCTGCCCAGTTGGGCTTACAGTCTAAAACAGGGAACACGCAGCTCGATATTAGAGCTCGTCAAGGTTACCTGCAGCAGCGTGATGAGGCCATTGTGCTGCTCTCAGATATCGATCTCCATGCAAAGAAATGGACATCGACCGTGATTTACGGTCATGTCCGGTATCTCTGTTTTCAAACAGGATTGATTAGTCCCGCAAAAAAACAGGGATGGTCGCATATGATATGGGCCAGATAGATGCCCGTGAGCGGCCATCGATCTGGCCCATATCCATATATGTGTTCACAGCTTAAGAGGTTGGGGAACACAGCTTAAGAGGTTTGAAAGTGTTAATAGTAGGAGCAAGTCTCATGGGAGAAGATAGAGACTTCCAAAGAGTAGTAGTTGCCCTACAGAAGTCTTAACCTCCTGGGCGGTATGTAGTGCACTGTAGTCTGCCATGATTTCCCGCCCTCACACATCCCCTCTACACATTGCCGGCGTCATCGATGACGTGGCACAGAAAGCGAACGCTGGGCCTGCAGATGTAGAATCGCTGTGGGTTTGCAGATCACAGGCGAATATGCCCTAACTGGTTTCGTGCATACTGCCAAGGAGGTTAAAGCCGCTTATGTGATGATGTTATGAGTTAGAATGTCATAAGTAGGTCAGTGAAAGTGACACTTAGAGATGTAAGTGGGACATGAGGAGTGGATTAAAAGCAAGGCACAAAACTTCGAAAATTGTTATATTTGTTACTTATCAAACACTAGTGAGCAGTAACTAGCAGCCACTCTAATGTCATGTTTGACATCTGTTGGTCATCTGATTGTTACAAAGAGGTTTACCAGAAATCTGTAACCATTCCTGTTTAATTAGACATTAGTATTATTTGATATGAGTAAGCTCAGCCAATAAAATTGTAAATTACTGTCCTCTTAAATTCTGTTTTTATAATTCATTTTGTCTAGATTTCCGGTCTGTACACTATAGATGCAGCCAGTCAGAGTGTTTATGATGTGCCTGGAGATGGGAATGCAAGCTCAACCTTCGGCTTAAGTCTAATATATCTGACTTTTCTGCCATTTGCCTTGGTTAGTCTTTGTAAATCTCAATTACTTTGCAGCCAGTAAATATTTCAGATGGGAAATATTAAAATTCTTTAGATCAAACGTTGAGGCTTAATACAGACATGGTTTACTGAGTACATAATGTGCCAGCCACTATGATTTCCATGGTTAAGGCTGCGCATATATGGAGCCAGGAACTGAATGTTCTTTCTGAGCTGTTAATAAGTGTCATATACTGACATATGTATACATGATATATTAAATGCTTAGCTGTGATTAATGGCAATGCAGAGCATCACACACACCAAACATTTAAAGGCAATCCATTATATGGTGCACAGCATAAGGGTGATATGTTAATATTGGGCTGTTTTCTGTATAGCACTGGAGAAAATATCACTGCAAAGGAGGCATGTAGTGGTAAAATGGCGGTGAGGGTGCACTGTTTTCATATACTTATTACCTAGCTGTCACCGTTTCTATGTTTATTTTGGGTCAAAGTATAGAAGTAAGGGGGGGGGGGGTTGCAGAGATCAGTACATTACCTCTATGTTTTTTCTTAAAGTCCCTCATTTAAAAAAAATATAAGCTAGTGGGTCAGGGGTGGCCAAGTTCACTGAAAGCATCGCTGCTGCTGCTAACATACAGCAGCGCTGATGCCTACAAGAATGGTAGAAATTAGAATGCAGAGTAATGCCCCCTCCTAACTCCTAAAGCTGGGCACACACGGGTAGATTCCCATGCAATCGATCGGCGATCAATTACAGCCTGGTGACACCACACTGTGATTGATCGCAGGTCAATCGTACGGTAATCAATGTGTACCACATGGGCACATCAATTACCTTACGATGGGGACCCGGTTTCCCAGGTCTCTTCTTTCCACAGCCTGAGAAGCAGCCAACTTTTCTGGCTCGGGAAAGCAACCCGCCCACAGCCAGCCCCCCTCCTCTTCTGGCAGAGCTGGGTCCATGTTGGCCACGCCCCTTCACACACACACACAGAGCAGCTAGCTGAACACACAGCCTGTGTGTGTGGCTCAGCTGCCTGTGTGTGCGGCTCAGCTGTCAGCCCTTCCATTACATTGGATAGGGACAGCGCTGTCCCTATTCAATGCAATGGATTTCGATCAAGGTTTTCCAACATGTTGGAAACCTGTTTGGTCGAGTTCCTTCAAACAGGATCCACTGATCCTGCTCGAAGGAACCGTAGATTGAGAACTTCTGATATAAGCCATTCATTCTATCTCACCCCACACTTTTTTATTTAAGCCCTTAGTATGGCCATGTACAATTGTATCATATATAGAGCGATGGGTGTAACATACGACTTCATTGCATGTCAATTCCTTATTCCTAGTCATAGGGAAAATAGAAAATGAGATGTGTGTAATACTCCAGGTTTTGAGGGTCCCAGGGCAGGGTCCAGTTTTATAGAAGAAGTATTTTGTACTTTGATGTTAATGCTCAAAAGTTTTCTGCATCACTGAAGAAGTAAAGAAGTAAGCAATACTGCTATTTCTCCCATGTCCAATTGCTATATTGTTCCGGGCCCATAACTTAGAAACATAAATAATCCAGCAACTATTAGATTGTTAGCTTGATCGGTCAGGGTCCCCTACCTGTCCTGTGTCATAACCTGTATCTGTGTGTATTATATTGTATTGTATCTCCACTCTACTAATGTATTGTACAGCGCTGCGTAATATCTTGGCTCTATATAAATAAATGATGATAATAATTCAAGCTAACATTTTCAGAATGAAACAGCATTTAAAGTTTAAATATTTCAGGTATGGCACTTTGTATTGGAGCCTTCATGGATTTATCTGCTATGAGATGTAGCAATAGAAGGAAGCGATTCTACTGAGCTTTTAATACGTGTCTGGAAGCAGGAGGTTATTTATAAAGTAAAGAAATTGGTGAAAAAAGGAAACAAACCATTTGTTTTGTTTTCTTATGTGTGGTTCTATGTAACTGGGATTGTGGCAGAGGTGTGTAGTTTGCCTAACTATGTCATGCTCTCAGAATGTTAGTCTGTATGAGTGTATTTTAATCTAAGCCTCCACCATGCACATTCCTGTAATTCAAGGACCAAAATGTAGGTATGTCCCTTTTTTATTACTGCAACTCATTTAAAAAAATCTTTTTGTTCAGATGGCCCATATTCTCTATTGCAAATGTTAAAAGATAAGCTTGTGTTTACAGGTACCATGGAAGAATACACAAACATTGCATTATTAACTAGGAATGGCGCATACCACACATACTGATCATTCTGCTAGAATATTGACATTACCATAGTAAATAGGAACTGTGTATTCCCCTTAATGTATGGAGTTACACCCTGATAGAAACACAAACAAATAGACATATGTTATAAAACATTCATGGATACAAAAGTAAATTCTTTAAGAGGTAATGAAGGTGACATTCAGTCAAATGAATCTTTCCATTGAATAGAGATGTTTGAACATTCAACTAGCTGATTTGTGAGTTTTTGGCAAAGCCCCAGAACATCACCAAAATGTTTGGGGATGCATTACAATCATTTCTCTAGAACATGTAGCTTTTCCATAAATTAAGTTCAAAGCTAAGTGCAAATTTCAACTTAACAGTTTAACTTGACATTGAACTTAATGTATGCAAGAAATGCATAAGCTAGAACAATATATTTTTTTAAATGTTCCTATAACCATGTCCTTAATATCCAACAATTTGGGTGATACCAAGATCATGGGCTTTGCAATTACCATGGAGTAATAAGCCATTCGTCACCTTTTAAATTTATTATCAATATACATTATCAATAAATTATCTGAAGTGTGGCCTGCTTATGTTAGAGAAATATAAGTTAATCTAAATTTACCTTCATACCCTTTAATCAACTTTATAAATAACAGTATAGTATCAAATTTTATGCACACTTTAGGAAACCTAGACAGAAATAGTTGGGGTGCTGTTAATAACTTTTGCAAACATATATATTCAAATCTCAATAACTTTTAATTCCCTAACTCAGAAGATAAATGGTATAGATACATTTTAGCTGGCTAGGTCTCAGTACTCATACATGACCATCTGACTTTACAATCTCTTTTGATTTATGACCCATTTGAGTGCTCGTCAATTGTACAGGAACTGAGGCGCACAATTTTAGGTGCTCCATTCCCTTCTAAAAGAATGGCGATCAACCGCAATTTACAGACACGTCCATTCCTGGTTTGACCGACCTATCTTCTGGATAGCTGGAATACAGGAGTGGCGCTTTTGAACTTCATCACTTGAAGCAGCCATTGATCAAGCTGCAATCCACCCGTGTATGGGTACCTTTACTTTTCCTGGCCATTGAGGAAATCCATTCTGGCAATTGTAAACAATAGTGATGAAGAGAGTAGACATGATTTCTGCAATATGGCAAACTTCTGCTTTGGTAGTAGCATCCCTCCAGCAGATCCACTACTTGCCTACCTCATAGCTTGCCAAGGAAGACAGGAAATTACATCTCTACAGGGAGTGCAGAATTATTAGGCAAGTCGCATTTTTGAGGAATATTTTTATTATTGAACAACAACCATGTTCTCAATGAACCCAAAAA
>CM070032.1:186460693-186505844 GCA_036250615.1 Ptychadena robeensis
CCACAGTGACCAGATTTGTGACATTCTAGGTCTCAGGTGCCCAACCTGCGGCCCTTTGGCCATTCTTTGGCGGCCCCCCTCCGTCCTCAACCTGTGGCCCTATCTATGAGGCACATAACCTTTGATGATGTATACGACACAAAATGTTAATTACCATACTACCCTGTTACCTAATGCTTGAAGTATCATTTAAAACAAGTTTTGATTTTTAAATGTCATTTATTTATTTATGCCATTAC
This sequence comes from Ptychadena robeensis, assembly GCA_036250615.1. Classification (NCBI taxonomy): domain Eukaryota; kingdom Metazoa; phylum Chordata; class Amphibia; order Anura; family Ptychadenidae; genus Ptychadena; species Ptychadena robeensis. The sequence goes on from CM070032.1 coordinate 186,460,933, forward strand.
AAATGCTTATACAAGTCAGTATAGGCCCCTTTAGTGATGCTGTGGCCCTCCATACCAACTCAGTTGGCCACCACTGTTCTAGGTAGAAGAAGTATAGAAGACAGTATTCTCTAATAAAGCATGTTTCACTTTTAAATATACAATTGCCAGGATTACCAATTAAAAAAATGGAGAAAATTTGAAAATAGGCAAAAGAAGTCTAGTGTCTCAAATTATTGATTCATTTTTTAGATATTTAAATTGGCTGTATGGGTATACAATATGATTAATGATCTTTAACATTAGTTTGAATATTTGAATTGCAAATATGTTTGGCAAATATCCGCTATTCGAGAATTCGCAAATATGACGGCGGATATTAGCAATTTCGAATATTCGCGATATTCGCCCTTGGGATTCTTATGGGCATGGATTGCGTATATATAATCGCAACGCGAAAATAAATAGCACATGTGACCGTTAATGACTGTAGAATTATTCGCGAAATATCGCAAATTCGAGTATTGCGATATAAGCAGCCTCAGTGCTGGCAATATCCTTCTCAGTGTCATCCTGATCATGATGCACTTTCTTTGCATTGCACTGTAGTTTCTGAATATATATGATAGGGTAATGACATTATAGGATGACATTATGCTTAAATAGATCTGATATAGGGATGACTTCAGCGATGTTTTTTTCCCTTGAACCTTGTGTCGTGGGAGAAGGGGTCTTGCCCAGAACAATGTGACTCCCTTACAAGCGCTTATGTTAAGCTATTTTTATCTGACTTATGTACTAGAAATACAATCTGGTCATATAGTGTTTCAGTTCTTTTTTTTAAATGAGCACAATGAGCTGTCTTATGAATGTTTTGTTAACACTGATGGCTTGTGGTGTCCTGATATTCAGGTCAAGGTCTAAAGCACAACAAGTGGTAGTAAGGTACAACATTTTTTTGTCAGATCTCCAAAACTGTGTTTGATATATCACAGTATAAATATTGCTTACATAATAGATCAACATAGTGTTTGTATCCCTAATTAGCAAGAGACATGTTTTCCAAAGGGACCGTTTGCAATCCTTATCAATATCAATGAAAAAGATAAAAATGCTACCTTATTGTTAAGTACTGTATTATTAAGGTGGGCATACACCCTTTTTCTGTTAAAGGGGCTCAGTGTGATCAGTCTAAAACATGGTTCAATTGACATCAAATCGATCATCAATTCGATCAAAGTTTTCGACCATTTAATCGTATGTCGATTGTAATTGAATCGAAGTACACACCACATTGAGTATGCAATCAAAGCCCGACTTCGATTGAATTTAATAGTTTTTAAACGTAGAGTGATCAAAAAGTGATTGCCACAGAGTGATCAAAAAGGGACCATTGATGTTCACAGAGTGATCAAAAAGGGACCAATGATGGTCACAGAGTGATCAAAAAGGGACCAATGATGATCACAGAGGGATCAAAAACCCATAGGTCATACCTATGCATTTTAATCCAGTGCATTTTAATCGTGGCAAAAGGACACTGGGGGACACACATTATATTAGGAGATGTATTAACAGAGATCGCCATTTGCATGCTTGTGTGTCAGTGAACAGACACACAAGCCACTACATTGCCATTACAATCACCATTACATCGCCATTACAATCGCCATTGCATCGCCATTACAGTCGCCATTACAATCGCCATTGCATCGCCATTACAATCGCCATTGCATCGCCATTACAATCGCCATTACATCGCCATTACAATGCATGGTTTAAATGACTGTATTGCATTTCCCTCCTCCCGGAAGTTACAGTATGCTAATTGATTGAATTGAATCTCAATTGGACAGGTCAAACAACAGTACAAAAAATGACACACAATGTGGGGACAATCAATCAAAATTTTCCAACTGGTCCGATCAAATTTCGATCGAGAAAAATGACAATTAAAATCGAATTTCAACGATCGTACCATGTGGACATGCTTCAATTTTCAATCAATCGACTAAAAAATTGATCAAATTACATTGATTGTACAGTCAATTGAACCATGTGTAGCTAGCTATACTGGAAAATTTCTGCCAATCTTGGTCTACATGCAAAGCATCGGCTGAAATGGAGACCCAGCGAGCTGTGTGTTCCCCGCTTATGTGTAGTTGAGGATAAATTTCCATACCAGCACTTTAAGATAAATAAGTGGGGTTTGGGTTTCAGTTTGGGTACTTGGTATCTAAAAGGTTCACCATCACTGTCCGAGGTTGTTTCTTATTATGGAGTTTTTGTTGGTCTCATGCCACACTTTCCTTTTACTATCCAAACAAGGTAAAAGTTTTAATGAATACTAATAATACTAGCTACATCTTGTTTATAAGGGGCTGGCGGGCATATACAACCCGATAAAGAAAAAGAATTATGACACATTCTACAGTTGCTTCATCAGATTGTGTAAGGGTGAGACAATGATAATAAGTGTTGGCATCACTTGTCATTACATGCTGACATTTCCCAGTTTGTTGGAAGATCTCTTTTTAATAATGTAATGGACAACTGTTGTCTGTGTTTGACTTTAGTAAATTATTCAGTGTGTATTTATAGAACTGTGGTAGGTACATTAGATCTAAACCCCTCTAGGGACATGGATGCAATGGCTCTTTGTTCTGTATAAAGTTCAGACTCCAGACATTGTTGTAACTTTCCTTGTGCTGTATAAACTATACTAGTCTTGTGGTTTATCAATAAAATGCATTGCAGATCTGTCAGGAATTCTGCACTGTATGACTTCATCAGATTTCCTCTTCCTACTGTATTATGTATTAGAGCCGCCTGGACAGCTCAGCAGCCCTGTCCCAGCATCCAGATATCTGCCTTCTTGTGTACTTTGTTCCAGGATTAGCTGTTGCTTATCCAGAGTATATTAAAAGAAACTTACAGGCACAACACAAAGAGACATTTCCAGTGACCCCACAGCACAGGAGCGACGGGGTTTGGAGTGGAGGATCTGGAAGACATTTAAGCTCTGCCAAAATATCCTTTAAATCCTGAATGAGCCAGGCAGAGGGGCATGTAATCTGCCATCAATATTCAGATCTGCTGCTGCTGCTGCTACGCCTCTTTTTTAAACACATGCAAGAATTCTCTACAGAGGAGGAGGGACTTTTATTGTGAAAGTGCAGCTGGGCAGAAGAGGGATTTTTCTGTTAAGAATCACTGAGTCATGAAGTTAGTGATCCAGCTCCTCTCTAACTAAACTATACATACCTGGCGGGTGTCATTCACTGACACAGGGGCTTCTGAGGACCCCCAGCTCCAGGAGGAAGGTAAGATACTGAAGGACTGTCCGTCTGACCGGCTTGGCTATGAAATTATTGTAGTTATCTATCTCTATGTTACTTCTAGATATTTATACACAAATAGATGGTAGAGAGCCTCTTATGTTTGTCACAGTGTTTCCTGTATATATATATATATATATATATATATATATATATATATTTTATTTTATTTATTTTTTTGGACTGCTATATATCTATTTAGTTTTCTGCCTATGTGTCCTTACAGCTATATCTTAAAGGCAGGTATACGTCATCATTTGATATCCTGGTAATAGTTCTCATCATTTATTGTTATCCTCAGGATATTTGTTGTGCAAACATTGTTACCTAGTTAATCATATTGATTTTTTTATCATATACATTTTTGTAATTATAACTTGTGTGCTCAAGGCTACTAGTAACATTTGCATCTGTTGATGGAGTGATGTCTTAAAGCTAAACTCTGGGCTAAATTTTAACCTTCGTAGTGAGTCCCCAACCTAACTGTCAGGGTTAGTAAACTTGTTTATATTTAAAGGGTAGCGCAAAGATTTACTCACCTGAACCTATGCTTCATGGATGATGGACTGCCCCCCTGGTCCTGTTCTGTAAGTCACTTCTGGTGCTTTGAGCAGTTCTATGGCTCTTACAGAATTCTTCTGCAATGCAGAGCTTATGGTTCTACATTGTAGAGGGAAGAAGTCAAGGAACAGCCCCCAAAGAATGAAGCAACCAAAGTAGCAATGGGGAGAAGAGGTTCCAGTAAATGAATACTCTTATGTGAGCCCCGCTACACATAAACAATCAATAAATATCTAGATTAAACCATATCTATTTGTTTAGAGACTTTGATATTTGCTCCCAATCCCACGTATACTTGACTACAGAATGAAAATGAAAAAAGTGATCTGTAGATATCTCTCTGTTTATGATACAGACATGTTCATTGTGCCAGATGGCAGATGTTGCTTTGTTTATATGGATATTATGGTAATTAACTTTTCAGAAGATACATTAGTGGGAGCAGTTAGGTACTTTCTTTTTTTGTATACAACCTGTACAAGTTACTTATTGATAATAACAACGTACAATTTGGTGACCCTTTTCCTTTATGACTCCTTTGACTTTTTCGGTTAACTATTAAAAGGTTCTTTTAATGTTTCAAGCAACATGTGTGGGTATTGGTACCCAACTAGTTAAGCCCCCCATACACCTTACAATCTTACCATACAATTTCTTGTCAACAATCCACTTTTCTTCTACCAAATCCATGTAATATGAGGTCCTTTCTAAACCTCTTAATCCCTGTGTATTCTATCAGGGAGGACTTGGAACTTCATAGTTGTTGGTAGATCTAATTATAATCGTACAGAGTGATCTAAAGGTGTATGGGGAGGCTTTATTGAATTTAAACCAGAATAGGACAACCCCCCAAAGTAATGGATAAAACTGTTAGCTTGTTGCCTTTTTAAATTACAATGGCAAACAAAAGCCTGTGGTACAGAGTCTATAGACCAGTGGTGGGCAACTGAGTTGATATGGAGGGCCACAAGTGCGGCCCTCCCGGCATCACTAAAGGGCCGCGCATAACATTTTCACTCTATAGCAGTGGTTCCCAAACTGGGGGCGCTAAGGTTTTCCAGGGAGGGGAGGGGCGCTGTCCCTCACTCTTAACATGTGTTTAAATAGGGAGGGGATCTCAATAATATTCCTAAATAGAAATGGGGGGCCCTGCAGGAAAAGTTTAGGAACCACTGGTTTTGGTATAGTGGAAGCACACCTGTGCGCCCATTCCCCGCTGACAGGTCCTGGCCCAGGATCTTCTTAGAGTGGGAAGAGGAGGAGACTTGCTCAGACGCCGTCTGGGTTACTTACCCCGAGCGAGTCACTCACCTTTCCCACTCTAATCCCAGACAAGTCAGTGAGGGATCAGTGGACAGGTAACTTCCTATGCATTAACAGTTAGGCCACAAGTGGAGGACAGAGGAGGGCCGCTGAAGAATGTCCAAAGGGCCGCAGGTTGGGCACTTGGGCTATAGACTGTGATTTAAAATGATGTAGACAAAACTATTTATGATAGAACCTTTGTTGACTTTCTGTAGAGCTCTGCATCCTCCAAATTGAAATTGGAAGAGCCAGAGCTAATAAGAGTTTATTCGTGCCTATTGATCAGACATGGGTGGCTGGAGCAGGTGATTACATTTACTTAATGGAGGGAGAGAGGCAATTACAGCCCATTAATAAGGATAAAGGTGGCATGAATACCCAGAAAGCTGAAAATGATAAGGAATGGTCTCAGATCCTGAACCTCAGATCCTGCATATTTCATAGTGAGCATAGAGCATATGAATATAGTACAATGTTACATCTGTTATCCCTAGGCACAGTATATGTACTGTTCAGTTAGCTGTCTGGTTAGAGTTCTGCTTTAAAGAACTGGCTGTCTAGTTCGATTAGGTAAAAGAAAATCTGGCCCGGGCAACGTAGGTTCATGCTGTGGCTAGGGACATTAGCTTAATATTGGGTATTTGAGACAAAAATACTGCAAAGTTTCCTGGCAAGAGGAATGTATTTTTAAGGAACTCTGAGAAGAAATGAAAAAGACTGGCCTTCTAATGATGTGTTTACAGAAACTTGGAAAGTAGACACGAGGAGATGGCTTTTTGGAAGGAGACCAGCATCGGCTGAGATGACATAGTGGACTAGAAACCTTAATGTAGACTTGATTTGAAGGGCACTTACTCTGCAGAAGAGGAGCAGATGTAGGGAAAGCCTTCTACATGAGGGAGGATTGACATACTTCTTTGTATAGCCTTCATATGTGTTTGTTTTCTGTGTTGTCTGGATACTGGAATACTACTCTGTCCCTGAACAGAAAGCAGAATCATTTCTAACAGCCTTTAGACATCAGGGGTTTGGTTCAAGACAACGATTTAGACCCTAGAGATGATTGAATGTTACTTGTCACATATACAAAGATGTTACAGGCATTCTGTATGTTAGGCCCCATCTCAGATATTTCACTAGAAATCATTAACATCACCTAGCAATGACAATGTTACACTAGACGCTTGTGAATGCTCTGAAAACACTGGTCTTAAATTCTCTTAGCTTTTTTAGGAAGTTTTGGAGACAGTTATTCACTGATGCTTGTCTCCTTGTTCCCATACTATGCATTAAAAATACATTATATATTATCATTAAGTCACTTAATAATATACCACACATGCCAGATGGTTGGAGGAAAAACATATGGTCAGCATGCAGTTTGCCCACTAAAGAGATTTGCTGTCAAAGATGATTATTAATGGAAATTACTTTCCTGATACCATACTTTAAATACTACTTTATATTTCAACTTTCCTGGCACCCCTTCAAAATCCTAATAAAATTATCAAATTAAAACTTTCTTTATTTAATAACATACATATTTTAGACCCATGACTCCTTAAAGTGCATGAAGGTTATGGCTCATGCTAAGTTGGGTGATACACGTAACAAGAAATTTTATTATTGCCAATTGTGCCAGTAAGTGGTGTGCCAGCATAGTGAGGTTCAGTGGGTAAGGCTTCATGATACTGAAGGCTCTCCAGCCTGGGAGTGAGGTCTATGTGACATATGGCACCATCTAAATTACATTAAATGTAGTGTGCAGTGAAATAAAAACTAAGCAAGTCCAAGAGGCCATAGTTCAGCTTTAATGTGCCCTTCACAAGTATCATCCACCTTCATTGCTTTACTGCAAATCTGCTATTGGGATGCATTTCAGATTTAGGTTTTGCAAGTTAAAAGTTCATGTATATAATATTTTATGAGCAGTCACCACACGGTGAATCATCCTTGCTCTATAGACAAACATCTTTTATTGTTAGACATGACACTGATGACATCATCAGTGATGTATGAGCGTGTGTTAGTAAAGCCTTGTAACAGGTTGTGTTGTACGTGATGACTCACAAAGTGTCCAGACAGTCATGTTGTTGAGATTATCCTCCAGCCAGACTCGAGTCATAAAGAAAGCATTATGTGTTGATGATGATAATATGTATTTATATGTTTTCCTCCAGAAGATATAAGTAATAGTTTAACAAACAGAAGTAAATTAAGAAAGTTCTACTTAGGAAGTATATGATATATACATACATACAATATTCAAAGGGGGGCCCTGTGCGAGTTCTTGCACAGGGGGTGCTAGTGGGGGAGGGGGAGCTAGTGGAGATTTGTCAATGTGGGGGGATGGTGATTAGACAAGAAGAAAAGGAACAAGCTGCTCCTTCTTGCTCTTCACATACACACCACTAACCCCTTCTTCTCCCCACCTGCGGCAGCTCCCGCTGCTCGTATCGGTATAGGGGGGCATCTGTGTCAGGGAGGGTGCAGAATATGCATGATGGGGATTCCCTGGGTCTTATGTACTTGGATATTCCACATGGTGGGAGAAACGGACCTGGAGTCCCCCATTGCATAATCACTATACATTTTGCAATGTGTACCACCACTACATATGGTACAACACATATACAATTGCATTGTGCAGTACACACTGCGTACAGTATCAGATATGCTAGGTTAGCATTTCCATTGTGATAGACTCCTAAAAGAAGTTTGTATCCTCATCCCCTGCTAAGAGTACAGGAGTACATTTTCTCTTCCAGACACTTTCACTAGCTTTATCTTGAAGTCGTAGCCTTTCTGGAACACTAATTTCATGTGACTTTTGTTAGAAGCTACTGTGCTCAGATAATTGCTCAGTCTTTGTGGCTGAGGTCATACAAAAGTCCTGGAAACTTGAAAAATGTACCTGGATTTACATAGCATTCAGTTTGCCGGTGAAGTTTGAATAAAGGTTTGTTTCTCCTACCAGTTGCCATTCCTAGTGTAGAATAACATTTCATTAATTAATCCCTGCAGTTGGCAAACTAGAATCTAATTGGCTGTATTGATTTCGGGCAATCTCAACATTTTATGGCATATCATTTACCAGATCCCTCCTTGCTCTCAGCCGCTCTAGGCTTTGTATAATTGTACAAATGGCCCGAACAGGAAACAGAACAAAATCTGTATTATTGTTACCAGGAATGTAGAGTCATGAAGTCCAAATTGGCTTTAAGCCTTGATATTATATGTTGGTTCTTGTATGTGTTGGATGCTGTGTATTACTGCACTGAAAATCTTTGTATATATTCTATGGGGTATGCTTTGTAAGAGAGATTGCTTATGGACTAAGATAAATCCTGATGGTAAAGATGGCTGTCTCTGCTGAATCTAAAGGTTATCTCTACAAACATCTCTTTCTGGATCGGCAGATACATCATGACTGCCTTGGATTTCTGAGTGCTTCTTAGCCTATAGGTAAACATTGGGGTCGTTCTTACTTTATATAAAAAAGATTCTGAATGATGTTTGTTATTTTTGGGTCTAAATGTCATGTGCATTAAGCTGGGAACACAAGGCTCGATATATGAGCCGTTCGAGGTTCCCTGCAGCAGCGCGATGACGTCATCAAGCTGCTGCTCGACATCGAAGGAGCTGAAGGCGCAGCACTGTGTGTGTCTCCAGCTCAGCCGATGCTTTGCATGGAGAAACCGCGCTCTCCATGCAAAGCAATGGACATTGACTGTGATTTACACTCATGTCCAATATTACTGTTTTCAAGCGGGATTGGTTGATCCCATTCAAAAACAGGAATGGCCGCATTAGATATGGGCCAGATAGATGGCCATGAGGGTCACGGCACTCAAATCAGCCATCGATCTGGCCCATATCTATGTGTGTGTTCCCAGCTTTAGGCTTAGAGCATATGTTACAATATAGACCCCAGTAGGCAGACTTTCAGCAGTTAGATTGTCTAAAATAGATAAAAGTGGAACGAGAAACGACATGTTTAGTAACTAAAGTTTTGTTTCCCTGTTTGCTCGACATTTCTTCAAGCGGAAAAGGGTGGCCGCTATCGATTTGCTGAAGATCAATCCTAAACTGAATCCTAAACGGAATCGAACAGGAATCGACTTATGTATGGGGGGCTTAAAATTACCCATACACGGTTGATTTTGTGTTCAATTCCCGAATTCCGGGAATCGAACGCTGCCCATCTTGATTGTTCGATCTTGCTTGAACAAAATGTTGATTGACAGAGATCAAACATGTTGGTTCGCCACTATTTTGGATGGGAACACTCAATCCCCATCCAAAGTATTGCCCAGGGATCACAGAACAATTGTTCATTGATTGCAATGTAAGCACGTCGAGATTGATCATATAACAATCGGTCGGGAATCGATGCGTGTATTGCTAGCTTAAGAAGTGTGAGAAAAGTAAGCACACCCTCTTCAGGGCCTGACAGCTGTCATAGAAAAAGCATGGTCTATGCATTGTATTGATGGGAATCCGGACTATGGTAACCTTATTGGATAGTTCAATGTATTGAATAGATAGCAGAGTGACAGTGTGTAAGCTGATTTCAATGCAGGTGATAGATGTATAGTATAGTTTCTGAACATATACAAATTGTCAGGATTGGAGGTGTCTGTACACTGCCCACTAAGCCCACCAAGATTTGGACTGTTTCATGTCGTAGGAATAATACTATACACCATGGAGGTTGTTGCATTCTTGCACAAAGAGTTTAGGGTACATCCTGGAAATTACTATACTATAACATTGTTTTTGTTTGCACATAGACTTCATCATTTGTTTTATCCATTTTTATTTATTTCTATTTTAAAATTCACCATCCCATATTTTATCGGAGTAGAACTGTCCCAAAACTATGTTTTCTTTTTTCCCCTCAGATTGCCATCCCCTTTTTTTGATCAAATCTTGGGAGTTTGCTGTACTAATTGAGCTGCTGAAATATATAACAATAGCTGGGGGATTCTAGTTCTACTTTCTAATGATACAAACCATTGGTAGTCATCAACTTTCAGGAATAGCATGTTATATTCCAGAAATGCCCAAGTCCCTGGTGACTTCATCAGCTGTCAGCATAATGAGTAATTCTAACTCTTTGTAATTGTACCAGTCGCTAATACATCACACTAGACACAACATACTTCTACTAGGCCTTGTGTTTTCTGCAGTGTAGTGAAATATCAACTTTCCTGTGTCTGAAAGTGTCTCATCATGTATTACTAAAATTCTATTAGGCTGATAGATACCTAAAGTGTCTAAAGTCATGCCTTTGTCTTTTATTTGTTTAAGGAAATGGTTACAGCCATTATCAGCTTTAACAGCTGTCTGTGCCTCTGACGGGGAGATTGTCACTATTGTCAGCAATACAGAAAGCAACGGTCAATACAACATTTTACAGTTGTCACCAAAACAGGAATAGAGGGAAAAGCTTCCTCTAGGGAAAACTATTTCGGTGATAGCTTCCTATGTAGAAATGTTCCTATGCAGAAAAATCTCCCCAACAGGTTACAGAGGCGAGGAAATATTTTAGTGCCGTTTCTCCCACTATGCGGGATATGCGAGCGAAATATTTTAGTGCCGTTTCTCCCACTATGCGGGATATGCGAGCGCATTGGCCTCAGCTGTTCCTTGACAGCTTCGCCAGCACCTTCCACCCCCTGAACCCCACCCCCATTAGACGTCTTTGCGCAGGCACCCTCTCTCCGTGTCCCTACCAGAGCATTGTGAACTGTCGCGGGGGGTAGATGGAGGGTTGGGAGCCCCTGACCGGCCCCTGATCGGCTAGAAATGGCCATGGTATTAGATATGACAAAATGGCTTTCCCAATATAAATGGTTTGTCAGGAGTTAAATCACCATCAGCCAGTTTAGTTACAGGGATAGTAATGACATTTTCACAGCAGGCTACCTTTTATGGCTCCAGCATAAAAGTTATTTGTTCTGCATTGTGCCCTTTTAAAGCAAGTCTAGTTGGAGGAGAACATTTTCTACCTTCATTCTGGCTCCTACAAGTCACTGCAAGACATAGAGACAATATGTGCTGTCAGTGCTGTTTAGATCTACTGCGTAGTTAAAATATATTATAGATTTCAATAATGCAATAGGGAACTATGCGCTCAACTGAGTTACAATAACGTTATGCTTAGATGTGCATTAAAGGTGAGCTCTAGAGTGAACTTCGTTTTTTTGCCCAATCTTCCCATGATCTGTGGACAGCCCTTTACACTACTTTAGCAAAATCTGTGATATTTGGTTTAAATGATCAACCACTCAGCTTAAATATAAAAACAAGCATTTGTGACCATTTAATATTCAGGCAATTCTTTGGAAAGTCCTGAATAGGAGAAGAGACCTGTAAGATGAGGGTCTGTGGATGGTGACAAGTAAGCTCTCTTCTCTTCTGTCAGTGTCCTTTAAGCAGAGACGTTCTAAGTCTAAAGCCTGCCATACACGGGTTGATGCCCATGAGATAGATAAGCCATGGAGTCAACAAATAAACGCAAAGGGTAGGATGAAGTCAAAAAGTAAAGCAGATAGTACCCTAGCCAGTAAAATTTAGACAGATAATTAGACCCTTACCCTAGGTAGTGTATACCTAGGTTCTCTAGGTATACACTACCTAGGGTTAGGGTCTAATTATCTATAGATAAGCCATCAAGCTCAGTGATGATGTCATTGCTCTGAGCCTGATTTCGAGGGAGCTCAGGGTGCAGCACTGCTGCATGGCCACATTAGATACGTGATAGAAAGATGGCCGTGAACATGTACAACACTCGAACCGTACATCTATCTAGCGCATATCTATTTTTTTGAAAAACATGGTGAAATGATTTGGGGCAAACCAAACTTCAAGGACTATGCCTTATGCTGTTCATGTCCAGTATACACTAGATCATGAGTTCAATACTTTGTAATATGTTGTTGATTGTAAATGTATTAAACAACTTGGTGGAGAAAGTCCTAGAAAGACAAGGTAGAGTGGGGAAAGGTATACATAGGAAAAGACTAGATGAGGTTGGAAGGAAAGCACATTTCTGCAAAGGGAATGTTCTGGCCATCAAAGGTCTAGAGGAGAGGACTTTATGGAGACCATTAGGCAAGAGTCCGCTTAAGGTACTTGCTTCTTCTAATGCTTTATGGAAGAAGAAGTGTGCATGGAAATGGGCATTTTGCTTTCATGTCAGGATACGGATTTCTACAAATGTAGACCATGGGAATTTGCTGACTGGACATTTTGATACCATCGTGATTATGCAGATGTGAGGGTTCTAGAAATTTGACTTTGTAATGAACATGTGGTTAATTTAGTTTTGAATGTTAAATTATTTAAAAATAAAGTAAATAAAAGTTACTTTATTTCTGGCCTGCAGAAATTTATTGGAGGAAGTCAATATTTCCCTTACTGCTTATCAGTTTGAAACTCAGGAACCATGTCTTCCATATGGTGGCAGGAAGGAGTCCTCGGAAACTCTTCCAGACAACTTTAAAGTGACCCTCTTGTGCCCTGTATAGGCAAAGCATATGTTCACAGCCTTTCTGTCAGGAATGCAGGGTTTTGTGTGCTTGGTATTTCTGGTCTTTGATTATAACACCCAGGCATAACTGTCCTTAAAGCAGACCTACCACGTAGTAGGCCACTGCAGCTGCCAATAATTAGGGAAATTACTGCCCCAAAATAAATTTTTCCAAGTGCCCCTGTGGCTGTATGAGCTCATCCCTGCCAAGTCCCCCGGAGTTGTGACATCATCCTCACAGCCGCAGGACTTTCTGACATGGACCTGTCAGCAGTGGGGGTAGGAGTTGTTGAGTTGAGCATCCACTCCCGAAACCCTCCCCATTCTGCGCCCACCCTCCGTCTCTGGCAGTGGAGAGTGAAGCTCATCTCTGAATGAGTGCTGGGGGGAGGGGGCTAGGCTGTGGTGAATGTGGTCACAACCCCCCCAGATTTCGGGGAGGGGGGGCAGGTTGTAGCGGATGCAGACCGCCCCTGCTGGGTAGGGGTGCTCAAGTACTGGGCAAAAGTGGCTTTGGTTTGCCAGTACTAAACATGTTGGCTATGGGAATGAGGAAGATAGAATAGTAAGTACTTTTTTTTTTTGTAGATGTTTTCCCTGATGTAAATTGCTGACAGGTGAGTAATATGTCTATGTAATGAAAGGGTCTTTTTTATTTTGAGTTGACAACAGCTTTAAGGTCATGTAGCATGACATATAACAATGAAATGTAATATCTGTAAAAATTTAGTCGTGCAACACTAAAAGTATATAAAGTGTTCTCTTCAGTAAAGTGATGTAGCACTTTGTATAAACATAGGTGAGAGAGGTCTTGGAATGCTGTACTTATCAAGTGATGTAATATAGTTCCGTAGAAAGTAAAATATTGCAACTGGTGCTTTGTTGTAATAGATAACAGGTTGACCCCACTGATGAGTTTGCCTTTGTGGGGGTGGCTGGCATTTAACTGAGTTTTGTAGACAGTTCAGTCCACGTCCCAGTGTGTAAATTGACCAGTACAACTATGAGTTTATATTCTTCAAGTATATCTAATCTCAAAAACACAAAATGTTACAGCTTAACATTCCTTAGCTGTGATGTCTGCTATTAGGTTTTTCACCTAATAATAGAGAGAACACATTTCTTGTCTCACGGTGACACTGTATATATAATTATGGTTGTATCTACAAGACATATTTCAGTCATAATGAACAGTTATAATACCAATAGCATTCAGTATATTTATAAGACAAAAGCTTAAATCTAGTTTTCTAACTTTTAGTAGAACTATGATGCAACAAATTGAAATAATCATTCTACTGCAAGTATCATCTCTTTATATCCCTCATTGTCTATGTTAAGTTTCTTCTGATGTCAAATCAAGATGGCTTCCTTGACCAGTGGAATCAGACAACCATTGTGGTGGCATCAAATGTCACCATCTATTGCATTGCATCACTACTGCACTCCATATAGACTAAGATCTGTTTCTGATACGATACTTGGTGCTGAGCAATAATGACAACATTTAAGGTATGTTATTGAGGTGTAAAGGTCCCCACACGCATAACGAGTGGGGACCGACAGATGAGCTGTGGAGAGCACCATGAGGATATCATCACACTGCTCTCCATCAGTCACAGTATCGGCGGGCACCCTTTGTGTGCTGTCCGTTAGTTTGAACGGAAATTAGAAATTTACAGACATGTCCGTTCTCTGGCCGAGGTTTGGGGCGACAGGGATCTGTGGTCCCATGTGAGCACCCACAACTGGTGGCCAATTTTGCCGCACACAGATGTCTGCTAGCGTGCATGCATATCTGTCCCCTATCACATGCAAAATCATGTGTGGGGACCCTAAGGACAAGTTTATTGAATGCCAATAAGAATTGGATCATAAACGGTCTTTGACTGGGAAGCATAGCACATGCCAGCTTATATTATATGAAATACATGAATCTAGAACCTTCATATAGCAGGAAGAAGAATACACAGATTTATATTTTACATAATCAGGAGTAAGGAGGAAAAACTTCACATGTAGATGATAACTAACCCATTGCACCAATGTACCTACTTTTATCTTATTGAGGCCGTTATATTCAGGTTTTACTATACATGCCTTTACTGTAGAGACATCCAAGATTTTGAATCTGAGATCTCATTCATGTGCTGCCCTGTCGTACCGGATCAGATGAGCCAGACCTATGCAAGATTTGAAGCTTCCTCCTGTGCCAAATGTGCCAACCATATTCCATCATCTTAGCATTTGTCCCATAATTACTAACATATTTCAATGTAAAGTAATACTTCATCCAGTCTTACAGTGTTAATTGCCAGTGGTTGCTAGCTAAGCCATGCCAAAGTACAGAGAAAGAAACAATAATTGGGAGAGAATGATCCCTTAATCCTTGCTCAACAAAGTGTGTGTGTTTTTCACATTACCTTAAATAACCTCCTTTGGAATGTTAAGATATAGTTTTAGATCTGAACCACGGACTATTGCAAATTCATTCTTATCTTCTTCTGATATTGGAATTCTGATCTCAGCAAAGACTTCATATTTATAGTTTTTAAATTTATCTGCTTCTTGTGCATTATCATATCTTCTGTGCAGATTGCCTAAAGCCCCCCATACACCACATACAATTACCATGCAATTTCTGTACAACCAACTTTTCTTCTACCAAAACCATGTAATATGAGGACCTTTCTACACCTTCCAATCACTATGTATTCTATCAGGGAGGTCACTATACTACATAGTTGTTGGTAGGTCTCATGGAAATTGTATGGAGGAATCTAAAGGTGTATGGGGGGCTTTAGTTTACTAAAGTAGTTACTAAATAGACAATCTTATTCAGATCTACTCAAGCTAGCCATACACACATCAACTTTGGCTTGACTCTGACGCTGAGCTAGCCATACATGTATAGTTTCTCCTGTGAACAATGAACAATTGTAACGTGGTTACGTCACCACAATGAACTATTGTTCACAGATCATTCGGGGAATCGATGCTCGTCACCTTGGAGAATTGATCCCTGGCTGATACTTTGGTTTGGGTTGATCCATCCAAAGTAATGGGAGTCAAACAGGGAGTTTCAACTTGTCAGATCCCTGTTTGATCCGATTTCAAGGTGGGCGCATTCAATTCCCAAAGGATCGTCGAGGAATGATCACTTTAAACATGCACATCGATCGTTCTAGAATCGACCACAGAATCAATACGTGTATGGCTAACTTAACATTGATGAATGTTACCACCACATGGCGTGATAGATTTAAAACTGCTGACTGCTTTTCTTTTTTTTTATAATCTTTTTATTAACATTTTAAACAATTTTACAAACAGCCCTCAAAAAGGGAAAATAGATAAAGAAACATAAATAAGGCGGATATAGTACACACTTTGGCAGCTAAGATGTGTTTTGAGCAAAGAGGAGTACTTCAGGAAGAAATGCTGCTTATTGAAGCCCCCCATACACCTTAAGATCGATCCATACAATCTCCATTAGATCTACCAACAACTATGCAGTATAGTGACCTCCCTGATAGAATACATAGTGATTGGAAGGTGTAGAAAGGTCAGCATATTACATGGTTTTGTTAGAACAAAATTTGATTGTACAGAAATTGTATGGAAAGATTGTAAGGTGTATGGGGGCCTTAAGGCAATACATAAAAAAGGAACTAAACCGTTTACATTGAAAACAAACCATCTATATAAAGGCAGGTACGAGCATGAGCTCATCATGTTGTGATGTGGATCTTCAGAGAGATTTAGTACAAAGTAAAAAGGGGGGGGGGGGGTATTTGACTGGAACAGAAATATTGCAAATAGTGCCAATATGGTGTCCTGGGTAGGCTTCAGATATCTAGCTTTTCTAAAATCTTGTTTGCATGCTCCATGGTACCATCCGATACAAATACATCCAATACCTAGAAAACCCATCAGATATTTGTCACGTCACTGTGCCACGATCGATTGCCGGCAAAATGAACGGGGATCCAAACTTGTATGGCTAGCTTTACTTCTCTTCTCTAAACTAAGTCAATAAAAGGGAAAATCTGAACCGTGTATGGCCACTTTTAGAACTATGTTGTGTGCAGGCCTAACTTAATAAAACAAATTAATTCTATCCATAGATTTCCATAGTTGGATTAAATCTAAGAGATTGTACAGAGTTAAATAAATGGTCAGCAACATCACTGATGCGTCAGGCCCACAGTTATTATTATTATTAACTGGTATTTATATAGTGTCAATATTTAACATTGTGCTGTACATTAAATTAGAGTAAGGGCTTGTTTCCATTATATGTTGGGACCCCTCCGCTAAGCATATACGCTTAGCAGGGGTCCCGTCGTATCCCACAGACTTTGCCTGCCGGCGGATGGTCTGTTTACACATCCGCCGTTGTAAAGGCTGAACGTACTCGACTACGTTCAGCCTTACACCGGCGGATCGGCTCGGCACAATGAAGACAGACCCTCCACCGAGCAGGTAAGTCTATCTGTTACGTTGGGACCTCCCACGAGGGGTCCCAACGCAATGGAAACATAGCCTTAAAATGCAACACACAGGTGCAGGTCCTTGGGTTTATAATCTAAGAGTGTGATTATATTTGGTCCGTGTGATTTAAAAAAAATAATAAAGAAAAAACTGTGAGATCTTAAAACTGCCATTTGATTACACGTGGTATAACCCAATGCATTCTGATTGATATGAAATCTTGAGCCATATTTCCACCACATGCTGGTGGTTCCCTTATACTGTAAATGTTGACATTTGACACAATATTGCTCTCTTAGTATATTTTTGCAGTCAGGTTGAACTCTCGGTGAAATATAACAATTAATATAAAAGCCAAAAGATGTTCCCACAGTTATTTACAAGAGACTGTGAAAATAGGGTAGGGTCAAAAGCAGATAATGTTTCCCCATGCAAAAACCATCTATCGCTCGTTAGCTTTAGCAAAACCTGAATTTCTTATTTTAATTAAAAGTAAACATAATGTGAGAATCAACAAACATTACGGCATTCTGATGAGGCAACATTATGCTCCAAGCTTAAAAACAGAAAAGAAAAACAAGGGTGAGGTAATGAGACCATTTCTCGTGCATTATTAGCAATCGCATATAAATTATGTCATCTAACACCTTGAGGGTGTGAGGATTTATTAATAACCACACCTTTCATATTGGGTATTAGGGGAATCACACTCAGATTAAATATGATTGTTATTTTCCCTATTGTAGATGCAAGAGTTTAATGTATATGTCTCAGGAAAAATAATGCCATGTCTTCACCTGTTTATCCACCCTTCCAAGTCAACAACAGCTTGCTGCTGATTGGTGTAAATGTTACTATTGCAAAAAATGTTACTATTGCAAAAACAATATTTACTAAAGAATTGTTCCTGAACGTGGGAAATATTCACCTAGAATAGAATACCCCGCCGAATACAATGCTTGTACAATATTGGATGATTGATTGTTCCACCCCCATTCACCGATTGCCTTGAAATGTTATAATTTACCTTGCAGAGTAAATATGTTCAACTCCTTTAATACATTAGCAGCAGTGTTTCTATAATATAATTGATAATCAGATATGATTATCCAAACTATAAGGTTTTGTCACAGAAAGGAAGCAGCATGGGGTCCATCTGTACTTTTTCCCATGTTGCAATGTTTGCACATACAGTGACTTGTTTGGGAATATTTCATGCATGTGAAGTATATACATACTGTATGTATATGATCTCTGACTCACTTAACCCTTTTGTTATGGCTAAACTGTGTCAGTTGCTTTTCAGTTGTCTACCCTGTTTCCCCGAAAATAAGGCACCCGTACATTTTTGGATCAAGCTAAAATATAAGGCATCCCCCCCAAAAAAAGACACCTCCAAAGATACGGTACTGTAACTCTGGACAGGGGGGATCAGAGGGGGCAATCAAAATGACGCAGGAGGATCAGAATGGGTTACTCTGGGTTACCTCTGAGTCTCCTGTGCCATTTTGATTCCCCCCTCTGATCCCCCCTGTGTCATTTAAAGTGATCCCTCACCCTGATACCCCAGTGCTGTATTCTTCTTCATGGAAAAATAAGACATCACCCAAAAATAAGACGCAAGGGCATCATTGGGAGCAAAAATAATATAAGACGATGTTTTTTTTAGTACTATTATATATTATATATATATTTTATTATTACTATTTTATTACTACCACTATTACGGTATTACTATATTTATATATGTTTTCTATAAAAAAAATTTGAACAGGGAGGTTGGCAGTAAGTAGACGTTCAAACATCAAAGAGCAGGGTGACTCTGCCTGCACATCCTGCAGGACCTTCAAAGCAAAATGCTATTCTAATATTTAACACTATGCTGATGGGCAATCATCTTTAATGGTAGTGTCATGGGGAAAGCCAACCATTTACCTCTAGGAGTGAAGGTTTATAGGGAGCAATTCCACAGACGTGGGTAAATAGCATCTTAGTGATTATGGCAAGCTGTCTACCTGAAGTACCATGAAGCTCATTCACACCAGCGTGTTGTAGTAGAGAACAGCAATTAAGCAAGTTAGTGTACAAGTATGTACAAGTTGGCACATTGCCTTTCACTTTGACACATCAACAGGGCGCCTTGAAGAAGAAAAATAAGTATGCCCTATGCAATTTGTGTGCCATTTTGATTTGGCTGCCTAATGCAGTGTGCTTTGTTTTGAATTAAGTACATAATGCCTAATAACACCAACTGCCTTTGTATTGCCCCAGATGTTTTAGATGCAAATGTATGTTAGATTGTGTTGATTGCACATTGATGTGTATGTGATGGTCATTATTTTGGATGGATGTGTTAAAATTTCGCCTTATGGATTTGTGGTCTGATCCTGGCATGTTTGGATCTTTAAAGAATACATTCTATAAACTTCCATACATTTTTCAGATCCCGAATTTAAACTCTAGCATTGTTGTTTATTAGGGAATTAAACTCCTAGTTGACAAGGAACATTTCACTAAGAAGAAGCATGTTTTTGGCACGTGTATTTGGCTTTATTGCAACACATGTAACTTGGTAGTGTTCATCCCTTAAAAGGCAAAAAGGATAGTGCAAATAAACACGAGCGCTGCAAAGAAGATATTTAAGTAATGACCCATCATTATCTTTCATTAAAGCTGCATGTTAATACTTCCTGCTATTGAACTGTGCGGTTTCCTTGGTATTTTGTTAACACAAGATGTTAGGAAAGTGTTTCGGAGTGAAGGCAGGCTATCGTTTCAACCCCGAGCAAAGCTTTCCTGAAAATCTGTTAAGAAGTTCAGTAGCCTGTAACTTATTCTGATTACATTAAAGAGCCACTGACACTGCTTAAACCTTTACATTCTCGTGTGCTGATGTCAGGCCTATCTAGGGCTGTCGTCATTTTTCCTAAGAAAAGTCTAATTATGGATGCTTTATAAACTGTTTATCTACCATGATACTTCTCTAAGTTGTGGGTGAAATATGAAATGGAGCAGATCCTGAAAATATGTCCATTTTATAAATCTAAATTGGATTAGCATAGCTGTTAGCGCATGGATTATTCTCCCTCGACCATTATTTGTCATAAATGAAATATGAATCCAAGGTATGGTATGGATATACTAGTATAAACTCTTGAAGATAAACCCTGGTACTGCAGGACAAAGTAAGATGAATGAAACAATATTATTTGATAAAGTTATAGACCTACAAGGTTGATGTTTACCCAATGATAATAGAGGTCATTGGTTACAATCTTTTTGTGACAGGCAACAATTCCACCAAATACAAAATGGCAGAAAAGAATGGAGTGTAGCAGTCAAATAGGAAACATTACTTACTACAATGCCTGGCCAAAAAAAAGTTGCCACCAAAAAAAAGGTCACACTGTGGCATTATTTCGATAAGCTTCTGCAATGTTACAAGATTTATTTCCATCCCGTGTTGCATTAACTTTTGACTAAGATCTTGCATTGAGGATGGTAAAGTCTGACCGCGGCGCAAAGCCTTCTCCAGCACATCCCAAAGATTTTCAATGAGGATAAGGTCTGGACTGTGGTGGCCAATCCTTGTGTGACAACGATGTCTCATGCTCCCTGAACCACTCAGGGGTCCTGAAATTGTCATCTTGGAATAGGCCTGTGCCATTAGGAAGGAAAATATCCATTGATGGAATTACCTGGTCATTCAGTATATTCAGGTAGTCAGCTGACCTCATTCTTGGAGCACATACTGTTGCTGAACCTAGACCTGACCAACTTCAGCAACCCCAGCCCTATTTGCTTAGTTGAATCTGAGTTAATTGAATGAACTTTCTTTTTGGCCAGGCAGTGTATTTGCTGTATTTCTAACATACAAATTAAACATTATTCAGTTAAAATGACCCATCTAGTATATGTATCTAGGTGTGCACTCAATGGGCTGAATATGTAATGTATTTTATGCGTCAGAAAATGATCTCTTCTATGACAGCGACCTTTTAATTATAGTTAATCAGAGATCTGGTTGTTGCAATTGCAGGTAATGCAATGTAAATGTATCTGGTTTAATACTTGAGGCTAGAATGGTGGGATCAAGCTGTCTGATCAATTTTATACAATCCAATTTTGTTTTACAAAACCATGTACTACGAGGGCCTTCTTTCTAAACTTTCCAATCAATATGTATTCTATCAGGGAGGCCTCTATACTATGTTGTTATTGGTAGATCTAAAGAAAATTGCTCAGACAGCTTGAATTGAGTGTGGAAGGCTTAATAAATCAGGCCAAATCTGGTGCAATAAAGCTGTGTACATCTTCAATGTCAAGCATCTGTATAGCTGTTGGAGGCGGTCATTCAGAGATCCAGCCTGATGGATCTTTTAATGGTCACTGTTTCTTATAAGTGAGGAAGCAACAGGATGCCACTTTTTCATCCATCTGCTTCTTTCTCCATAGAATAGGGCTGTTGGACTAAATCTGAACGTCTTTACAATAGTTCAAGGTTGCAGGCTGGTGGTTAGGTTACAAATGGCTTATGACTTCCACCGTTAATTGACAATGCACGCTGGTGATCCAGCCAACTGTCCACCTGTATCAAAACCATCCTAATGTAATTGTCCAATGTGCAGGTTAGAGGCAAGGGTGTTTAGAGCACTTTAACAACATATCCCTATCATGAGTGATATATTCTTGTTAATGTAAGCACATGAGAGGTGACATGCAGAATATTTTCCACTGAAGCTAATATTAACAGACTTCATTTCCTTGCTTTTATAATGACATGATGCCATTGTTATGTAGGTAACACTGAATAAGCTCCGAAAGGCATGTGTGTGGTCTATTTAGTCTCTATAGGAGCCACAAAATGATGTATCATAGCTTGAATTTGATATCCTTTAAATTCTTTACGGCTGGCCAGAAATAGAAACCCATATGTTGGAATCAGAGATTGTAAAAATTCATAGTATTACCAAATTTAGACTTTTATTGTTTGCAAACGCTATGCAATTACAATTCACAAAATGAGCTTACTCATTTGATACATTTCTCAAACATGCTTGAAGACAAACATATTGTGAACAATCAATGAAAAGGAATGTTTGCTAACCTTTAAATTCTCAAGTTCCAAGGTTAACTTGTGTATGATCTAAGCCGATCTAGTGACCCACAAAATTAGATCCAGCTGTCTTAACTCTGACTGAGCTGACATCACTTGCTTCTGATTCTGTCTTTTGATGGCTTGTAGACAATATATTTGTCAGTTAATGCCAGTTAAGGGTTTACAATCATAAAAATATAAAAATAATGATCAAATTTCATAGTGTGAATTTAAAGATGCAGCTTTCTTGGGTGATGAATAAACATCATCTAGCTCATTATTCTTCAGTTCAGGCAGTTGTTAACCTCCAGATTAGAGCAACCAGTTTCTGATCAATCTGCATATGCATTTGTGCAGATCAATCATTAATCGATCTTTGGGGAATCAATGGCTCCCCACCATGAGCAATTGACCTGAAAAGCTTGAAACTGCACAAGGGGAGGATCAAACCAAGATGGTAAATCCCTGTATGATCCGCAAAACTTTGTATGGGTCAAACAGGAATCCATGTGTCAGTGGCACACATCTCGATTCCCATTTGTTTTGCAGGCGACTGCAAGCAGCGTGGTGATGTCAGATGCGATTCATCAAAACATGTAAGCTAGCTTAAAGCAGGGTGCAGATGGCTCGATATTCGAGCCGTCTGATGTACCCTGCAGCAGCATGATGACGTCATCACGCTGCTGTCAGATATCCCGGCCCAGTCAGATACCCCGGCTCAGCCGAGCTTTGTCTGGAGACCTGCTGTCTCTAGGCAAAGCATCGGACATCGGCCGTAATTACAGTCATGTCCAATAAAGCTGTTTTCGAGCTGGATTGATTTGTCCTGCTCGAAAACAGCAGTGGGCGCAGATTATATGGGTCAGATAGATGGCTGTGAGCGCGCACGGTGCTCGAAGCGGCCATCGATTTGACCCATATCTCCACGTCTGTACCCTGTTTTACTCTTTTCTGCATTTGCAGATATCGAGCTAAAAAAAACAATGAAAAAAGCCCCAGAGATGTCCGGTGTAATATCCAATAAAGTTTTGCTGGCTTCCAGTTCAGTATATATTTGATCAGCAATTCCTATATTGCTTTGGAAAACCCCCATACAGCAAAACAGATGTGACAAATATGTTTAGTTTGATAGGAAGGTCTTCATTCCTGGGATTCCCATGTCTAATTATTTGCTTGTGCTATTTGCTTATTCTAGAGTTTTGACCTTTCGTTGAATCTTAGTTTGATGCAGTCATATACACTTACATAATTGACATTTTCTGAAAAATAATGACTAATCTTTGCAAGTCTTCTCATTTCACCATAAAAAGTCAAGCTGGTATTCTATTTTTTTCAATTAATTTAACTTTTAACTTTCTTTCTATTATTGTTTTACCCAAAGTCAGGAAGATAGTAGCAAGTGGGATTCCTAGCAATGATCTGAGCAAAGTTAGATAAATATACTGATCTTATGGACATGACTATTAGTCGATAACTTTATTGTACTTGTTAACTGTAATTGTTAACAATATTTTTTTATAAAGTGTATTCTATTCAAATAATAACTGTCATTTAGAAGGGGTGGTAGTGATGAAATTGTAGGACCCATATCTAAGTTTTCTAATGTATCCTGTATATGTTACAGCTAGCTAAGTTATTTTTTTTATTAATGATGAAAACCATAGCCTATCCAGGCCACCTCCACAGGTATAATTAACTTTATGGAATTTATATTCGCACAACATAACCACCATGATCGAGTCATCATGGAACATGTTAAGACAAGTGAGGTATAGGTTGTCCAAGGGGATGATAGGAGGTAAAAAAAATTAAATTGAGAAAATTGAGGAACCACACAGTTGTTGTTCTACAATCTCATACTTAGTGTCAGAGTGTAAAGTTGCTAATTCCACAATGTACATGTCTAAAGGTGTGAGCTGTAGTAGGAGCTATGTTCCAGAAGGCCCAAGATCTGACCTTAGTTACTTACATTGATGGAAAACACTACTAGTATATGAAAAGTAGTATTGTTCCAGGAAATGATGTCTTTATTTGATAGAAATCCTTTATTGACAAAAAGAAGGGGGCTTGCACATAAAATCACAAGTATACTTATTGAAGCTTAATCTAAATGGAGCTGGACACCAACACAGAATATAGATAATCATATTTATAAACAGCTGTTGGCCAAATAGGAATATAAATGTTGAATCCATGAATCTACAGTTATTTGTTTAAATGTATCCATCCTTAAATGATGAGAACCCAGACCTTATTGGAGTGCTGGGTAGATGACAATTCTAGTCACATCAATTACTTTTTAAATTAAAGATTTGATCTCTACCAGAGATAATAAGATGATACCAGAGTGGAACCACTATAGATATTAGAATAGACCATACACCATACACATTAGATCACTCCATACAATTTCATTTAGATCTTCCAACAACTATGTAGTATAGTGTCGTCCCTGATAGAATGCATAGTGATTGGAAGGTATATATCACTGCTCTGTAGTTCCGGGTCCTCCCTGATAGAATACATAGTGATTGGAAGGTATATATCACTGCTATGTAGTGTCGGGTCCTCCCTGATAGAATACATAGTGATTGGAAGGTATATATCACTGCTATGTAGTGCTGGGTCCTCCCTGATAGAATACATAGTGATTGGGAGTTATATATAACTGCTATGTAGTGCCGGGTCCTCCCTGATAGACTACATAGTGATTGTAAGGTATATATCACTGCTATGTAGTACTGGGTCCTCCCTGATAGAATACATAGTGATTGCGAGGTATATATCACTGCTATGTAGTACTGGGTCCTCCATGATAGAATACATAGTGATTGCGAGGTATATATCACTGCTATGTAGCGCCAGGTCCTCCCTGATAGAATACATAGTGATTGGAAGGTATATATCACTGCTATGTAGTGCCGGGTCCTCCCTGATAGAATACATAGTGATTGGAAGGTTTAGAAGGTTCCTCATATTACATGGTTTTTGTAGAACAAAAGTTGATTGTACAGAAATTGTATGGTTATATTGTAAAGCTAGGCATGCACGGTTCGATTTTAGCATGATCGATCTTTGATTAAATTTTAGATCATGAGCATTTTATTGTACACTGTTCGTAATCGAATCCAAAGTAGTACCACGTGGTAGGTTCGATCGTAATACAACCAAAATCAACTATTTTAGTTTTGATCACAAAACATAGGAAAGAGTCATATATAAACGTGTTCAACTGATACAATCAACCCAACCAACAAACAAAATGCTTCGATTTTAGTTTGATCGTTGTACAATCTGCAAAAATTTCCAATCACTTTTTGACCAATGTTTTGATTGACATCTAACAATTTTCGCCGATCAAACCATGTGTGCGAACGCTACAATTTAATGCCTACATGTATGCCTACCTTCAGGTGTATGGGGGCTTTTACAATACATTCTGTATTGTTAACAGAAAAGATCTAAAAGATTCTGGACTTTGGGACCATAATGAAAAGATAAAAAAGATAATTTTGCCTAATAAGGAAGAGTGATGTTACACTCCTGGATGACTGCCAAATCTTAGATGCTCATCTTGTTTACATAAGTTGCACACTGGTGGGTGGGAAATGCCCCATAGTAGTTGTGTACACATAATCTATATCTATTTGTACGTATGGTAAAAAAAACATATTATTGGGACACAATTGTTTTCTTTAGTCTTGCTGTTTAGATTTATTTGGCATATCATTTACAGCAATTGTGCTTATATATCAACAATGGTGTCCTCCCACATGTGCAAGTATCCCATACCTTGTTCATGAAATTACCCTAATATCATCACAGAATATGGCTGTGAAACTCATAAGAAGCTGTTTGGTCCTTAAACTTTTTCCCCAAAAATTTCAATTGGATTTATGAGGTCACAGAACTCTTTTTTACTTTATGTTCATGGGAAACAAACTTCAAACTCAGCTTCTGTGTTTCATAAAACAATAAGTTTCAAATTGAATATGTTATCTTATTATTAAGATAGGAAAGGCTCCCAAACATCTTTTTATTTGTTTTGTTTACATATGTTTACATAATAATTAGGGGTGTGGCCACTAAACTTTGATTGGGGAGTCTTTGGCAAAAATTATTATTATTTTTATTGTTTTATTAATTTACATGTGTTTAATTGATATACACGCTACAGCACTTTTTTGGTAACAATGTTGTACACCAATAAACATACACACAATTACAACTTCACTAGCATTCTTTGATGATTAGCTCTACAGAAGTCTGTTAAATGGAATAAAACTCAGTACTTCTCAGCTTTGCACTTTCTCATTTTTCATCAGTCTCTTAATTTCCTGATGACATCATGGAGGATAATGCTTTTCCTTTTCATAGGCAATATAGAGCTTTGAAATGCAGGTATCACCGTACGTTATAGAATGTGAGGACAATGTGCTTAGGGAAGGGGTAGCAGTGAAACTAAAAGATAATATTTCTTATCTTAACAATTTCTTTTCTCTTGTGGCTGAGACAACAGATGACACGACCAATGAGCTGCTGCTCTGTGACACAGATGTTTAACATATGTAGATTGATGGGTCGCTCCCAAGTACAATGTAATCAGTTGGGTATGATGTTTCATGTTGTTATGTGTTGTTAGGGAGCGTAAATGTCGTAGTCAAGCTCTGCTTTTCTTCTGTCCTTACTGTGGTCCCCATTAACTAGTTTCTGTTTTAAGGATATGGCTACCAGAAAATAAAAATAGAAATTGTATTCCTAAAGGAAACAAGCATCTGAAGGTTTCATCTGGTAGATGGAAATCAACATGAACAAACATCTCCCTATAAGCTTCTGTATTTCTTAGACCTTCTTAATGCCACTTTTTGCATGCTTTAGAACAGTGGTTCTCAACCTCTCTCCCTCGGGGGTTGAATGACCATTTCACAGGGGTCGCCGGGTTCACTGAAAACATCAGCGCTGCTGCTTGTAAACTTTCTTGTGATGCCCAAAAGAGGGATGTGAAGATAGGAGAGAGTGTAACACCCCCATCCCTCCTAACTTAAAGGGGAGGTGGCATTACTCTCCCTTCCAACTTCTCACCCTTCCCGGGGGGGGGGGGGGGGGCATAACACTTACCCTATAACCCCATCTGGAGCATTGAAATGACACCGAACATCAGCACTTCCGCATTCCAAATACAGGATGAGACACTTCTGGATCGCAGATCTAAAAAGGTTAAGAACCACTTCCTAAGAGCAACAGATTGCAGTGTTTTTCCATGGTACTGCACCTTCCCAGCCAACTCTTTCCTTTTAAAAATACATAAATAAATAACCCCTCCCATGCCAACCACCAGCCAATACAATATTCATTATGAACATGGGTAGGACTATATTCGCTGGTTTCAGCAGTGACATCAACTTCAGTTTCTAAGATTCCTGGAGAGACTTTTAAAGTTACTTTCCAAAGTTTTTAGTTATTAAAAGCAGCATGGTACATTCCAACT
Organism: Ptychadena robeensis; assembly: GCA_036250615.1. Lineage (NCBI taxonomy): Eukaryota > Metazoa > Chordata > Amphibia > Anura > Ptychadenidae > Ptychadena > Ptychadena robeensis. The sequence goes on from CM070032.1 coordinate 186,488,733, forward strand.
GTTTGAAGATCCAGTCTGTTACACCCATGATTCAACAAAGAAGGAGGGATTGCTTCAGAGATGTGTGATATGACAGTGGAAAAGGACTCCAAAAACATTCTAACTCGACCTTATCTTCTAAATATCAGCATAGGTTTTCAACCTCCAATAAACCAGGAAAACCCAGAATATTTTCCTTTTTTTAAGGAGTTCTGCCAATTCAGCCTCTTAGAACTATTACCAGCTTGCCTGATACATCAGGAGTTCTGGTCAAGAACAAGAACGTGAAAAGATGACTAAAGAAAACAATTTCTATACATACAACAATGGCTGTCTTAATGTTTAATTTAGTTAATATTGTCTACGCAAACAGCTAGTTATGCAAAAAATCCAGTCCCTAAAACATGGCCATCTAGAGCTTGAAATCCCAAGTGTGGCTCAGGGTATATTTAGATTACCAAAAGCAGTAATCGTGAGCCACATTAGGGATTACTTGCCTTGTGGACTTTGTGCTCTAGGATGTATCCGGCGTCTTCTTCCTAGATCCATGTCCCCAGCATCTGTTATGACCCTCGCCATTTGCCTGTATTGAAATGGAGGCATTGGTGTCCAAAATCCTCAGATGTGGGTTTGGGGGGTTGGTGGGCTAGACTGAGCAGAAACAATCATATCGCCAAGTAGATTAATTGTTTTCTTCTAGGGAAGAGTAATAAATACAGTAGAATAGAATAATGGCAAAAGCAAACTTTGCCACTCACATTCTTCTGATCTCAATGATTTGAGGATGGAGTTAGATATTTAAAAAGAGTATATCCACAGATATAGACAATTGAAATTGTAGATCAATTAATTATAACCAAGTTTGAATACAGTTTACCCACATCAACCCGCCTCAATACCTTTTTAATGTTATGGAAAACCATAGTGTATGCTGGTTATTCATCTATCTCCACTGTTATAACCAATAATTAGTATTTCCAATGATGTCCTTTTTTACTTTATCTTCTCTTGACTCAGTAAGTTCAATGACTATATAACTGACAATTGAAATAATGTTTCTTTTTTGCATGTAGCTAGGGAAATTCATATTCGGTTACTGCTCAGCTATTTTGTACATTTGTCCAACTCTTCTAAAATGGCTGTGTGGAGAAACTCAAAACAGATGTTTTAATATGAAAAAAGATTTGTTCCCAGAAAAAGTGCTGTGCCTGTGGCTAATGATGTGGAGCATAAAAGGAAAAGTATTTACATCCATCAGTAAACTACCTTAAGGCTTCATGCAAAGCTGTTTTCTCTTCAGTTACATGAAGATAACATCTTACATGTGTCACCCATAAGCAAGAACTTTGCACTTTATATTCTTAGAACGTTGTAGCAATCGACCAGTGAGACTTGGGAATTCCATAACAACACCACTGAAAAGGTTTATCTGGTATATAATTTTATTTGAATTTTCCTTACTAAAAAACGACAAATACATAATACTCACCTGTCAGCTGTCTTGATCTGGGTAGACTTGTACCCGAACCAAAAAGTCACTTTGGTTTACCTCTTCCTGTTTCCTGCAACACTAGCCAGACATCTCTCTAAGATGGCCGTTGGAGCCTCTTAACTTTTTCAAGTCTTTGCTCTGCTCTGCCAATCCAGTGGCCCGTGGGGAACTTCCTTTGCCTTTCACTTCAGCCTGGCCCTCATAGACTGTAGGGGCAGAACCTTTCCTGGAGGCAGGTGAAGCCTAACCCTTCAGTTATGTGGTGGACTGCTTGGTGCAAGAGGACTACCCTCTCAAGTCCTCTCGTGCCAAGAGTGCACCACACCATCACCATATATTCAGATTCTTAACCTTTCAGTTACGTTTTTTATTTAAACCCCTGCTCTGCCCTATTATTGGCACTTCTGAATTTATTTTTGTCACTGATGACCTAAACGCAAAGAAATACCTGGATATGTTCTACCAAATCTGAGTTTTCTCTACAGAGAATTACAGAAATATGTAACCTGACTTGGGTGCCAAAAGTATTGGGACATACCTCTAAATAATTCCAATCACTTTCATGCCCGCATGTATATAAAATTAGACATCTACGTATGCTCAGAGTATACCAAACAAACATTTTGAGGAACATATCCATGGGACCAAAAAATACCTGATCTGAATGTGCATGAGAAGCATTTTTTCATTCTTTAAGAACCTAAATAAGAGATTTATAAGGTCTACTTGGATTGGAATCTGTTAAACAGAGAAACAGAAATTTTTTCTGGTTTTCCTGTTATAAAAACTCTTATTGTGCGTCTTATAGTCCGAAAATGCGGATTTTAAATTGCAGTTAAAATGACAAATTTTGTAGGCATGGTCAGCTGTTGTCATCATGAAAAACCCACCCTGATAAAGTTTATAGAAGAATTTTAATATTAGGATTTACATATATTTAAATTTCCTGTTTAGTTGGGAAGAGACAAATAAGGTTTTGCATGAAATATGAGGGGAGATCCCAATTTCCCTTTGTATAATGGAAATCAGGCTGTTGCATCATTAGGATTCCAACAGTGACTCCAGTATATCCCCTGTAGTGTTTATTTTATTTTTAGACATTCATTTCATACAAAAGTATTCATGTACAGAAGCATTTTCCTCTCTACCGAAACCACAGGCCATGCCATTGGACAGCAGGCTGTATGCCCCAGAGCCTTGTTACTGGATGGGAAAATTAACAAGTATTTTCAAAATGGAAAATACAGACTAATAAGTAGCGATAAATCAGCCACAAGACTCCACATCTGGAAAGTTAAATAAAAATAATATGCTGATACAAGTAGGAAAGATTCCCAGCAATGAGCATTCATTGTAACTGTTTCTAGCAGTCCCTATGTATCTACTGCTGTGTTGTGGTTGTGCCTCAGATGAGTCATTATTGTTCAGTAGAACTTTGTTCAGAAGTGGCTGCTTTATGGTGGCTGGGAAAGTAATAAAACAAATATTTTCCCTAAGCTTGCATGTCATACAATACACAAGCCCCCATAGTGCAGCTGGAATAGTTTGGAAGTTTTAGGTTCTATTCACACCTTTGCATTGCAATGAGTGTGTTAACACAAGCAACAGCACACATGGGATACATGCGTTGTAATGTCAGTCATTGTAAATCGTTTTTAAATCATTATTCTTTGGCTAATTTATGGGGTCGGTTTTCTTTTTATGTATGTGTTTTCTGGGATGGCACAGCATTGTGGATTTTATGGGCTATTCACATGTGCCACGTTGTGTGCTGGCCACACATGTGTTGAGTGTGGTGTAGTGCACACGGTATGCAGAAATTTAATTTTTTTCTGTTACATTTTGATTAGCTATTGACTAACTTTTTAGACTAGCTTAAATTTGGCAACCATCTCTACTTTGGATCCATAGCTTTAACTTGGCAAAGTCTAGAATGACACAGATGGCACAGTCTAGAATGCTGTTATTGATATTAAACTAAGATGGAAATTTAAATGTTAAATGTACACATTTGGTACTTGTAGTATTATCTGTATATATAGTATACATGTGTTTGGTCAGAGCCATTTCTAGCCTGTCAGGGTCTTTATGCAAGTTCATGCTCAGGGCCCCTGTTGACTGAAGTAGCGAACAGCCACCCACTCCACCTTCTACTACTGTCTTTGTGCTTTTGAGGAAACGAGCAGCCGACCAGGGGGTGCTATTGATGGAACAAGCAGCCCACCACTGCTACTTCTACTACTGGGGTTGTGCAATTGAGGGAACAAGCAGCTGAGTGGGAGTGCTATTAATGGAGTGAGCAGCCGACCACTCCTACTTCCACCACTGGGGTTGTGTTATTAAGGGAACAAGCAGCTGAACGGGGGTGCTATTAATGGAGTGAGCAGCCGACCACTCCTTCTTCCACTCCTGGGGTTGTGCTATTGAGGGAACAAGCAGCTGAGCGGGGTGCTATTAATGGAGCGAGCAGCCGACCACTCCTTCTTCCACTACTGGGGTTGTGCTATTGAGGGAACAAGCAGCTGAGCGGGTGTGCTATTAATGGAGCGAGCAGCCGACCACTCCTCCTTCCACTACTGGGGTTGTGCTATTGAGGGAACAAGCAGCTGAGCGGGTGTGCTACTGATGGAATTAGCAGCCGACCATTATCCGTTACACCACCCCCGTCGGTTCTTGCGTGACGAATATGTGCGCTAGTTGTCGGTGCCGGGGACCACCGGGGGACCACACACATTAGGCATTGCGGGCCTTGTGTCTGGTGCCACTTTACCATGTTTTTGCCTAAATGCGGAAAAACCATACTGGTCGTGTATTTGGCGCACCCACATTAACTTTCAATGGACACCTCATGTTGTGTTCGTGCCCCCACACGATAGGGATTTTAGTACACAGAGGTGCACCCATTGTACATAAATGGGAGCTACCACTACAGTTTTGCCACATTAGACTAACTCTATGGCTGGCTGCAGAACGTTGAGCTGCACGGTTCGTGTTGTTGAATTGTCACTATCAGCTGTAGAGTTGGTCTGAATCATTTCTGTCGTCTCACAATTAAACAGCTGATTCGTTTTTAAACAGACATTAACCTAATTTCCTCTGGATAGATAAACTGAGAAAAAAAGGAAAGCTGGCATCAGTTCAGGGCTTGTTGGCCTAATGATAAAACCATCAGCTGTCACAGCAAATTAGAAACAAGACTGCCTTTTTAGGCACTGCCGTGCTTCATCTGTGCTCGCAATGTCTGTGCGTGATCACTAGCAGACAGCTCACACCACAGCCCACTTCTTATATCAAATTAGTAGCAAGGGGTCTCACTTTTTACCCCGAGATTCACAAATCTTTCACTTTCTTTTTAAATAAATGATATGGGGAATAGTTGGAATTTTTTTTTATAAACAAATCCTTACATTTCTTGTGAATATTATGTCCTTTTAGATTGTGAAGCTGAAGGCAAACTCACTTATAAAGACTTTCTACCCCCTTGTTACCTTATCTTAATGAACTGACTTGATGTCATGTAAGGGCCCCCATACACGGCTAGATTTTCCGTTCAATAAACTTAAAAATAATTCAAATTGGGGGTCAGGGAAATTGGTGATTGATTGTAATATATGCCAACTATGGTAACAGATATTTGATCGATTTTTTTTGGATCGATTGGAAGTGTAATTGAATTTAGGTTCAATTTCAATACAAACGATTCAAAATTTTCCAGTATGTCCGATCATTTTTCAATCCAAATTTTTCACAATTTTATTCATTTTAGGTCGATCTGACCATGTGGGCTGCCATACATTTTCAATCAATCAACAAAAAAATGTATTGAATTAAGTCAATTGAACTAAAACTCTAGACGTGTATTGGGGCCTTAAGGCAATTTTTTCATGGCGTCCAAATCCATGTGGTTACAGCACGTTTTTTTATGCACAATATTCTCATCATACATTACACTACATATGTTCATGTACTTATTACATTAATATCTTAGAGATATTTATTTAGAAACTGTATGTCTAATGATCATATTAACCACCTTCCAATGTGTAAACTAGTTATATAAACTAAACTCATAGTCTTTCAATCCAATACTTTGTATATTTCCATCACCTGGTACATAATGCATTAGGAATAACCCCTGTGTCATGCCTATGGCAGCATCTGGGGGATGAACCTGGCCATGACTGATATTTGTAGTCCTGCTTTCAGTAATGTTATCACCTAACTGGCATCTGGCTTATGTTGTCAAAGAGATACTTTACTGTTATCTCTGAAGACCTCAGGAGTAATCTCAGGAATTTTTCTCATTATTGTACAGTTTTTATTATTTTATTAGGAAATATATTTTTACATCATCCTCTGTAATATGCACGTTGGACCAAGATGGTCAGTTTTGCATCTTTTTTTGTGTGTATGTCTATAATGATAAAAGAAACACAAATGTGGCAACTGGACCCGAAGGTCAGAGCGCCAATCCATGACTGCAGTTTCTCTCTAATTTGGCTTTCTGTTGACCTTACCTTCTGTAATAATAAGCCAGTAGTCTTTGTTTCCTTAATCTGGGCTTGTACCAGGCTTCAATTTAACACAAATTAAATTAGCGTAAAATGAGCTCATTAATAGCCAAATAATTAAATCAAAGCTTTTATTAAAGTAAAAAAACCTTGCAATTTATATTTCACATCACAACAATGTGGTGTTATTTGCACCTCATGGCATTATGTGAGGTGAGGTTTCTAGGTATGCGCATTTAAATACATATACTAGGTCAGTGGTTCCCAAACTTTACCTGCTGTGCACCCCTTTAATAGATAAGAACATTATCGACCCCCCCCCGCCCCCCACACACAATTCAAACTACATGAGGGCCATTTTACACTAGAAGCGTTTTTATTACCAGTATTGTGTTCTATTGTGAAATGGCCCTTAACTTTATTTAAAGTACAACTCATACAACTTTATTTGGTTTTCATAGCAATCATGCAGACACATGCATCATATATGCACACATCAATCATATAGAAACATTTATCATTCACATAGAGACACACACACACACTACACTCATGCAGAGACACACAGAGAAACACACACATTAGATGCACTCTATTTACTGTCTGCAGCTAGTTCCGCCATGGTTGGCTTTCTGCTTGTACCTCCCTTAGCCCCTAGCTGCGCCCCCCCGGAATACCTCCGCCCCTCCCCAGTTTGGGAACCACTGTACTAGGTATAGCGCTTACGTACTTCCCCTGCTCTTTTATTTATATGTAGTTATCATGTTATAAAAATAAATTTCATTGTTACCAGTTACACTGTGCAAGTTACACATTTTCTGATGTAAGAATGTGTTATGAGGTTATTCAGTTTGATGTTTAGCTCACAGGTCATGCCAAGACATAACCATCTGCTTGGTAGGTGTAGGTGCCATTACCATATTTATCTGTATTTGTAAAGCTAACCCCCCATACACCTTTCAACCTTACCATATAATTTCTGTACATTCATCTTTTCTTTTACCAAAACCATGTAATATGGGGACCCTTCTAAACCTTCCAATCACTGTGTATTCTATCGGGGGCACTATACTACATAGTTGTTCGTAGATCTAAAGGAAATTGTTTGGAGCGATCTAAAGGTTTAAGGGGACTCGTAAAGTTTAATCATGGATTGATAAAGAAAATTTCAGAAGTCCATTACAAAATTATGTCCATCCCGCTAAAATCAGGACATCAGTCTTTACAACTAGTAATGAGCGGCATAGGCAACATTCGTATTCGCGGCATGCCGCGAATTTTAGGGAAACATCGGAAAGATATTCACATTCTGCAATATCAGGGTTTTTTTTTTATTGCGAATATCGGGCAGTTATTGCGAATTTCGCTGCTGGCGCAATATATGTTTAACATGGCACGAATTTATGCGATTTTTAAACGGTCGATTTCACAATATTCGCATCACCCCAATATTCATTTTTAAAAAACTGTTGATGGTGTTGTAAGCTCTTGTTTGCAGCTTCCCATTCGTCTTCCCCACTTGCAATTGAGAGGAATGTGTTAATGGATAAAAAATACAGAATATCGATTGCGAATATCGGCAATATATTCACCAATCTTCTTCCGAATTGCCGATATTCGCGATTAATATTCGGAATCCGAATATTAGCGATCATCACTATTTACAACTACTGAAATTTTTGGTAATCTGTTTTTATTTTGTGTTTCTGAAGCATTCCTTCTGTAGTTTCTGTTGAACACACTGCTCAGATGCCATGCATACCATTTCTCTGTTCATGATTTTCTTCTTTTTTTTATCTTGCTCTTGTCCAGGGATTCTCAGACACTGCAACAGCTACAAAATCAGATACGTCACGAGAAGGAATCTGCTGCCTGGAAGCAACAAGCTAGCTCTCAGCAAAGTACACCACCCTCACCATCCTTCCCTCCTCCACCTTCCTTCCAGGAGCTAGAGGCCAGTCAGCTTGTCACCTCACCAGTTCAAATGAGCGTTCTCAACTCCCACAGTTCTCCTGCCATGCAATCTGCAAGCTCCTTTAACTACGCTCGACCTAAACAATTTATCGCTGCCCAGAACATGAACACCACCCCAGGCTACATAACACCATCTTCAGGTTCCTCTACCTCCAGCATCCCATCCCCAATATCACCTTCAACTCCTCAAAAGCAGTTTGCCAGAGTTCCTGTACAACCTTTCTCCCAGCCATTTGCTCCTGAAGGTGAACAGTTTTGGTCGCCAACCTCATCCTCCCCCCCTCCTCCTCCGCCTCCTGTGATGAGTCCAACTTCAAACTATTCAGTCCAGGATCCATTTCCTCTTCCTCCACCTCCTCCACCACTTCCTGGATTTGGACCTTCTTCTTCATACAGTCCGTCACAGTCTCCAACAACCAGAGGCTCTAGTTCCGCCCACAGCCCTGCAGCCTTCCTCAGTTCCATGTTGCCATCTCACCCCTCACCTGTCTCTTTTAATGAACTTGGACTACCAAAAGGGGTTATGCCTCCGTAAGTACATTCTCTTGCTCTACTTGTTTGTGGATAAATTCATATAAATTTGACAAAAGGGCAGTGGTCCCATAGAATAACCATAGAAGAACCATAACGTTCATTTAGATAAGTTGGCACTCTGGATAGAGAGAACTATACATATATATATATATATATATATATATATATATATATAGACAGAACCAAAAAGCGTTATGATCTGTTACAGACATTTTTATCACTTATTATACATACACATAGTACACATATTATTATTACCAGCTACAACAGAAGTTCACTTTATAACTGTAACATCAGGGAACACATTCTCAAGTTACAAAGACTGGCATCTGAAACATTGCCACGTTGTCTAAGAATCACAACATGTTTGCCAGGTCAAACTTCAGATATCTGCCAATGTTTAGGAAATAACTCATAACAAGAAGAGTGACTTCCAGCTGTGACTTCTCACAAAGCCTATGCAAGCGAAAATTACAACAAGCTACTGGCGTAATAAATGATTTTGGCTGTTAAAAAGATTTCATTACAACATCTTTGCAAGGCTGACCTCCTTTATAAAACATGTCCATCATGCAAGACTCTTGCAGTATTTAAGAAAAATTATTTCTATATGTAACCACAGTTTTTTGTTTGTAATATAAAGTATAATACAACACCAGAAATTTTTTTGCGGAACAATCCATTTGTGCTTCACAAAGTGCTTTGTACAGGATTTCTTCTCTGTCACACTCTAGGAACCAATAGCTGTTTCTTAGTTGGTTAATCCAGTTCCCAGTAAATCTGGAATTGAAAGTCAAAGCAACTGGGCTTGCTGAAGTTGTTAATTCATTCTGAATTATGGAAGACAGTTGGTTAACAGATCAGAACAGATTAACATCAGATTGAATTTACCTCAAGAAAACAATAAACAAACTCACCTGTTCACCGAATTCCCTCAGCGATTATGCACATGCTGATGCTTCCGTGCCCGCCCCGATGACGTCACCGGTGGCACCGAAGCTGTGCAAGGGACCTCCCGGAGGGCAGTAAATCGTGGTCTCACTTAATGTGTTCCACTACGATCGCCTGTGGCATGCTTTTTTAAAGTGTGCCATGTGCGCAACGCCTGGGAGGTTAACGACCAAAATATTTTCAATAAAGCTTCAGCAAACCCAGTAGTGTTGACTTTCTACCGCAGATATACCCTGCAATGCATTGGCTTGGTGGATATAAAGATAGGTGTGTGTATGTAGTCCCCCAAGCTCCCTCCATTAGCGCATCTATGATGCATTAGGGCATCCCTTAGAGCATCCATGTGTTAAGGCATGCGTTACTGACAGCATGTTTTTTTTGTGAAAACAGTCTATTAACAAAGCATACCAATGCGTTGGGTTGAGCTGCGTTAATGTTGACCTAACGCAACACAGCCCAATGCATCGCATCAAATCATGTGTCAACTGGATGATTGAATTTTACTGAATGTGTCAACGTCCCTGTGTTTGACGCACGTCAAACGCAGGGGTATTGAAACTGTGGAAACATAGCCTTATGCTACACCTTTTTCAAACTTTCAGTGTGATCTTCGCAAGACATCTGTGCTAGAAAACCTCCCTCTGTGATATGCTTTGCTTTCAAGTCTGAATGGTTTCTAGCTATATAATCTATAATCTAAAAATCTGTTAATGACTTTGAGTCCCATTTTGCCTGATATTTTAATTCATTTAATAAAGGAATTCCCCACAATTCCTGCAGAGACAGAGTATTGAAGTGAAAACATGATTTATGTTGACTTGACACTGAATATGAAAATATTTAGAGCAATCTCTGTTTTATATTTATTCTTCACAGTATGTAAATACTTTGGTCACAACAGCAAAAAAAATCAGGGCTAAATAGGTTGTAAATTTATTGGTCATGAATGTAATGTATGGTCAATATTTCTTCTGATAGGGGCTTTCCAAGGAAGTCAGGCCGGACTGCTCGCATAGCCTCTGATGAAGAGATCCAGGGAACAAAAGATGCAGTGATCCAAGATCTGGAGAGGAAGCTGCGTTTTAAAGATGAACTCATGAACAATGGCCAACCGGTATTGTAGTGACAGCAAACCTAATCGATTATTGCCCATTTAGTTTCATTGTTCACCATTTAGTGTTTTTTTGTTTTAAAGCGGTTTTATACACATAATAAAAAAAACACACATACATAAAATAGACACTATACTAACCTGTCAGCAGTTCAGATGCTGGAAAACTGCTCCACAAAAACCCCCCACAACATACTCACCTCCTTTATTTTCAGTTCTGATGCCGGCATCTTAGCTCTTGGAGAAGTGCAGCTGCTTCTGCCCTCACTGCCCCCCCCCCTCTCCCCCCTCCTGTCTCCTCTCGTCGGGGGTGTGGAGGGGGAATCAGCTGCTGACTAGTTCCTGCCTGGGAGAGATTACCCAGACCCCATTTCGGCTGCCTAGGCGAGACGTAAGGCAGTCGAACACGGAACAAGCTCCCCTCCTGCTGTCAGAAAAATATATTTTTTTTACAATTGAGGATCTCAGCAGTATCGGCTGAGCTGCTGCCAATACTGCTGAGTGACCTCCCAGGTGGTAGGCCCGCTTTAAGCATTGTTGTTAAACATAGTCGTATTTCTTACCATAATGTCTGACTTGATTTTACAAAACGAGTATTGAAAATGAAATGTTTCTATCTATTCTTCATTCTTAGAAATTGACATATGAAGAGAAAATGGCTCGGCGGTTGTTGGGAGCTGACAGTGCTGCAACAGTGTTTAATCTGCAAGAACCAGAAGATGATATGAATACACAGGTACTTATGGTCCCTACTTCACATCTACATTCATAAAGTTCATATTATTACCACTTGGGAATGAAGATTATGTCGTTATTCTCTATGTAGTTTAAAATGTTTCACCTTTGAAAAGCAGCTTGTGTTCCTTGCCAGAAGAAATGTTTTATCAGTGGAAAGTGTCCATGGAGTCCAAATAATCATTAACAAACAGTGTATTAAAAGCAAACTTCTGAAGGACATTTAGTGAATCAAGAACCTTCTATCACACACAACTGACCAAGCAGCAATATATATTATAATGAATTTATTTATCATTGGAATGTGGTGTCATTCTGAATGTCTTTTCAACTTTAATCGAAAAAGTATATGTGCTTCATCCATAACACTCATTCCATAGCAGTTAGCTGTACGTTCTGCATGTTTATTTTTCAGCTTTTCATGTGCTCATGATACTTAAACAATGGCCGGGCCTCTCAGCTTGTCATGCATTCTTGTTTTCCTGGAGTATGTACATTGCTGTTTATACATGCATGTATTTTGGGTCATTTTATTCCTTTAACCCTGAAGTTTCAGGTTAGCGCTATAATATGGATTAAATTGCAGACCAAAATGTAGATGTACATATAGCAAAGTCTAGGAAATGTTGTCTGGCCAGCTTGTATTGTGCAGAAAACAAAGTTTAAAGAATGCCACAGATGTGAAGCTTAAGCTACAAATACATTAGTTAATTTTTACTTGATCGATCTTATTTGTGCAAAATATGGACTGCCAGACCAACAAAGCTTCTGCATGTGAGCTGGGCAGCTTGAGCCCAACTCACACCTTTACCTCAGGAAACTCTCAGTAGTCACAGGTCTGGGCCCTACACTCCTTGTGCATCCCCTGGTATCCTGTCGGGGTTATGTTAGCAACAGCTGTATAACCTTTAGGAACCATAAAAACGTTTATAAACGGGAAAAGTTCCAAAGATGGACGTAATTTTCACCTCACAGAATTCAAATATAGTGAATATGATTTAGGTTGTGCAATCAACAAAACAGAGGAGGAAAAATATACATTTATTTAGCATACACGGAGATATATACACATATAATAAAAGATAATAATCCCTTAAGATATATATGACCAGAAAGTCAGATATCGAAATAACACCATCAACATGTAATTAGCTCAACATACAGAATATGGATGTATGGCTAGATGCAGGCGAGGCACGGCAATCCGCAGCAGTACAGTGCCTCCTATATGATCAGGGGTCCTCATTGATTGCAATCAGCCCACCAGGCTACCTTGCTGATGTCTGGCAGGTGTAAATCCCCAGTGTGTACCTGGGTGGAATGGGATGGTCAGGACCCTTTAACCATACTACAAAACATTCGGCACCCTGAAGGTGCTGTCCAATATTCTAGACTACTTGCCAGGACACACCTTGTTGGACCCTTTCACTGCTGGACATGGACCATTTACACAGTGACTGATAATATCTGATAATCAAACTGTATCAATCTATAATATTGCATTCTTCGTATTGGGTTATATGGTGACAATTTGCCTTAACTTACATATTGGCTTGTGCCATGTGTATGTTATTGGCTGCCATCTGTATGGAAAGTTCCTGGCTATGTACCAAGTTCTATCAAGGAGAAGTATCATCAGAGCACATGGCAATATCTTTGATTTCTTGCTTTAGCTTTCACCTTCTTCTCTACCTTTGCAGGAAGTTGCCTCTGTTGATGCTTCTATAGAGAATCCTCTTGAAATGCAGAAGGTTACTATTGACCCCTTGTTCCTTGTCTGCACCTCACTTACCTTTGATTTAAAAATTAACATCCTTCATGTTTTGCTGTTTTTCCTGTTTTAACATTTGTTATAAACACTTGTTTTTTCTTGGTTGCCTTTTGTTTTGTCACATGATGCAATATGCATTCATTTATTAAGAGAAGAAAGGGTTTTATCAAAATAACAGAGAATAACTGACAATGTTATATGCGGAGTAAACCTCCAACTTTGGTGTATTCATAATAATTTCACATATTTGCATGTTTTCCCTACTAATTATTATCCTGAATAAAATAGGGCTGCACCTTTCATAACAGAGATTATTCCAAATCATTATCAAGTTGAACTCATCTGTGTTCAATGCGTATATAAAAATACCTGTCATTGATATAACCCCAATTAAGTTTGTTGCTTTGCATAATTATACAGAAGTTTGTATTTACGTTTTTTTTTATGGTACACTTAGCAATTCTTAAATCTGAAATGGATTATTTATTTCTGTGATGGAATCCATTGCTACATGGTTTTGTTACTGTATATGTGTGCATTTTTGACATGTCCACCAATATAATGTATGTCATACTTATTTTATATCTAGGTGCATTGTTTATCATTTAAAGTTTTGTGTGATTTTTGTTTTATAATTTTGGATCAGTTTTGATTAGATTAATAAGTGTGAAATGCGTACCTTTACATCATAAATTTTCAACTAGGTGACTTTGTAAGTAAATGTCAAAGCCCCTGAACATCGTGATATGTTGGTTGCTCTAGCATATATAGTTATTGCTTAAATTAAGTTCAAAGTCAATTCAAAATTATTCATGTAAAAATGTCAACTTAACTTTTAACGTAGTTTTTGCAAAAGCTACATATCCTGTATCAAGATCTCCAGTGATTTTGGTGATGATGCCTTAAGGTGGCCATACATACCTTATTTTGTGGACTATAAGATGCACCAGACCATAACACGCACCCAGTTTTTAAAGCAGTAAAACATATTTAATATATAAGTGTTCGAATCAATCAGGTTAATGCAATTGATTAAATTAATGCAATATCAAATTCAGCCACTAGATGTCACTAGCAGCAGTACACTCACAGCACATCATGTCATTCTCCACACTGATCGGGAGGAGGGGGGCGGGGGGGAAAGCTGCAGAGTCTTCTCCCTCTCCTCTCTGGCCGCTGCCTGTGTCTGTGGAAGCTGCAGAGTGATTGCAGTTTCCACAGACACGGAGGTCCCAAAAACAGGATCTTAAAGCTGATGCCGTCCAGATGGTTTTTGTCCTGAGGAAGCCCTTATCTGAGGGCGAAACATGTTGACAAGACAACCTATGGTTTGAAACAAAAAATCGTTGTACAGTTCAATACCAGGAAGATTGCTCCCAAATGGGACATCCCTGGTGTTGTACTTATTGTTGAATCCAATGAATAAATATGCAAACAACTTTCATTTTCTGTGATGAATTCATCTAATTGTTAAAAGGCTGGGTTTTGCCAATAAAAAGTCCCCCTCATGGGTACCTTCAGTCCACTCTGTTGCTATTTAAGGGATGGGCAAGCCAACCTGTGAGAGATATTAGTTATCCTTGGCCTCCCTCTTCATTTAAAAAAATAACTTTACAGTATTTATAGATGTATTTGTATACCGCCATATTGTCTAGCTAAAAATATACTGATCCAGTAATGGCCCTTGGAAAAATAATCAACACCAAGCAAACCAGTACTCTTTATATTATAGGAAGATGCATATAGTGTTCCTTGTATTATATTAGACCCAAAGGTTCAGGCTGATATTAGATTTTTGCTCCCATGCCATTACTTCTGTCAAAAACGAATGAACATGCAGCAAGCAGCTAGAGCCAAGAATAAAATTCCTGGTTTAGCCAGAACAAAGTCAACTGACAAACTTTTTTTCCTAGATGTTAAAATACCAAAACGTTTAAATCATCCTTCTCTCAGGGTTAGAACTCTGCCTCATCAAGCCAATCGTTTAAATGGTTTTTAATGTGTTTTAATAGTTAAGCCTTAATGACAGACACTTAAGAATTAGGACACATACCATAGAACTTCAAGCGTTGTGTTTGCTTGCCTATACATCATAAAAAGAAAAAGAAAGGACAGTTTTGGCACTTCTGAAGTTTAACTATACAAGTGAAGATTAAACGGCATACAATTTTTTTTAGTGCAAAACAGTCTGCGGGTGTCTTTATTATTCTAGTCATTACATGACCCTCGGCAGAGGTCTGTTTGCTCATTCCTCACCTAAAGAAAAAAGCAGTAAAAAAATGTCTACTGAGCTTCTGATGCTCGGAAAATCAGAAACATGGCTTAAAATAAACACATATTACAGATCCCTGGAGTAGAATTCAAGATATACAGAGCGAGTTATTACAAAGAAAAGTATGCAGTTCATAGGCAGCTTCTGTCTCAGGGTTAACAAATCCCAAAACCAAAGTTATTCTCTTCTATTACAGGCCTAATAATACACATGGCAAAGGTCTTGCAGACCAATATTTTTCTTTATCTATTGATTTAAAGTTACAATTATAGTTGTAGCACTTGTGAACACAACAGAAAAAAACGTTTCCTCCATTTATAGGAAAAGTTGCTACCTTACTAGTTATAGAGAATATATGTGCCTTAGGTATCACCTCTAGTATAATTTCTGGTATTAATTCTATGCATATAATCAGCAAATCATATTTTGAGTAGAAAATAAACCCTATTGGGTTATTGTTTTCTGGGGTTTTGGTGTTTTCTATTTACCATATTTTTCGGACTATAAACATAAGACCAGAAGACACACCCAGTTTTTACAGCAGGAAAACCAGAAAAAAAAATATTTGATATATAAAAGTGTTCACATCAATTGGGTTAATGCAATAATAAATGAATGCAATATCAGATTCAGCCAGTAGATGTCAATAGCTGCAGTACACACACACACAGCACATCACGTCACCTCTTCACTGATCAGGAGAAGGGGGGCAGGAGGCTGCCCAGTCCTCTGCTCTCCCTCCCTGGCTGCCTGTGTCCGTGGAAGCTGCAGTGATTGCAGTTTCCTCGGACACAGAGAGAGAGAGATAGGTGACAGTTCATCTATCTCTCTCTTCATTGGTTATGCCAGCAGGGCTTTGTTGGCATAAGCAATTATACAGTTTAGATGGAAGATCCAGCTGTGGGCGAATCGAACATTTAACTGCTCCCTGGCTAATCTCCTCACCGGGAGAGCTGGCGGATAGCCAAAGCAGGGGTCTCGCATTTGGACCATAAGTTTTATGGTCGGAAAAATACGGTACTTTCTGCTTCCAGATCCTGCCAAATGAATAAAGATATATAATTTTTTTTATTGACAGCTTTTATTTAAGCAAGTCTCTTCATTGGAAGGCTTCTTCTCTCTTTAGGTTCTGGTGACACCTCAGAATGTTGGGGAATTTCTGCACGTGTGATGATTTCTGCAAAGCATTTGTAGTTTACTGAATTGTTTTACTTGTTGCCTGAACTAGTGCCTTAAAAGAGTCACATGTTGACATGTTTCCCTCGTCATCTGGGTGTGTTGTTTTTATTTTAGTGTGCAATGTAATACACGAGTAGAAAAAAATGGATTTCAAGTAAATAAATAAAATATTTCAATCATTATTTTGACTCTTTTCAATCTGTTAGGATTATAAAGTATCCAGCTTTGAGCAGAGACTGATCAGTGAAATTGAGTACCGCCTGGAACGTTCCCCTGTAGAAGAATCAGACGACGAAGTAGAACATGATGACGAATCTGATGGTACACCACCTGAATTTGAAACCAAACTTCGTCACTTCAAGATCTTTGAAGGAATGTCAGCTACTTTCACATGCAAGGTGACTGGCACTCCAAAGCCAAAGGTATGAACATGTCATTTTATTAGCACTATCCAAAATGTAAGATGTAAATATTAATGCAAAACAACTTTGTATGCATTCCAAACCAAAATATATGGGTTACCACTGATTTATGGTCCTCAGAGCAAATTACAGGGAGTGCAGAATTATTAGGCAAGTGGTATTTTTGAGGAATAATTTTATT
>CM070032.1:186505944-186520010 GCA_036250615.1 Ptychadena robeensis
AGGATGATGTGGTCAAAATACTCATTTGCCTAATAATTCTGCACTCCCTGTATATACTTTGACTCCTAACACCATATTTTATTCATGGAAAGCAATTAATCAAGCCTGTACACTAGTCATATACATGTCAATGTTTGCTAGAAACATTTTGATTTAATTGTCTTGTGCAATTTAGATAACGACAATGAGTCTAATATCCATCGATAGTACTACCACTAAGTGTTATCAATGCAAAAGTCGATTCCTTAACCTCTTTGGCGTTACGCACAATCGCAGCGAGGCATATAAAATGCTGCCACGATTTGCAGCCCACTTGGATCCGGAGAATCACCAGGGGAATCCGACGGACAGGTAAGTTTCCCCACAGTTAACTCGGGTTGAATTTCATTGGTTTATGATGGATGAAACTCAACCCAAGTTAATTTGGGGAGAAAGCCAAGGAGGTTAAAGTAGAATACTTGCCAGTAATGAAGGTAAAGTTGTGTGTGCATGCTCCAAAGTCTGATCAGATACAAATCAATCAACATACCTAAAAACAAATAGTTTTATCTGACAGATCTTAACTCTGAATTTTGTGCTTGAGATTGAATTTAGAACAAAGAAATCCATATTCAAATGATCCAACTAACCCCCTGAGCATTAAGCTATGGGTGAGTACTCACTGTCAAATAGCCTTGAGCCCGCAGCGTCCCACCATATTGGCGGCTGCGACACTGATCCTATTAGGTTCGCCTTAAAGACGAGAGGCAGGAGGGGGCACCGCGATTGCTGTGGGCATTTTTTTTTAACCCTGGGGGTAAACAATCGGTTTAACTTCTCGATAGAACAGTAAGATCGATCTGTGTTTGGCTAGCTTTAGGGAATAGAAGTGTATAATGTTTATGACTTAGGGTGGGTTGGAGGATCCTTTATAACCCAGGGCAGGATTCGTAGATGCAATGTTCATGGCTGTGGTGAATATGGAGCTTATATTCCAGGATTGAAATAATAATGTGAGTTCTCAACGCCTGTATAACTAAAAGATAAAGGAAGCAGACAGAATGTGGGCCCTTAATGCCAGGGTACAGGACAGTGGCAGTCTTTGATGTTGATAACCCCTCCTTCAACCACAAAATCATTATCCATGGTCACCAGACTCTCAACCTTTTCCAAGCTATGTTGTATACAGCAAATAACTACCAGTGGGGAGTGGAGATGCAATGGCCAGATCTAAGTATCCAAACATCCTAGGCAAGGGGTACAATTTAGACGTGTGATGTGCTTTGTGGTACAAAGAGATAACTGTACTTTAGTGCACAGTACGTTTTTGTCCTTTAAAGGCCCCCACACATGTACCGAGTCGGGGCTGACAGAGCAGGTCCGATCATCTCTGGAAAGCAGGGTAATGACGTCATCACGCTGCAGTCCCGAGCTGACAGCATCGGCCTGCACCATTTGTGTGCCGGGCATTAGCTTCAATGAAGATGCCGCTCTTCATTGAAGTTAACGGCATTGGCCGGCATCGGCCAGAAAATATCGAACATGTCTGTTCTCTGGCCGGCCAGAGCTGAGGGGCAACAGGGATCCGTCGCCCCCCATGTGGGCACCCCGGATCGGTGGCCGCCGCTTGGTGCGTGTATGGCAGACTTAAGTCTTAGCACCATGTGGTATAAAATGGATTGCTTTATGCAATGTTACCATTTTTACCTCTTTCCATACAGTGTGGTTTGGCATAAGTCCTTAGTTTATTAGTTTGCTTTGTTCTGACTTTATTTTTTTGACTGTATTTTTCCCTACAAACCCTTTTATCATTTTCACAGTGGATCCATATTCAAGCATGACATATCCAGCTACAGCTGCATTTTATCTAGATTTAAGAGCCTTATATGCCTGTTTGTGATTTAAAAGGTGTCAGATATGAGGAGCTGGGAAAATGTATTAGAAATTCATAGAATAGACAATCGTTGAGTGTCCTTATATCTGATTCAGACAAGACTGATGTACAGTCTGCCTGCCAGATGTAAACCTTTATTAAAGTTTAAGGCATTAATGAGGATTTCCTTTCATACAGAATGTACAGTAAGACAAATAACCTGAAATCTTCTAGGAATATCTGAAACTAAAAGTGTTACAGGATGTGATGCATCATTTACATATCTATGTCACAGCATATTTCATAAAGATTGCAGAGCACAAAGAATTATTAACATCAACTACTGACCTTGAAAAAGTTTCTAGCAAACCCACATGAATGTACAAATAGAGCGTATTTTGAGTGGGAACGTCAATGTTCTAGATTGCTTTTGAGGGAAAAAACAAAGAAAATAATTCTGTAAATAAAACATAATTCTTGAATACAAGCAAAAGAGACCATAACGAACCGTTTTTTTTTATTTTACTTTTCAAAAAGGTTAGAATTATTACCAGGGTTATATCGCCTTTGTGGAGACTCTCAGTCCTTTTATGCTGTGACAAGACAAAATTCTGATATTTTCCCTTCAGACTTCAGCTGGATCAACAGGCTTATTTATAACGGCGACAAAAATAGAGCATCAACACATTTAATTAGATTTCAGATTCCTGCAGATCACAAAGTTAGAAAAATACAGCACAATTGTTGTTTGTGAACTGTAGGTCACCATGCACACTGGTCTATGACCTTATTGAACATTTCTGATGGCTTCTTATAACTCCGAACATGCCAGTGAACATCTTAACATCACATTGCTTAGTACACAATCAGCGTGGCTTAGTGGAAGCAGATTGGATTCAAATTCCCTGGCTGGGAAGAGCTCATTGTAATGACTTACCACAGCAGGAAATCATTCAGGAGGAAATTGTAAACACATGGGATTCCCTTGTTTTCTATAAAATAGTCACTTAAGAGGCCATTTGTATATCACTTTCTGGTCCTATTGTTTCCAAAAGTCACATAGGGCTCCAGTAGATACACGACAACTAGGCAGACTAAAGGTGGGTTTACGGCCGACAGATGGACGACTAACAATTTTTTGGTTTATTGTACAAAAATCTGAAACGTCCTTTGCCCCGTGGATTTTTTTTCCCGATATATACAATAATCGCCCCATAGGTGATACGGACATGTTGTGTAAAAATTTCAGTTGTCGGTTATTTTTCGTGTAAAAAAACGGACGACTCCTTATTTCACTCAAATTTTTGACTCGATTTTTAACCAGTAGCAATGACGTATTCGGCGTAATGAAGTGTTGGGATTTTTTTACAATTTAATTTTGATCGTACATGATGTTTATATTTTCTTTCCGAGTAGAACTTTTCGAACGAAAAACAATTGCAGTGTGGAAAAAAACGTAACAACGTCGGTTTATGTCAATAGAAAATACATATATTTCAATAATTAATGTTAGGTGGTGTGTGTACACTCAATGCAGAACACTGTACACACACCTGTATACTTCACTGCGCAGAACAGTGTACAGTGTGTACAAGGTGCTGTACAAAAACACACACCTGTTTAATCACTGCAGCACACTTTAAATCATACTTAAAATGGATTCACGGGTATGTTGAAAACACTGCTGCGCAATCCCTTGTTACAGCAGATACCCAGAGATGGCACCGCACATCACCTAACACTGCTGCCTGAATCCCCTATGTACAGCAAGATACCCAGAGATGGCACCTCCATACCTAACACTGATGTGTAATCCCCTGTACAGCAGTACCAGGAGATGGCCACTCGAGTTCACCTAAACACTGCTGCTGTAATCCCTGTAGCACTGAGAAAGCCCTCATAGAATTGGCCCTACATCACTTCCTTAAAACCAAAAATCTGATAGATTTTTCATTAGTGTTTCAGACGATTACTTTCATTCGATATTTTGCATCGGTTGTACAAAAATCTAACAAAAATCTAATTACATTCGATAAATGGATAAACGAAATCTGATAAAAAAATCTAACAAAAAATCGAATCGGAGGTTGGACGAAACAAAAAACTTGACGTGTAAACCCACCTTAAAACAGTAATACAAAAGTACTTGTAGACCATTATCAGCCGGTTCAAAAAAACAAAATCCCTATGAGATTTTTTTCTGAGATTTTCAGCAGTACTTTAACTGAAAAGTATTGATTTGATTATGTGCAGAAACATATGGCTACACAACTTACTTTTATAAGACATTGAAGTAGCTGTGTATATTATTACTGTGTGTTCCAATTAACAAAACTATCTACAAATATACAACTTGCTGGTACTAAATGATCATAAACCATGAGATTTGAGAATTTGAGTTCTGACTAGCTAGTAATTTTGTAGCCAGCTCCAATGACCGATGGAACAGAGGAGTCTAAAGCTCCCCATACACCTTCAGATTCCTCCATACAACTTTCATGAGACCTACCAACAACTATGTAGTATAGTGACCTCCCTGATAGAATACATAGTGATTGGAAGGTGTAGAAAGGTCCTCCTATTACATGGTTTTGGTAGAAGAAAAGTTGGTTGCACAGAAGTTGCATGGCAATTGTATGTGGTGTATGGGGGGCTTTAAGGAAGAGGTGATAAAAAAAGCTGTTTAGACAAAGCACACACATTCGACTGTCAGCGGTTGCACACAGTGTGCGGGCACTTGGTAGGCAATTGGCCAAGCTCTCCCATGTTATCCTTATGAATTACCTCCTGAAAATCGATCAGATGGTGGAGGTTTTGAATGGCCAGATGGTAAAAACCTGTTGTAGACTTGTCTAATGTCTAAAAAATGGTTAGGTTTCCAGTACATACTATTCAAAAACAAATACGTGTATGGCTAGCTTATGGTAGGCATACATGGCTTGATGATAGATTTGATGATAGATCACAACTGAGCAATGTGCACGTTCATGGCACTCAATTGTGCTTGAATCTATAAAAAATCGATCCGTGTATGTCTTTTTCTGAACAGGATCAATTAATCCCGCTAAAAGGTAGGTCAAACCAGGAACGGACATATCCTTAAATCCCGCTCGATCTGACAAGCAGCACACTGCCTGTGACCGGCTCCTGGCAGGGGGAAAGGGGGCGGAGCCTAGCACATCTGTGTACACTAAACAGACAGGGCCCCCCTCCTCTGTCTGGCTTTTCCCGGTGTTGTGTGCTATTTTCTGGTAGCACACCGGACCAGGGTAGGGTCTTCATCGAACTGGAATGGATGTGCAAAGTGGTGCACATTGATTCCTGTTCGATTGACCTGCGATCGAGCGAAGCATGGTAATCAATTGTGGGTCGATGGCACGGGTATCGACTCGTGTATGCCTAGCATTAAGGTTTTGCTTGTTGGAGTCTGTCCATGTAAGCGGTGTGATCGTTTATTCTAGGGTTAGTCTAATGAACTAACTTGCATAAAAAAAGTTCTGTTTAGTTTTAACAACTGTTTTTTAACGGCTATATTATAGTGTCAAGGGGAAAACTGTGGTAAATGTATTTAGTCATTTTCCAAATAGATTTTATTTGAGGTTTTCCTGCGAGATACATACTGAGTCACCATTTCTAAGCACTATAATTAAGTCTCTAATGAACAATTAAATGGTAAATGTATTTACTGGCTTATTGACAAGCTAGAATAAAAACCCGACTTTATATAATCAAACAATTAAAAAGCATTTTACGGTTGTCAATAACATTTCAGTTTAATTATATTTTTATAGGATTCATTTTCTAATTTGCAAGTCTTGTTGTGTTTGGAAGGATGTGATGTATTGGCCGTTCTCCTCAATAAATGTTTAATGTTCCATTTTAGAAAGGGATTTCAGTGGGTGGTGTGGAAGAAAAATACACCCTTTATTTATTGTTCACAGAATTTTCAGCTTGCTCTGAATGGGACCTTTCTTCTTCTTCTCCTTTTTTTTTCCGTTGCACTTCAGAAACTTGAGATCAATAAATATCACAAAGGGGTATTTCTAATCCCAGAGAAAATTATTAGTGCTGGAAGACTGCAGCTCCAGCACACTTAACAGACATAGCAACGGTATCATAGAAACCTGTTTATTGGACAATATGATAAACATTCCTGCGTAAATTGTAAGCATTCATGGAGGCTTTGAACATGCCTTTGCATGGCTTAAAATTGCTGTTAGAAATAGTTTAAACAATAATAAAGGCTTACATTACTGACAAATACTGGCCGCGAGGTTGGCGGGGTCAGTAAAACATTTCCATTATCTGTTTTTTCTTTTCTCATTGATTGGTCAGTTTGGGATAAACCTTTGGGGTTTGTACTGGAGATGTATGAATCACGTAGCAAACCTAAATTTTTATGACCTATTCCTTATGTGATGGACTGTCAAATAGTAGTTGTTAGACCGTGGCTGAGCAAAAACACACACCTTACTTTGTCTGCTTGCAAAGATATTCAGCAAATACATTTATGCGGAAAAAGGGTGGAGCCTTTGAAAAGATGCCTTTGTTGATGATAGCCAAGGGCTGAATGATATCTAAATTCCATCAGACCAGCATATACAAATACTGTAGATACTCTAGTACAGACATGGGCAAATTGAAGGCCGCCACACACGCACTGAGCAGCGGCCGATTTTGCCAGCGAACAATGTGCGTGCGGTAAAATCGGCTGCTGATCGGGGGTGCCCTCATGGGGCAACAGATCCCTGTCGCCCCAAAGCTTGGTCGACCGGAGAATGGACACGTCCCATAATCTCTGGCCAATGCGTCCACATTGAAAATAACGGCCGGCCCAAAAAGGGTGCCCGCCGATGCTGTGAGCCACAGAGTGCAGCATGATGATGTCCATCGCTGATCTGTCGGCCCCCACTCGGTACGTGTGTGGAGGCCTTAAGGCCTGGTGCCAGATCCGGCCCATTTAGCTTTTTAATTCAGCTCATTGTCATATTGGTGGAAAGACTCTCTGGGTTTCATCTACTTGTTCCCTGCAATGAGTACATAATGTCTATAGTAGTCCAAACGCCATTGCCGTAAAGGAGCGGGAACAAAACCTTGTCACCAAGGTCTCCACATTTTTAATGAAATATGCGTTCGTTCATTTCTTTTTTGTACACTTTTTCTTCTCATTATTCATGAATACCAATGCCGGGTGGCCATTACAGGCTCTTCGTCCGGCCCCTCTGTCATATTTGGGAAATGTGGTCCCGGAGTCAAGTTTGCCTACGCCTGCTCTAGTTTAATCCAAGGTACCTAATGTTACAAAAAAAAAATTGATAAACTGAGTTGAGTAGAAGCCTAGGGTTGGAAACTAAGCAGCTAATGCACAGAAACACACAGCAAATCTGCTTTTGTTTTGGAATTTCATTATTTCAACATGTAATTTTTGCATAAATTAAGTTCAAAGTTAAGTTGACTTGAAATTGAACCTTATTTATGCAAAAAAATACATGTGCTAGAACTATACTTTTTTAAAGTGTTTCTGCAATCCTTCTCTACATTTCCAATTGGTGATGATACCATGTTCAAGAGCTTTTCAATTAACCCACAAAGTCTACCAATGGCTACACAGCTTATACTCTGGTATATATGGTAATTGAATATTATTTTTGCATTTTCAGACTTTGTGCAAAGTAAAGGATAGATCTGACCAAGTAGATTTTTTACTCCTGAATAAATATTACATTCAGGTTTCACAGCTGGATCCGCATTGTGGCCAAGGCACCCAAGCATCTCTGGAAACTTATTATTAGCAGCTATTTAGCAGTGTGATATAAGAGAGGAGACGATGTCTATGATCCCTATAGGTTACTGTATTTAGCATATTGCACTTTTATTATTACTTCATTTTTTAATACCCATATGGTTGCTGAACAACTCTTTGTACGTTGCAGCAGCTGTCCGAACATTATGGCTGAACTAGAGAGTTTATTCAGCAGGATATTAAATCATCTCTGAAACATTCGCATGTCCAGATCCAGTCTGGCAACATGTCAGTGCTGACATCTGACAAAAGTGCCAGAGCGGCCAAAAGAATTAGTATTACTTATCTTAAGTTCCAGATATATGACACAAAAGATTATTTATTTACTGTTAGCCTCCACAATATTGCTTCTGGTTACATTATGGGATAAAATAGAAATGAAATTATGAGGTTAGCGTTTTTAATCCCATTATTGAACATTCACCGAAGATATGGGATAACATAATGTTCATTTCCCACAACCTTCTTCTTTCTGTGCTTTGGGGTTACGTGGCATTTCATCAAAATGGTAATATCCATTACTTCTTGTGCTGGTGGATGCTAAATGTTAAAGAATATATGATTTTAAGGGATTTGCCCTTTAAAAAGACCCATCCATATTTTGTTTAAAGTGTACCTTCTACCAGAAATCTATATTTTCATGAAGTTCCAATAATAGGGAGGATTGCATAAAAAAAACATACCTGTAATGAGCAATTCAAGAAGATAATTCCGCAGCCCCCCCCCCCCCCCCCCCCCCCCCCCCCCCCTTACTTCCAGGTTATTGTCTCTGCGAGGCAAGGCAACACATCACGAGAGTGTAATTATTGATTAATTATATTGAGACAGATTCCCATAGAAGTTCATTGAATGCCCCCAAGTGGCCACCCAGTTCAATGATCTTCTTTGAGAATGTGCCTCAATATAATTATGTAAATCACAAGTTTACCCAGAAAACAAAGCACTCGTGACCTGTTGCCTTGCCTTGCAGAGACTAGAACCCAGAAGTGAAGGAAAGCTGTGGGATTATCTTCTTGAATTGCTCATTGCAGGTAATTTTTATCTCTATTGCAGGTAATTTTTATCTCTAGTGCCATTCATGAAAATATAGATTTCTGGCGGTACCATATTTTTCGGACTATAAGACGCACCTGACCATAAGACGCACCCAGTTTTTAGAGCAGGAAATCAGAAAAAAAATATTTCATTTGTTTAAATGAATGTAAAAAAATCTCATGCAGTACCCCTATTCAGCCACTAAAATGGTGTCACTAGAGAGCAGACTTCTGGGTCTTTTCCTACTCACACAGAGCTCAGAGAGGGAAGGGAGGGGGAGCAAGGGGGAATCTGCACTCTGGTCTCCCTGTCCCTTCTCTGCTGCGTGTGTGAGGAAGCTGCCTGCCAGTGCAGCTTGCTACACGCACTCTGCATTGGCTATACTTCCGCGGCTCTGCAAATATAGCCAATACAGTTCAGCTCTCCACAGCTCTCCCGGCAGATGGAGATCACACAGCTGACACAGACTCCTGTCTGATCATGGAGATCACACAGCTGATCTCCTCTCCCTCTGCACACAGCTAATCTATCTGCCGGGAGAGCTGTCGGGAAAACTAGTTGCGATCACCGGTGGCCGGATGGCCGCGGATAAGACGCAGGCACTTTCCCCCCCCCAATATTGGGGGTGAAAAAGTGCGTGTAATAAAGCTAACCTACCTAAAACCTTCAGGTCCTTGGATTACTCTGTCTACCCCCTTACAGAGCCTGTAAATACTGGGATGCTTGGCCTAAAGCCCCCCATACACCCAGCGATCCCTGCAGCCGATTGCAGCGTGATGACATCATCATGCTGCAGCTGGTTGCTCAGAGCCACATGGGCCACATGGATCAGTCACGCCAGGTGGCGAACTGCGATCCGTAGGCGATTTTGCAAACATGCACGCTAATCCAACAGCCACAAAATCGCCCCCTGATCTATGCATGTATGAGGGGGGCCTCACACTTGTCCTCCCCACCTTCTACCGTTTCAGTACCTTTTTTCACCCTCATCCCATGTATCGTCCCTCACTCCCCAATCTTGTTATTAGAGTTCGAGAACTTAGTAACTAGTAACTGAATCTCTTTGCATAAGGGCTTGTTTCCATTATATGTCGGGACCCCTCCGCTAAGCGTATACGCTTAGCAGGGGTCCCGTCATATCTCACAGACTCAGCCTGCCGGCGGATGGTCTGTTTACACATCCGCCGGTGTAAAGGCTGAACGTACTCGACTACGTTCAGCCTGACACCGGCGGATCGGCTCAGCGCAATGAAGACAGACCCGTCCGCCGAGCAGGTAAGTCTATCTGTTTCGTTGGGACCCCCCGCTAAGCGTGTACGCTTAGCGGAGGGGTCCCAACGCAATGGAAACAAAGCTTTAGAGTGTCGGATAATTTAATAAATTATTTGTATTTTGAATGCAGAATTGTCAGTGCGAGAAGAGAGAGTAATGCCCCATGTGGGAGGGGTTATTACTCCCCCTTCTAACTTCCCATCCCGCTTGTGGGCATCAGAGTAGTTCTTTGTAGCAGCTCCCCCTGTAAAATGGTCCTTTGACCTCCGAAGGGATCCAGACCCACCGGTTGAGAACCTCTGATTTAGAGATACATGCTTGGATGAATACAGATATGTGTCTATTATTATATTTGAGCACCATGAACAAACCTTTTCCTTCATTCTTACCAAATAATGTTTAAAGATTTTTTCTATTGCTAAACTTGGAATAGATCATGTAGGATCATGTAGGATGTTCTTTGCTGCTGAAGACACAAAGAGAAAGCAGTGAGCTTATGTAGCCCCAGGCCAACAAGGTACACTTAATGCTAGCCATGGTGATTTGTTGTACTTTTATCTCCGGCCAGTTGTATGATTCATTGTCTTTATAAAGCTGCGGTAGTAGAACATGGCCAGCGAGATGGAAACCTCCTGTAGGGGAAGAAACTGGCCATATTTTCTATGTTGTAAGCTATTAATAGAAAGTTATGATTCTGCCATTAACTTCTTGCATTAATTGACAATTTTAGACAGATTCCTTAAAGGAAAAGTTTTAGTGTAGTCCATCTCCTGTTTAAGTACTTATTTAGGCTCAATGAACTACAGCTGAAATTATTTAGTAGACTTTTACTTCCTTTGCTCCCCTGCACCCAAAGAGCAGTCCTAGTGAAGCCATAACAGATTTTTCTATTTTTTTTTTCTAAGATTGTCTTGGAAGCATTACAGATGCCTGAGCCCACTTTCATGCCATTTGTACCATTTGTGTGGAATTCATGAGATGCCCACAGACTCAGGACGCCTTCTAACCTTTTTGGAGATTAGCATTCTTGGCAATGCATTAGTCCATTTTTCTGGCTGTTTAAAAATAGCTGTTGGATCAGCTCGTTCGTTTGTTTGATATGTTAAACTGAAGCGGTGTAAGTGTGCAGCTGCCTCGAGTTTCAGCTGTTATGCCTGAGTATGCCTTAATCTGCTGGCACTGGAAACTTTTATAAATATGCTGTTTGCCCTATAGTGACAAGCTGTTCTTTTATGTTTTTTTTTCCTTTGTCATCTGGACATACAGATATATTGGTTCAAAGATGGGAAGCAAATCTCTAAAAGAAGCGAACACTACAGAATCCAAAGAGAACCTGATGGGACCTGTTCCCTCCACACCTCAGCCTCCTCCTTGGATGATGATGGCAACTATACTATCATGGCTGCCAACCCACAGGTAATGTAGCATTGAGTCATAACATGTTTTCTTTTTACAATCAGACATGAAGTCATCGTTAATTACTGCCAGATCAACCACGGCAAAAATCATTTCCATTTACCTGAGTAGGACATGTTATCACTATTAGCTCGCCCAACTATTTTCATAAATGTTCTATTACAACACAATTCTTGAAAGCAGTACTAATATACTGTCAAATATATAGTTTTACTGTCACAAAGGTATAGTACAGTTTTTTTGAGTAGTGGTAGTGATATAGCTGATTGGTGACTTTCTACATACAACTGATCATTTGATGGAAGGATAAGGGTGCCCATACATGCGCTTTTGTGCCGATTGATCATTCGGGATCCCGCTCAAAGAAAGTTCAAATCCCTCTTCATTCGCCATTATTTTGCATGGTGACCAGGGTCCCAATGCAAAGCTTTGAACGGAATCGATCGTGCAAAGTGGTGCACATTGATTCGCCATTCCATCGGTGAATGCTTCAGCGAAACGTGGTGATGCCACAATGATGTCACTGTGTCCCATTCGATCGTTTATCGATTGAGCGGGTATGGACCCATGTACACCTTACACAATTTTGGTTGTGACTTTCTAATGCTTAAGATGAGAAGATTGTATACGCTATATGTCTTGCAATTTATTTCAATAAATGTCCTACTCCTAAAATAGACTAGCTCCTACAATTACAGCGGATTTTAATCAACAGGTCATAGTCTACTAAACTGGTTTATATTACACGGGGTATTATTCCTAAGATCACATCATTAAAACCTCTTCAATAAGAAAACATTGCAGTAATTTCTTCTTATTAAATCTCTGCTTCGAGTTATCCTACAGCAGGGTCTAATTCTCTCACTGTAATCTCAAACCCCTGGACTGGATTTGCCAATGATCCCAGACATTAACTACTATTAGAAAAAAAAACAAAGAAATAAATTACTCCTATGTGGCTTACAGACAGACATGGGAGTATTCTGTTGCAATTCGACTAAAGTGAAATTTGTGTCCACTTAAGCTGAGTTGAGCGGCAAGAGAAAAACACAAAAAGGATTATATTCTAAGCAAATAAACTCTTGTCATTGCTGTGTACAATAATCCAAACATACGCGCTGTGTTGTGTTTCTGGCGCTGCTAGGTTACAGGTTCCTGGCTGTCAGGAGGGGTCTCAGTCCCTTTCCCATTTCTTATTTTAGGAATTTAAAGGGGGTCAGCTGACCCACAATACTTTCTTCTACCCCAATGATGTTCTCTGGCTTTCCAGTTATCAAGAGAGTAGAAAGTTTCCTATTGCTGTGTGTGAAACACCATTTCTGGTAGATGTCTGCAGGTGGAACATTGTTTTTTATTTTAGAAAGGATTCAGTCTATAACTAAAGGTAGCCATATATGAGGCAATTCTCCCTCCATTCTTGAGAGAGTGACTGCAGCGGGATGATGTCATCCCACTACAGCTGGCCCTCAGCTTATCGGCGGGCACCCTTTGTGTGCTGGCCATTACTTTTAATGGAATCGGCTGGGAATTTACCAGCATGTTGGATTGCCATGAGATCTGACATGCGGGCGATTCCTGGTCAATCTTGCCAGATGGGCTCACCCGATGTTCGGCTTGCGATAGGCGGGATCGCGCACGGCGGTCGATCGGCTGAAAGATCCGGGGAAAATTGGGCCGTGTATGGCCAAGTATTTAAATATATTATATATACAAACTGAATCCTCTTTGGTTAACTGTATTTCTTGACCTTTATCATAATGTGAGACAAAGTGAGAGCCCCCTTTCTTTCTGTTTGGCAGGCGTATCAACTTCATTTGATGTCATAACTCACATTATATGTTAGCAGTTTTAAACAAAGGAGCTTCTAATGTTGTAATTCAGATGGAAGATCCTTTTGTGACCCATCTCCTTCCAATGTTTAATGTTGAAAATTGCATACTAAAGTGGTCAACCAGTTGCCATATCCTAAGGCCAGAAAACACCTCCACAAAGAGGTGGTGGTTTGAATTGTGTGGTCATTTGGTTATTAGTGATTCTAGACCTCCATTGGTGATTTCCTTGAGCACTCCATCTGGGACCCTTTTTAAGCCATCCTTCTTAAGGACCCTTTCTGAGTTTATTACTTATTGTGCAATGTTTACGCAGATCTTTATTCCACCAAATGGCAAGGTAGTTAATCAGATATACAAAAAATATTTATTTTAATTACAGGGACACAAATACATTTTAGAATTCCCTTTCTATAGGAAACATACAAGGCTGTCTACTTCTCTATGCTCTAATGCAGTGGTCCCCAAACCTTCCCTGCAGTCCCCCCCCCCTTTCTAGATAGAAACATTATTGAGCCCCCCCCCCTTCAAACTACACAGTTTCAGCTTGATGACCATTTTTACACTACCCATGTTTGCTCTGCAGTATCGTGTACTAGTGTGACATGGCCCTCAAACTTTATTTGGAATACAACTCCTACAACTTTATATTATGCAGAGACATGCATAATATATACACACAACAGTCATACAGAAACATTCATCATTTACAGAGACACACACACTACACTCATACAGAGACATCAATCATTTAGTCACACAGAGAAATACAGAGACACACAAAGTACATGCACTCTACTTACTGTTGCCAGCTAGTTCCTCCATAGTTGGCTTAGTGCTTGTCCCTTCCTCAGCCCCC